>JBBJLR010000024.1:425103-439977 GCA_037577145.1 Brachypetersius gabonensis
TACCAAGCATCTAAAACAAAGAGCTTCTCCTGTAAGCTGTGAAGTGAGGCCTCCATGGATCAGACTAATTTGTGCAGCACCTTCCACTGATGCTAATTTAGTCAGTTGCAGGGTACATTATTCTATGGAAGGAGACCACTGCCATGAAAATGCTGTAGCCATGTAACTAGTAGCCACAATAGCGTCTCTGCTAGATTGGATCAGACAGGCTAGCCTTCATTCATAGCCTTCATGCCTCACTGAGCCTTGGGCCCCCATTACCCTGTAGCCATTTCACCAGATATCATTCTTGGATCATTTTTGGTAGATACTTACCAGTGCAAACTCAAAATGTTCCACAAGACCTGTCATTCTGCAGATGCTCCAATCCAGTCATCAAGTCAAGACAATTCAGCCCTCGTCAAAGAAACTCAGATCCTTATTCTTGCCAATTTTTCCTGTTTCTTCAAGAACTAACTGTCCATTTGCTGCCTAATACATCCTTGAAAGGTGTCACTGTAGCAAGTTATTCAATGTTATTACCTTTATCTGTGAGTGGTGTTAATGTTGTGGCTGATTGATATAAGTAAAGACTAAAAATGTACAAATTAGTTTAGAGATCACTTAAAAATCTCAGAAAAAAAGATTTCTGTTACAGTACTACCTTGGTGTCTCACTTTTTTAAATCTTTCAGTCATGAGTGAGTGCCTCAAAATATATCCAAACATTGTGATTTTATGTGGCCTTGTGTTGTAAATCAAACATTACTGAGATTCACAGACAAACAAAGAAATAAAGTGACACAGAGAAACAGACAGACAGACTGATGGTTTTAGATTATGGACACACAATTTGTTACTGTATATCTTTCATCTCAAAATACCAATTCACAGCAGCAGTATGTGGCATCTTCAAGCTACAGCACCTCATTATTTGGGACATGATCAGGACATCCACAATAAAGAGATATGAAGCCAATCATATCCAGTGCAAGTCCACAAACACCATGCCTGCATCAGAGCTGCGAGCGGGTGCTTTCACTCTGCTGTTCGCTGACTGTTTACATATCGGAGCCATCTGCTCTGTGTAGCTGATGGTCCAGCTGTCTTCCCTTGACCCTGAAGTCACCTATGGGAAAGGCAAAACCTATCCCAGGCGCAGGGGCTTTATGGCTCGCCAGCAAGAGCAAAAGAAAGGATTTGTTTCCACCATCTGTTCCTGGCTGAACTGTGTTAGGAAAGAATCTGAAAAGGTGAAAGCAAATGGGTGGCAAAGGAATAGAAGGACCGGCGCAGCAAGGCTGGAATCAAAGAGCCCAGACTGCTGCGTCTTCCCTCTGTCGACCATGTGTAAGCTAAAGACATTCAATTAGCACCAAATTAGTCAGTGCCTCCGCAACACAATCCACAAGAAATTAAATAAATAAGGAGAGAGATGAGGTGGGATGAACAGACTGGTTTGGGGTGGAGGTTCAAGGAAAAGTTTCCTTTCAATGTTAATTAAAAAGTAAATTTAATTGAATGTTAATAGCATTCTGAATTGTCCCTAATGTTTGCCTTGTAAAAACAGAGTGACTAGAAATAACTCACTCTACATGCACTGTTTCTCTTTGTAGAAATTGAAGCCAGGGAGGCTTGTGATTGGCTGCGAGCAGCTGGGTTTCCCCAGTATGCACAGCTCTTTAGAGGTAAATATTTACTGGTAATATTTCTTGTAGTGCATTACAATAAACTGATCACAGCTCTAACAACACATATGATCATCAACAACAAACAGTAATAAATTGCAATTCAGTTTGCTGTGTTTGCCTTCTAGATTGCCGCTTCCCAATCAGCATAGATTGGGTAAAGAGTGATCATGAATTCCTGGATAATGACGCGATAGAGTCTCTCTGCAGGTAGTGCAATTCATCTGTACAAGCAGTGAAAGTGCTTGCCCTGTTGATGTAGAAATTTCTGATCATAAGGTGGATTTGGGGAGATATCATACCACTTAATTTGTATGACAGTTATGCTTTCTTCTTCATCCAGGAGATTATGCACCCTAAACAAATGTGTGGAGATAAAGCTGGAGCTGAACAGATTCCGAAGACGAGTGAGTTTATGAGAAAGCTCTCGCACACAGCCTCATCATGTAAACAAAATCAAGCCTAGGGACAAACTTTCATACAAGTATAAATTTTGCATTCCTTATTCTGAGTGTCATTCTATGAATGCTTCTCCACTTTCCATGATCTCCTGACAAAGAAGAAGCCTCAAAGCTTCAAGATCCTCTTAACAGTAAAAACCCTCTTTACTATCTTCTAGAAATCTTTACTCCAAAACTCACTCCCACCTCATGTGTGTAATCTAGGGTGAGGACAATGAGGATGAGGAGCCTTGCGCCATCAGCTCTAAGTGGTCCTATGATCGTATAACCAGACGCTGGATACGAATAGATGGTATGGACTTGCTGCCGTCTATTGACAGCACCATCTCAAGATCAGAAAGTTGTGAAGCTTATCTGGTGGACAATGGTGAACAGATCCTGTCCATACACAGCTCTTGCAGTGGTGACAGTGATGGAGGTAGTGCCAGCCACAAAAATGCAGAAGAGCAAGAGACAAGCCAAAGCTCCTCTAGGTGTTCATACAGCTCCAAACTTTTGTCTCCTGACAGCTCTTATAGTGGGCCTCCATCCCCAGGAGAGCCTCATAATATCATCAGTGAAGAACACTTCCATGAAAAACCTCCTCTGAAGAAAGGTCAGAGCTTACTTCGGAAGATGGAGAGACTCCGACACCGAGGAACAACCCTGCAGCCTCATGTTCGAGGCATGAAAGCACAGCTAGTCATTAGCAGTCCTGTGCTGCTGGAGGATCAAGGTGAAGACAAGCTAGAGCAGTTTCACTGCCTTAACATTTCTGAACTTCAGGACAAGCTTGGTAGTGCACCATCTTGTTCACCACCTTCAGATTCCAGTAGCAGTCAGTCAGAGAACAGCAGCACCAGTAGCACCCCCAGCCCAGTCACCAAGATCCGCAGTTATCATAAAAGGCTGGACAATTGGAACCAGGCAACAGAAGATACCCACACTGGTGAGTCGGTACCTCATCAACAACATAGTTTGGGTGCGAGTCCAGTCTTCGAAATTCCACATGATCACAAGCCAGGTACCTTTCCCATGGCTTTAAGTCACAACACCATCCTACCACCCATTGACAACGCTTCAGTTAACTGGAGGACTGGGAGCTTCCGTGGGTACCATGGCCAAAGGTGTCAAGGCAGTAGTTCCAAAGAACAGGAACCTTCCTGCAGTCCCTTGGCGGCATATAGCCATCGCATCAGCATTCATGACAATGTACCAGATCATATGCAAATTATGGATGACCATGTGTTTTCAGCCTTAGACAGTGTAATGGAACGTATCAGTGGACTACAGCAGTTGGTCACTTCATGGACAGAGAAACTGTCTGAAGACGGAGACTCTGACTTCTCCCACTGCAGTTCCACTTCACCCTCCTCATTGACTGATATACACCTTGAGATCAACGATTCGGGTGAAGCAGATGAGAATGACACAGAGCAAAGTTACAACAAGTGCTCTGAGGCACAGTCACATATTCTTCAGTCTACAGAGTACTCATCTTGGTAAGAAATAACTACATAATTTTTTAGAAAATCTGCAAAAATGGTTTAGGTTTTTAATGTTTAAAAAAAGAAAAGATAAAATCCAGTGCTATTATTTTAATCTGGCACCCGGCGATCTACAGCACTGCACGGTTTTAACTATTCCCTGGCACAGCCGCCTTGATCCAACAAATGAAGATAAAACCTTGAAGTGTTTTACGTCTTCAAGAGCAGAATAAATAAACATTCCCATGTAGCCCACTGTCTCACTAACCACAGTTAGAACAGTCAAAAGTATATTAGCCTAACTGCCCTGTGCTTTTTACATTTCAGTGCTCTGAAAATTCACTGGTCCAGTGAACATACCTCCTTAACAAGTAACTCAAGTCCAGGCATCGAGGCCCAGCCTTCCCCACATGTTTCAATGCTGCAGAGATTGAGTCTGCTCAGGCTCACTGCTCTGATGGAGAAACATTCGCCCTTCAGCAAGCAGGGCTGGAACTGGTAAGATGAGCACAGACAAACAGGAAGAGAAGGGAGGAAGTAAATAAGCAGAGAAAAATGAAACAGTGAGAAAAGGAGGGGAAGCCTGAATGAGTGTGTGTGTGTGTATGTGCATGTGTGTGAGCTAGAGAGACAGACCTGTTGTTTAGAGAATCATTCATTATTTATATGGAGTTGCAACCTTGGTGCGCCTCTCACCAGACAAAACAGGAGGTTTCAAGAGCGGTACACTTAAAAATGAGAGCAAACCCTTTCACCTTGACTGCATGACAAAGCATAAGCTTGTGCTGTGACTGTAGGAGAGGTTTTTCATCAGCATCTTTTCCTCAACTTTGGAGGAGGCTCTCCCTGTGATTTTAGTTTTCATCTGCACAGCAACTCAAAATCAAAATCCTCATTAGTTGCAACTCTGATTCCCAAGTAAACATGAGAAATTAAGGGACATTAAGCATTGACCTAAAATATCACCACATAGGAAATGCACTGCCACACCATGAGTAAGGACACCATAGTCTAGCATGTCAACATGAACTATTGCCCTTAATTCTTATTTTCAGTTTCCTTTCCTCTTGTTTGTTTTCCTCTTTCTTTTCACACTTACAATCTGGATCTCACTACCCATGGGATAATTAATAACCCATTTGACATTATGCATTTGTTTACTGAACTAAAGTAAAACTGATTGCTTAAGGCAAAAAGCATGGCATAATTGACTTTTTGAGGGGAGAGTAATTAGTCTATTTGCTTAAACAAACATTGAGCTAACTACAATAGAAATAACCTTCTCAAGTTCTCCATTCTAGCACCCAAACATTCACCCTGACAGATGCACACACTCACATTGATTGCTTGTTTGACTATTTGGCAGCATATGTTTTGTCTGGTGCTTGCTGCAGTCCAGCAACTTTGCACTTTCAGTACCAAGTTTGAAAGCAACAGTTAGTCAGGGTACTTTTACATATAAACAATCACATTCAGGCACTAGTGGAACATCATTAGGCTAATGGAATGAGGTCGATGCAGATATTCTCTTTAATTGAACAGCCTAGTTTAATGTTAAAGTGTATTAGGCCAGATTGGAAATGAAACCCTAGCAGAAAGAAACGCTATCAAGGGAAACCATGTTGTATGAAAATTTGCCAGTTCCGTCAGGGTTGATCTGCTCATGTGAGCCAAGATTTGACTGGCTTTGAAGTTTTATCTAGAGGTGCCTGAACCTGATTTATATAGAAATAATGAGAAGCAGCCCTTAAATTGCTGTCAGGTTATCTCCTCGGCTACACAGCTTATAACCACTGCAGTCAGTTCGCAGGCTAATGAAATCGGGCCTTCCAGAATGTAAATCAATATGGGCCGCGCAGAATGAAATGGACAGTCTGAAATTTATCATGAGCCATTCACTAACCGCCCAATATGTATTCAAGGATTAAAAACACCGTGCCCACATTAATTGCTTAATTTCTTTACTGCCAGTTTCATCAGGCTTGCAGACACTTAGGAGGCAGCATGAAGTGTCCTCCAACAGACAAATGAAATGTCAAAAATGTACTATAACAAACAAATCAAAAGGTTGCACAGGGGCTAATGAAGTCTTATAACTGCCTTTTCTTATTGTTGCACACAGACATACATAAGAGATGTAAGTGCACAATGTGTAATAAGAGTAATGTGTGTTCTACTGCAGGACAGTGCCCAAAGTCTTTCAAAAGGTGAAAGCATCAGAGCACAAGAGCAAAAAGGTTTTTGGGGCACCATTGCTTCAGAGCGTCCAGCAGTCAGGAAAGCCTCTGCCCCCATGTATCCTCAGAGCTATGGAGTACCTAAAGACAGAATGTCTGGATCAGGTGAGTTCCCCAGTTCACCCTCTATAAAGGTCATGTTAGGAGGAGATGCTTTTGGACTGTGCCGTATAGCGGTGACAAAATATTTAAATGCACGGATCTGAAGGTTATGATTCAGCTATGCTGTTTATATTAAAACATATTCAAATGATTATTACAACTGTACTACAACTGTGATGAATGTATCACAATTATACTGTAAGGGAAAAATGTTACTCCAGTTACTTCAGTAGGTGACAAAAGGCATTGTCCTTGCCTCATTTTATTCATTCATCATAAGAAGTAGATTTGTGCAATGATTAATCACTTTTAAACGACAGGTGGGTCTCTTCCGAAAGCCTGGGGTCAAATCACGAATTCAGTACCTGAGGGACATTGTGGAGGCTGACCCTGACGGATTTTCCTTCAAGGGCCAATCAGCCTTTGATGTGGCTGACATGCTGAAGCAATATTTCAGAGATTTACCTGAGCCTGTCTTTTCCAGCAAGTTGTGTGAGAGCTTCCTGCATATCTACCAGTGTAAGCACTCCCTATTTTCCAGTCATTAAAAATATACAGCGGTTAATGTCACCAGTTTTCTAAGTAAATTTTCAAAAGGTGTTACTGACATGAAATTCTCACCAGAGAATGAACACACTTTATTTAATTTTATTTAATACTTCACAGAAAAAAATTGATGGCAGCTTGAAGATGCTTCCTGTATGGAGAAACTAGTCACATGCTTTGCTCACTAACACTCTGTCCACCCTCTTCATCATCCTGGTGGATGGCAGCAGATTTTTATCAAGAATATTTCAGTACATTTTTTCATTAATTTTTTCATCAATTATATGAAGCATGCCAGTGCCGTATACTGAAAAATCCACACACCATGATGTTCCCACCTCCAAACTTTACTGTTTGTATGTTTTTGTATGTTTTGTACTGTATGTTTGGGGTGAGATACACTGACTTTTGACCTCCAGACATGGTGTGTATTATGCCAAAGAGTTTTGGTCTCATCTTACCAGAATATATTCTCCCAGGGTTGTGTAAATGTTGTTCAGCAAACTTTAAAAGCTGGTGTCATTACTTTCCATGCCTTTTTGCACTTTCCTTTCTTCACGTGTTCAATACTTTTCCTTGTGTTAGGGTTAGGGTTAGGGTTTTATTTCTTTGTATGTGTGGATTGGATGGGTTGTTACGACATCTGGTGAGAATTTCATGTCAATAGTACATTAAGGTATATTTACTTAAAAATAGTGACATGTTCAATATTTATTTTACCTGCTGTATATTCAATCAAGGTTTTTCTACCTTTTTTTGTTACCTAAGGAGTCTCTTATTTTCTTGTTGGTCGTTGTTTCCATTTTTGTAGCACTGGGTAGACAAACAGATTTCCAATTATTACCATATACCAAGTTGTGGCACCTGGTACACATGTACCAGCTCTACACTCACTAACATGCCACTCACATGTTAATATCACTGTTTGTCCTGAGAATTGTCCTTCAGCAGTGGTGCAATATTTCCCTCATTGATGGATTAACTAAAGGTTGGCTGATATACTGGGCAGCACCAATTATATTCAGTAACTGTAAACTTATAAAGAGCACCTACACTGTAGGGACATAATAGCCAATGAATGAAGAATAAGGAATTTATAAATAATAACCTGGCAACTCAGTGTATGACAAATTAAGCTGAACTTGAAGCTTACTTAATACATGGCGTTCTTGTCCAGGCTAAACTTTCTTGCACTTCTCATCAATCACAGACTTCCCCAAGGATCAACAGTTAACAGCAGCCCAGGCAGCCATCTTCTTCCTGCCTGATGAGAACCGAGAGGCACTTCAGAGCCTCCTGTTTTTCCTTCAAGAAGTGGTGGCCTGCATGGAAGAAAACCAGATGAACCCCACCAATATTGCAGTGTGCTTGGCCCCTTCTCTATTTCACCTTAATGTCCTTAAGAGAGAGAGCACCAACACAAGGTATTTTGGAGAAAAAAGAGAGATCAGTTCTCATCTGATATTTCAGCAATTGTATAACTTTCTACAGTATTACATAATGTCAAGCCAGTCCCAGGTTCTTTGTTAGGTTACCTCACATTTGCTTTCAAACAACATGTTTTTTTAAATTCTAAGTAACTCCACACTTTTCTTCTACTCTATTTGGGGCAATTCAGTACAATAAATATTCAAAAATCCAATTTCATCTCTTTTGCAACTCTGTTGGAACTATACTTATGTAACATAGTACAGTCCCACATCTGGCTGTAATTTCACCCAGATTAGAGAGATATTATATTTGCAATGTGTTCCAACCATTGTAACATTCAGAAGAGGTCCAAAATGAGAGAGAGTAAGAATTACTTAGTAGGGAGTATTAATAATTCAGGCTTCTTTGAACTTGCAAGACTGAGATCATTTATCTAAAATTGCTGGCTTTGTAAAGCAGGGTTCCTTAACATTTGCCTTGTCCACTCTTCCTCCCTCCCATGCTGTTTTTAAAGAGAACAGGCCATGATATCAGCCACAAGGGGAAGCGGCGATATAGTGATGTCACAGCTAACCCCTAGAGAGTAAACGCAATCAGGCAGCTGATTCACATCCAATCGAACAAGGTACCACCATTTTTGCACACCAGCTGCCATGGAGCTAGCTCTGTATGACTTCCTGCTGAGCTCTGGGTGGAGTGCTGCAAATTGGCACCCTACACATTGATGTGTTTTCCGTGACTAGACACAGAATACTGCTAGGATAAGCAGTGGGTGCTGTGGTGTGGGCAAAAGAGGATTAAGCAAAGAATCGCTAGCCCTACTTCAGTTGTATCCTATAACTCAATATCTGTTTAAGTTCCAGAGGAAGGAATGACCTTAAGTTAGACATCCATTTAACATCACAGTATCCTCACTGTGTGAGCAACATAACACATTCATTGACATATCTTGTTTTTCAGGAGCAGGTCAAGCCACAGAAAGTACAGCTCAGGAAGACCTGACCAGAGGGATCTGAGTGAGAACCTAGCTGCCACACAGGGGCTGGCCCATATGGTGGCTGAGTGCACCCACCTTTTCCAGGTACTGTGACCCTTATTCACTGATTTAGCACTGATGAATGTTTCACATGTGTGGCCCACAAAAGCCCAACAAGACGGACCCACAATACAAGGTGTCATTTGTATTTGCTGGAAATTAAATGTGAAAAAAAAGATCTACAGCAAAATGTATAATATAATAATAATATTATTAATTTAACTTCAAGGTCATAGGAATTTTGCTATTATAGTCTGAAACAATAGTTCACTGGACTTTTCATAGTGCCAACTGTATTTTGATCAGGTCACTGATAACATGTTGAGAAATAGTACTGGCAACAATAGTATTGTCAATTAAGTAAAAAACAAAAATAATACAATATGTTCTCTATATAGCCTATAATAACTACTTAGCTCCTTGATAACTGAGGTTTGTAACGAAAAAATGTTATTACAATGCACTTTCATTGTATATTTTTATTGATCTTACTCAGTAACTTCTATGAACTATTATAAAATCTAGGAATTGACTACTTTGAAACTACCAAGGTATGTAATTATGAGAGTATGTAATGCCTCATATGGATTAAAGATTCTTTAAGATTAGAAATCCTTTAAGAGAAGCAATGAACTATACAGCTTTCATTATGTTAGCTCTGCTTGTCTGATACTCATAAACACCACTTACCCATCAATTTCTCATTAATACAGATGCCAAAATATTGGAAGAAAAAAAATCCTAGTACCTTTTATGAAAATGGCTCCAGCTTATATGGAAGTTTCAGCTGTCCTCTGCACAGTGGTGAGACTGATCTACCAGACCATTCCAGACTGAATCTCATTGTACAGCAGCTCTTGAGGGAGGCTAGGGAGAAGCTCAAAGGCTGGGTAACCTACTCAACCTTTGACCACATGGACGTGGCATTTAAAAAGGTGTGTTTTTATTTGTTCTGAATATCCTGATAAAAGTCGACCATAGGAAATGTGAGGGACCTCTGCTGTTTCCATGGAAATGTAAGGACAGGTAGTAACCTGAGACTTTGTGCAGCAGGATGACAACTATCCCTTGTTGCTGTGGAGGGGAGCAGTGGAAGTGGATGGCCCGCAGCAAGACCTCCTTGAGCACATTCTGAGGGAACATGGGAAGTGGCAATCTGACCTCCAGCACAGTGAGGTGGTGGAGACCTTGGACAAAAATGTAGAGGTCTACCAGTACACCCTGCAAGCCGTCGGGGCTAGGCCACCACTGCAGCATGTAGTGCTGAGGTAATGGATCATCCACTGGCTTGGATCAATCTTTTGTGTAACTTTGAAGCACTATTAATCACTATTACTGTTTTTACAGCTGTTTTGAAAAATAAATCACGTAAAGCATTCCTCAATGCTTTAAAACTCAAACTGATTCCAAAAAATTAGGTCAGAAAAAGAGCTTTTGGGTTTTTGCACATAGAATGTGACATTTTTAAAATCCTCATGTTAACAACTTGACTACACTGAAAATCAAGACCAGGTGGTTAGCATGATTATTAAGTCAGTGCACAAATTAAGAGCTGATATTGGTCTCATCCTGGATTAATTTTTCTATTCTGTGACAAATGGGTGTAGCAGAGAGAAAATCCCTTGACAACGCCAACTCATGACATGCCTGCCATTTCTTGTGTAATCCTGTTTATTTCTGCCATGGTGGTACACAAGCCACCTCATAGTTTAACAAGCCAACAACTGCTGCTCCTGTTTGCTTGCCTAGCTCAAGTGATCCCTCAGCTGTACTGTTGCTAACCTCCACTTCTCCACCTGCAGGACCTGGCACTCAGATCTTTCATCAGGGCCTCTATTTGTGGCATCCACTTCAGTAGAACATCCTGATGTGCCAACCAGAGGAGTTATGGCCCAAGTGTTTTGCTGCATGTTTCTTGTGGAGCCGATGGGGGCAAAAAGGTCACGACTCACACACTTCTGCCGGACAGATACCAGGTGAGTGTCTAAGTAAGGGTGAAATAACTCAAGAGAGGGATAAATGAATAGCACCACTACAATTTTGTATGTAGTTTCTTAGGTCATCAATTTATTCTCTGCAAGGATGCTTTGAACTGTATGCTCTTACAGATTTAAATTTTGAAGGAGAATCAATGAAACATGAGCCTGTAATACAAAAAACCAGTTGTTGAGAAAATTGTGACCTACACCTAGGGATGTTGTGACAAGGGAAACATGTAGCACAATCATTGAAAAATGTTGCACTACCTTCATCGTCCGGCACCTACCTAGATGACAGGTTTGGGAATGTAAAAGAAAGAAATACTATATATTTTTCTGATTGCATTTTAGGTTTTATTGCAAAAGCAAAGCATCTGCTCTGGTCTACAGCAGACTTTCATATTAGTGCTAACTTTCAATGAATAGTTTATATTACCTTAAGAAACATGACTGGGTCTAATACACGTTGAATCAGCGTTTCAGAGCAGAGCACAGCAGTTAATCTCAGTGGCAATTCCTTATGAGTGCTTTAAGTTATATTACAACCACTTTTACTGCACAGAATTACGCTCTGCTCACTTTCTTCCTAGCACTTTAGAAAAGTAAAATTGCAGTAGGTATGGGGATCATTTGTTGCAACATTAATTTAAAACAGTGGCAGCTTGTTTAAAACATTCTGTTTATTTGTTCCTTTTAAGTCTCCTTAACATTGTCTGCTGGCCGAATGGGGCCAATCTCATTAAGGAAGAAATTGAAAGTAAACTAGTCTTTGTCTGAGTCTCTTATGGCCCATACATCTCTGTGATGGTCTGCCTGGGGTCTTTGTCCAGTTATTTATTCTATTCTCTGTCTCTCTCCATCAGGGGCCGATCTCTAGAATGGCACAATAAAGTTGGTGGACACCTGCTTTCTTCCACCCTGGTGGCAATTAGAAACTCCTTTAGACCCAGAGTGAAAGATTCCAAGGTATGAATGGATGGATTCATGCAACCTGGGACAGTTTTGTGACCCATTCTGGCCATCCTGAAAAAGCATCCAATGAAATAACAAAACCCAAAAAGTGCCCATGTGTAAGAGACCTGCACAGCTGGAGGACGGAGGAATGGGGTCTCAGTTGTTCCATGTCAGGACTGGAGAAAGAGTCAGAGGCAGTTTAATGCAGGGACAATTCAGCCTGCAGACTAGGAACTACAACAGTATGATGAGATGTTCCAGGAGAGGCACTTCACTTGGCTTTATCAAGACTGACAAGGCAGAGTGTCAGAGTAATGAAACATCTCATCCCATTTGAAGAGCCATTCCATGGGGTAATGCATTGCAAAGGTTGTCTCCAGCACTCTCTCCCCACTAGGTTTTTAAGCATTAAAAGAAATACTGTGAGTGTGAAAATGTACTTCTTTGAGGAGTCGGTCCCTACATCATTGTTCCACACAGAGACGCCACTGATGCATCACTTCAAAGCATGACAGACGTGCCGATTCGGGGCAGATGCGCCGCTGCAGGGAAATTCTTTGTACATTAGTGACTGTGACACTGATTTGTGCAGGCATGTTGTTGCATTGGAAACTGTAACTTTCACATATTTATTTCAAAGTGTTTCAAAGTGTGTCTGATCAAGCTAAGCACTTATGTTCAATGGTGCATGTGACCTGGCATATTATAATGCTTTTCGATGTTGTCAACCTAAATGCCTGTAGTGACTTTGAATACATTTTATTCCCTGTGCCCAGAGCCTATGAACATATTTAAAAATGTGTGCAATTTATTTTATTCAGGTTAAACACCTTTTATAGTGATGTAATATATAACAATGTTTAATGACTTATTACAATACTATAGATGAGATTATATAAACATATAGAAATCAAATAAACTAATTAAACAAACTATACTACTGAAGAGCCATCAACCCCGTTATATGGGACATGTTAAGCTATTGAACCCTATTGAACTGCACTCATTGTTCAGGACTTGTCACAGGCATGGCTTGGCATGAAAAGTCAATCAATTGACAGGTATGCATAAAGTCCTTTTGAGAAAAGTCATTTGATGTTTCAAAAACCCCTTAAATCTCAAATGCAGAGTTTTTGCTTAAATATTTGATGCGTAACAAATTTTGATGTATATTAATGTCTGCAGTTTTGGAATTGCTAAATACAAGGCCATAAGGCCTCCTATTTTGCACATTTCAAAGATACAGATGAACATGATTTGCTGCAGTGACACCACCTCAATTGTGCGCCTCTTTTGATTGGACCATGAACACCAAAAGGTTTTTTTTCTTTCCAATGTTATGATTCAGGACATCCAGGATCAAGTCAGTCATTATGCAGGTTTTATGCTTTATGAACTAAATAAACTCAAATGATACTGCAAATCTGTGGAGTCTACACATTTTTTTATTATACTCCAACACCACCCCCCCATGCTGAAGGCCCTCTGTAGTTGAAAAACTGCAGTAAGATAAAGCAGAGCAACCCAGGACATTTACCTGTGCTTCATAAGCAATTACTATATTTTCCAAATCTATAATTTAGATCACAAGCAAAACTTATCAGGAAAGTGCTGGTACTAGCAAAGAATAACCAAAGGCACCGAGAGTAAATTAAATCAGTCCAATTAATCTCTGAACTGATTATCAAGCCAGGACACAACATTAATCACCCACAATTCATTTAATCTTAAACCCTAAGAAAAGAAAGAACAAGATTATATGAGCTGAACTCTATTACTTTATCTAAAATGAAATAATTCACAAAGTCAAAGTCTTTTCTTTGGAGGAAAATAAATCAACTAATACAAAACATAGAAAAATCGTGATTTATTACATAAAATGTTTTTTAAACTGTATGGAAATGGCATGAGAATCCAATAAAGAGTGACATATGTAATGGTTCTGGTTGTGCCAATAAAACTAATTAATCCACAATGTTTTATAAGAATAAGTGCTGCTTTTTCAAAAAAATTCTGACTACAATGCTCCTTCATCCATTTCCTCTGGCAGTTGATACTGTGGTATAACTGTGTAGAATCAGATTGGCACCTATGATTGGCCATCCCTCAAACCCTGAACGGCTTTCTAATATTTATGTGAAAAAGATCAGCAACTGAGCAGAAACTCCTTCTTTACAAGGAGTCATTTAGGTTTTATTCTGTTAATCATAAAATCAAACAGGACATTACAGGTTGGCAAGTAGAGCTTGTGGTCAAGGCAATAACTACTTCACATTCTTTGAACTGTGTTGATGCCCAATATTTCAAAGCCTTTGGCCATAATGGATGCCGTGGACTCACAAAGAAGCATCCTCCACATGTTGACTTTGACAACCTCCCCTGTAAAAAAAAAAACAACAGGAAACATAACTAGGCAGCAATATGCACATAAAGTAACAATTTTTTTTTATCATCAATTCAAAGATTGAATTCAAAGAAAGGCCATTCAGCAACAGTTAACCATATGGTACGTTAACATATGGCATTGCAGCTTAGTTTTTTCCATGTGTAAAAACCAGTGCAAAAATGTTGCAAAAATTCAACAGCAAGTGGGAAACCATAATAAAAAGGCTGAAAAATGTCTAATAATATGGCTTTACTACCAACTGCTGTCAACTGGACTGATTAGTTAATTTTTTTAAAGTGCTGCTTTGGGAACACTTAAAACCATGAGACATTTTGTAAATATGCAGCCAACAAGGTGTTGTGTTCTTAAGTGCCAACTAATATACTGACAGTAAACTGTTTAATCCATATCAGTTTTAGGAGGTGTAATTTAATGTTGTTAGGAATGAAAATCTATCACAGTTTTCATTGTTTCACCTTTGAAAGAGACTGAAAAATGGTGATAGAACATCTTTAAGAGAATTATGCCACTAGCTAGGGATGCTCCGATCAGGATTTTTGCCACCGATACCAAGTACCGATTTGTTGTCATGGTGATCGGCCGATACCAA
>JBBJLR010000024.1:456866-480719 GCA_037577145.1 Brachypetersius gabonensis
TTGTCTGCCGAAGCTTGTTCTGCTCCACCCCTCCATTTTTTTTCCTTCGGATCTGCATCAATCTCATTATTAACCTTTAGTGCCTTCAGTTGACGGAAATCCGTTATAACGACGGAAAACTTTAATCCATGAGGATTTAGCTGATTAATATAACCAGGATCAAGGGGGCGAAAGATCTGTTTTGATTTCAGGTTGGCTAAATCGAGAAAGGATGAAGAATGGAAACAAGAATAAAAGAAATTCACCCCAAAACGAGTTTGGCAGTATAAATATAACTAATTACATTTTCTGTGGAACATCCTATCTCTAAAAAAAAAAGGTGGCTGACCTGAGCCATTGCCATGGGACTGTTGCACTGGTAATCCCCAAACTTGGCCTGCTGACTGGGAGTGACAACAAGTGGTGGGTTCTCCAGATCAGGATAAGCGACATCGATGGCGTCCCCAAAGATGTCCTGGAGTTGCTGGTTGATGTTGGTCATGCTCTTACAGCTGTAGCTCCGCTCTTCTTTAAGGCTCTAGAGGGCAACAAGACAATGTGTCACTGTTCTAATATGGATATTCCAAGTTCTGCACAAAGATGTTACTACTGACCAGAAATTTACTAACCAAAATAATAAGAGATAAGAGAATATAAGAAGAAAAGTGTAAAAAATAAATGTATGCGACAACGGTTGCCTTTTATTCCATGCATTTTACTTCCTGTTCTTATTTAATTTACTTTTCGCAGATTAATTTTTTGCAGCACTTTGTGGCACTCTCTGTGAAAAGTACTGTAGACAAAGTGCTGCAAAAACAGTATAAGAAAATATAAATAATTTTTTAAACTTTGCTTACTTATTCACACATTATTAACAAGATTCAATACCGTGATTACGCTGCCTGTTAATACAGAAATTGCAATGTACCTTGCAGTTCTATGGCAAAGAAACAGTACCCAAAGAAACTTCAATTTTTCATTTTTTACACTATTTAATTAATACCTACATAACATTTAAACAGTGAATAAAATGTAATGTGTTGTTATCACAATACCCACAGGCAATACACCAAAATATTCTGGCAATATCAGCCTTAATATCCTTTTTAATTTTGTGCTTTATGTTTGATTTAATTTTAACATCTAACATGTATTTGTTTGTCTCAAATTCTACAACGCATGTTGACTTGCTTGTCAAGCCCTCACCTTCTTCAGGATATTGAGACGATATTTCAGTCTGGCATTCTCTTCCCTCAGTTCAGTAAGGCCTGTGGAAGGGAAGTCCAGGATCTGTGGGTTCTTCAGTCTCTCTATCTCAGCTGAGAGGGATTTAATCTCCCTTTCCTGTTAGGTGGGCAAAAGATTCAGTATCTGACATTAATATACAAGCACAAAAGATTAAGGGGTTACTATGTTGTGGAAACACCATTTAAAGGTCTTCCGATCAGAGCTGCGAAGTGCCTTGTTGTCTTTTTGCATAATTGTACATAAAAGTTTCCTCAATTATGTCTTTAGTACATCATTGTATTATGTTTTTGCACATATGACTTGCTGGTTAAATAAAATCAACTTTAAGTGAAAATTTGCCTGGGGTATGAATAATTTCGAGGCTCACTGTATATATATAAACATATATGTATATACGATTTATATATCATAAATATATTTGCTTATGTATATAACAAAATAACAAAACACAAAATAAAGTAAAACTGAATAAAATAGAGGGAATAAAATACTTATAAAATTTAATTTAAAAGTGCAATAGAAGTGCTGAAATTTAAAAAGAAGGCAAAGGAGAATACTGCAGTTTGGTGCAGAGTCTATTTGTAAATGTAACAATTAAACGTGCATTCGGAATTTCCCTATACTCGGAAAACAAGTGAAAGTAAACACATAAGAAAATATAACTTGAATTTAAAGGCACATAAGACAGAAAAAAAATTAAATGTTTTGAAACAGAATGTAAAATAGTCTGTATGGCTATGAGGCTTTTTCTGATGTTAGACAGACCCAACCAGTGAAGTGAGACATGCTGCCTCTCTGCTCTGAGTTTCATCAGCCGGGCAGAACAGTCTACGCTAAGGCTAAAGCACAGCACAGCCAGGAGAATACCCACATAATCACGGTCATTTGTCGTTTCAAAGCTCGGGGTTCGTGTTAAAGCTGACCTGTTGTTGAAGTCGAGCTGTGTACTCGGCCACAGGGTCACCCATTCTCGAAAAACAGCTAAATCAGTCCCGTTGTCTGAAGCGTCTCACTTCTCCAATACGCTCCACTGGCAGAACGTGCTTCTCTGTCACGTGACACAGCAGCTCCGCAAAAGAACACTCTACAAAATTAAAGTCCCAACACTCCAGGACTGTTAATATAGTCATAATAAAGTTTGGGGTTTTTTAAGTTGCTGAACAGAATTGAATTTCTCAAACCTGATTGTTCCATTTCCACATCCTCGAGTCACGTGTGCACATCATAACAGCATTTTCTTGTTTAATTTGTCATTTAGTACATTTATGCAGGCACTTCTGTCCCATTGGCAGCTGTATAATACATCATCAGTTGCTTGAGGATCAAAATGCATCTGATCTGGTCTTACACTCCAGATCAGCTTGTCATTTTTCATTGTTTACATGTGTATTCAAAAGTGTTGAACAGGCATGTACATTTTATAAATTTCTACAAGACTTTTTTGGTAAATGCATTCAGAAGACATATTCCTTTACTTCTTTAACTAGCTCCCAGGAGAATGTGTGAGGTCTTAGATCAACCAATCACTAAGCGGTTCTCTAAAATTGCAGCTGGCAAGCATATAAAGACAAGGCATAATGCAGTTTGGAAGAACAGCATGGAAACAAAACCTAAAAATGGAAGAACATCAGAAAATGATCAGAGCCAACAGCCCAGACCAAGAAGAGTCTAAGAGTCTAGGTAGGCAAAACAGAAGAGGTGGAAGAGGCAAGTTCCTAATGAAAAAAGGGCCACAATTGTGGACCATGTTATAAAGTATGGCCTTTCAATGGCTGAAGCAGGTATTTTTTAAGGGAGCAGTAAAATTTGGGGAGAATGAATGTATTCTCAGTCATTCAGACATTCTGTAGAGAGAACAGGTGTGTGAATCAACAATTTTACAATACTATACAGTATTTCATATATATACAACTAGACAATGTGCATGTTACCCTTGTGCATTCAGTCTTGTATTTTTGTTGTGACACATAGGACTTCAAGAATTCATTGAAGGGGTGCCAAAGGATCTATGTTCACTCATCAATGGGAATAAGACTCATGGAAATACAGACTGACATTATCACTGAAAACAATGTCTTTGTGAACATCCAGTCTGTCAGCCTCTCAACTATTGAGTCCTGAGAAGACACCAGATGAGTATGAAGCAGTTATTCTATTTACCATTTGAATGTAATCTACTTTACAGTAAACAGTACAACATTGTATATGTAGTAGAGGAGACTGGGGATAGTTGTAACATTTTTTGAAAATTCTATCTGTATCTTGGAGCTCCTATAAGCTAGTGTGGTCAAATTGTGATACAAACTGGTTACAAATGTCTGATTTTAAATGGCGTGGCTGTTATCTAGACAACACAAATAGAAAATGCATTGTTTAGGAGTGAAGTGTTACAACTCACCCCTATAGTCTGGGTAAGTTGTAACATAGCCTGCGGTGAAATGTAACATTATGAAATAAGGATTCTGACAAAAACTTGATACTGATACATCTCTCACAAAGTAGTGAACATAATGTATGAGATGGAACACAAACATTGGAGGGACTGCAGTGCCAATAGCACTGACTGGTGTGAGCTGAATCAACTGCAGCTCAACATCCAAAAGACAAAAGAACTGGTGGTGGACTGACAAAGATCATGATCTCATGTTCATTAAAGGGGCGGATGTGGAGATAGTTCAGGACTACAAATACCTGGGTGTACACATGGACAATAAGCTGGATGGATCTAAGAACTCTCTGGCCACTTACAAGAGGGGTCAAAGTAGAGTGTACTTCCTACGTAGACGCTGATCTTTTAGAGTCTGTCGCACCATGTTTTGGATGTTCTATGAGTCTGTTGTGGCCAGTGCCATTTTCTATGCTGTGGTGTGCTGGGGTGGTAGCATTAAAGTGGCAGACAGGAAGAGACTGAAAAAACAGATCAGGAAAGCTGGATCTGTGGTGGTTGAGGAACTAGATAGAATGGGAACTGTGGCTGAAAACAGAACACTGTCAAGACTTTAGACCGTCATGGACAATGTAGATCACCCACTCCACAGTGTGGTGAATGACCTGAGAAGTACTTTTAGCCACAGACTGACCAGCTTAAGGTGCTTCACTGAACGCCACAGGAAATCCTTCCTTCCCACTGCCATAAGACTCTCCCTCCCTCAGTCACACACCAACACAATAGTCTGTGCAATAGCCTGTTGCTCCTTTCTGTATGTTTATTACAGGTTTAAAAAGCTATCATTGTGTGGAAGATTATGTGCATTATTTTTGCTGAGATGTGCAACAGTCTATGTGCAATACTATGCAATGTTCTTACTAGGTACCAAATATTATGTGCAATACCGTATGCTGTCCTCTATATAGCACTAAATCACTTAATTACTGCAATATATAATGTGCAATATTACTGCTTATATTAATATTGTGGTTGTTTTTTTATTCCATAGATTTTTGTTCAGATTTTACTTTATTTTATTTTGATTTTTATTAGATTCTACTTAGACTTACATTAGACTATAAAATTTTATTTTAGTGTTGTATTTTAGTATTCTGGTCTCTTGTGTCTCTCTTTGCCTGTGTGTTGTGGCATTTACCACATAAGCAATTTCCTGAAAGTTTTCTGATTCTGATTCTGACTGCACATGTAGAGGAGGAATTGCCTCCTCATTAATACTTTTTCAATTCCTGCTTGCCTCGTATAAACATAGTCCATAATATGTATCAGAAACTTTTTACAAAATCTGTGTAAAAAAAATAAATGGTAAAGAGGACGATGTATTCACAGACAGACAGACAGACAGACAGACAGACAGACAGACAGACAGACAGACAGACAGATAGATAGATAGATAGATAGATAGATAGATAGATAGATAGATAGATAGATAGATAGATAGATAGATAGACTTAAAAACGTTTGCAAACGTTTGCATGAGTGAATTTGTCCCCACTCTCCGTTCCGACAGGGGGCAGTACAAAGGGCTTCTTCTGGCAGTAAAGGAGAAAACGGAGGGAGAATGAGACATGAAAATCTGCAGGACACAGAATGAACTGGGAAAGATGTGAGTAGAAAATATAATTTCAATAAAAAGTATAAATGATCACAGCGCCTTCACTGTGCATGATGCGCCTCTCCTGTTGTAATGGCATTACACAACGTTGGGTAGCATCGTGTAGCGAAAATGAATACTTTTATAGCTGAAGTTAGAAAAAAAATGTTTACACCATGTTGCCTGGAGTCTGTTTCAGTTCAATCTTCTCCTTTTACACAGCTCTTCAGCATCATCAGAGATGCCCAAAAGTAGTGAGGTGCAAGGCCAAATTAGGCAGTTAGCCCTAATACCCCTTGCATTTTTATTTTTATTTCCATATCTAAAAGAGTGACCATTGTACTGATTTCTTTTTGTGTGGATGTATTTTCGATATGCCTCCAATTTCCATGTAACCCAGAGACACACAAAGCTAGCTTCCACTGTGGGATTTCAACCAGCTGGAAGTTTTTGCAGTTGTGACCTGAAGTGATCCACCATCCTGTAAAAAAGGTTAGTTTTGTAATCTTATACAAGCATATTGCTTCATACAGCGAGGTTTCTTCATTCAAACGCATGGGCATTAACGAATGATATCTGTAAAAAAAAATTTTAAAGCCCAAAGCACCTCTCAATGTTTGGAGTAACGCATGTCTGATCTCCACAGGTTATTTTGCACTAGCATGTCTGTCTCAGTTATCATTAAGTGGGGCGGGCAGGAGTACTCCATCAGTTCCCTGTCTGAGGAGGACACCGTACTGGACCTGAAGCAGTCCATCAAATCTCTTACAGGAGTTCTTCCTGAGCGCCAGAAGCTGCTTGGCTTGAAGGTGAAAGGTAAAAGCATATTGGGAAACATAATTATAACCATTTGTTTTGTCTCACCTCTGAAGAACTGAAAGACACTAGTGTAGTCAGTGCACAATAACTCTGTTGTTCTGTACCACATGATGTATATTTATTTTACTAATGGAATGTGCATGATTGTATGTTGCAGGTAAGCCTGCAGATGATGACACAAAACTGGGCACCTTGAAGCTTAAACCAAACACTAAGATCATGATGATGGGCAGCAGAGAGGAAAGTCTGGTAGGTTGGTAGGTTTTCAGACCTTGTTCACAGATGACCTCATCCGTGATATACTGCTGACCATCTATTCGTGCCACTAAAAATAGGCTACACAAGACCCTTGAGGGGGCCCTGTGATATCTGGCCCCAAAGCAGATCAATTTTAGTCATGTACATTATGAGGTGGATTCTCCATGGATTGGACAAGTCTGTCTATCACATCCCACACCCCTCAACCGGACTGAGATTACCATAATTTGGAGGTCAAATCAACACAGTGTACTTTTTATGTTCCTCAAACCATTAACAAAATGTGACGAGTGTAGGAGGGTGAAAAAGGTGACTCTCATTATGGAATACCATTACCATGATTGGGTGTACTTGGTTTGTAATGGTATGTAGGTAGATGGTCAAATTAACATCCAGGAGACACTATCCTTTCACAGAATTGGCTCCTTCTTATCATACATGCTAGTGCAAACATTCCTTAGGTAATAGGCAGACACGTCTCTGGGTGTTTGCTTGCTGTAACTCCTTATTTGCTTTATCTAAGAGTCCTCATATTGTTTGGGCTCATCAGTGCATAGCAATATGGTCAAATTTCTAAAGTTCCCACCTCACCAGATTGTCAGTGGTCATTGTATACGTATGTATGCCCACTACTCATATTTCATAATTTATATGTACAGAACTTTAGAGCCATCTTGGGCATGAATGAAAGGAATATATAAAGCCGTTTATCTAGACATGTTTGTTAAAAATTATTTGTTAATCAAAAATGATTTGTTAATCATTCCTAATCCAGACATTGTGATTTGATGTCACTGACTCTCCACTGTTTATAGTTGCTTTCCAGTACCTACTTCAGCCAGTCAATTTCCCATTACCTGCTGATGGAATTTAAAAGTCCATTCAATTTAAACAAGAATTATGTTTTACTGTTATTTTGTTGATTTGTTTTTATTCTAATGTTATTTAGTGTTTTTTTCTGGGAAACACACCTGCTGCCAAGAGGAGGAGTCTGTAATATTCCCATATTAGTCAGAGCAGTGTGCCTTAAATTTTAATTTGTTCACAATTGAAACGAAACCGATTTATATTCAACTGCTACATGTCTTATTTGAATAAAACTGCATGTGAATAAAACTAGCATAAAATGAACTGATTAGCAGTTCTTGGCCCTGATTTGGCCGAAGCCCCTCATTTATTTTTTCTCCTAAAGGAAGATGTCTTGGCCCCACCTCCTGAAAATGATGATGTGGTCAATGACTTTGACATTGAGGAAGAAGTCATTGAAGTTGAAAACAGGTCAGTTACAGCAAATGCATCCCAGTCATCCTGACTCATTCTTGCCATTTATTAACTGTCTGCCATTTTTAATTCAGAGAGGAGAACCTGGCTAAGATAGCACGTCGCATTAAAGAATACAAAGTGGAAGAGTTAAACCCACCAAGGGAAGGGAAAAGATTACTTGTCCTAGATGTGGACTACACACTGTTTGGTAAGACTGCACAAAACATTGAATAAAAAAGGCATGCTGAGCTTATTGTATGGTGCTTATGTTCTTTTAAATGCCAAGCTTCATACATGCCCCCATCCAAAATTTACTTTCTCAATTTTGCATTGGAGTGCTAAGACTCTTGCAAGTAATGGAGTTAATGAACTATAACACATTACATATTGTCTTTAACTTCTAGAGACAAAAGTGAGGGACAGCAACCAAAATGCTGCACCAAGACCAGCCACCAGTTGCAGGGCTAGATTTTTGAAACATTACATCGCATCATGTTACTGTTTCACCTTAAAAATTACAATTAATCCAGACACCTTTTGTCAAAACACTGTTAAGCTTGCCATAAAACAGGAGAAATAAATCCATTAAAAAATAAACAGAGTTGAGCTTTCTAGTGGAGATGTTCTTTATATATTTATATGCAACAGCACTATATCAGAATTATCTTTCTTTTTGGGGTGTAAATGAATGTTTTGATTACCATTTTTAGCCATTTTATTAAGCTACTTTAGCATCCAGTGTGTTGTGTTTTCCACCAGTTAGCATTATGCAAACTGCATGCCAGCCAGTGGCAATGCTAAAAATTGTGTTTGTTGTTTATATGATTATGTTGGAAATTTGGATTCTCTCGTAGATCACAAGTCATGTGCAGAAACGGGGCTGGAGCTCATGAGGCCCTTCCTCCATGAGTTTCTAACCTCAGCTTATGAGGACTACGATATCGTCATCTGGTGTGAGTGACCAACTGGCCCCAGTTATCTTAATCTACCACAGTGTTTTAATTATCATGAGGTGTTGACAATAACAATATTTCTCTATCATTTTAACAGTGATCTGTTGTGCTCTCATTCAGGGTGTGTGTCATTTGTTGTGGAACTTAACCTTAGCCTTTCACCTCATTCTCTACGGTTCCTTTTCAGCTGCAACAAGCATGAAGTGGATTGACGCCAAAATGAAAGTATGTCCACTAAGATGTTTGTTCCAGGGTATCAAAATGTTGTTTTTGTTTCTGAATCTGTTTTATTCACTATGTCTAGTAATTTTAAACATTGTACCTGAAATATCTCACGGACGTGTGTGCATTTGTGTGCTTTAGGAGCTGGGTGTGACAGACAACCCCAACTACAAGATTACCTTCATGCTAGACAGTGGAGCCATGATCACAGTGCACACACCAAAGAGAGGGATTGTGGAGGTGACATATACTGCAGTATAATACTGCAGGTTTCCTCTTTAGCCAAAAATGCAATAAATTAAAGCAAATGATAGTTCTCAAACATGATCGCATTTCACAGGTCAGTTGCCTTATTGGTGTATTATAATTTTTTTACTGATCTCCTTTTTTAAAATTATAGCTGCAAAACTACCTAATATTTAAGCTAGAGATGTCTTCCTTACTTGGTTATGTGTCCTTTACTTTACTATTACTTGTTTTAAAAGGACTGACGAAAATATACCTCCTCTGCCAACCAGTAATGATGAGTTGGCAGTTTACATTATTTTAATGCATATTTTAAATTGGTATAACTCTAAGAAACAATGTTATAGACAAACCTGATTTCATATTTTTATAGTGACCTCCCTTTTTTTCCCCTAAACCAACTGTGGAATCTTTGCCTGGTTTGTTATTGTTCACTTAAGTCCAATTTTATTGTTTGGCCTTTGTTAAAACTCTAGATTTCTTAATTATTTGTCCAAATAAATGGTAGATTAATTAATTACTACTTTCAATACTGAAGCAGTAGACAATCATCATCCTCCTACCACTCAGTCTTAGTTATGATCATGATAGCTGGCTGAAGCCACAGCAGTGGCTAGTGCATCCTTGTGTTCTGTTGATGTATGTTCCTAAGCTTTATGAAAAGACAGTACAATAACATTTATGAACTGTAGTGATGTACTTGCTATATAACATTGTAGATGTGTTTGTAAATTAGATGTGCATCTGTTCTTCTCAGGTGAAGCCACTTGGAGTGATCTGGGGAAAGTACAGTGAGTTTTACAACAGAAAGAATACCATCATGTTTGATGACATTGGAAGGAACTTCCTCATGAACCCTCAAAATGGACTGAAGGTATGGTGTAATCCAAGAAGATTTCAATCAAGAAAACCTTAATGAACTTGCGATTTAACTTTAGGTTCTGCTCTCTTTTTTTGTAGATTAGACCATTTATGAAGGCACACTTAAACCGAGAGAAAGATACGGAGCTCCTTAAGCTCTCTCACTATTTAAAAGAGATTGCCAAGCTAGATGACTTCTCAGGACTCAATCACAAACACTGGGAAAGGTGGGTGAATGTGAGAATTTCACTTTTCTGTTATGGATGTTAGTTTTTTTATTGCCTCCAATTACATCAGTCAGCCAAGATGTAGTCTTTTGTACTTTAGTTTTGCAATTGAGCTATGAGGCTAATTTTACTAACAAGAAATGGAATCTTATCCCACACCAATTATGATGCAAACTATATACCTGAATCATCACGTTAAGGAATCTCAAATGAATGATTCTTTGTCACATACACAGTCAAAGAAGTGTAACAAAGTGTGCCCCTGAAGTGTCTAAGATTGTGCAAGATATTTACAATAAATTAAAGAGAATGTTAAAGGCTAGTAACAAACATTTACAAGTGTAAACAGGATCTAAATTGTGCAAATGTAACTGAGAACAACAGAAAACAGACTCGCATATGGGGTTTCTTTCACTGTGTGATCGACTGATACTGGTTACTGTGGTAGCCAATGGAAAATATGAGCAAATGCAACTTGCTACTATTTGCTACAAAATGCTACTATTTATTTATTCCTTGGAAACTTGCAATCCAACCAATGAAGTCTAAAAATCAGATTTAGGAAGCATTGCTAATACTTCTGCAAAGAAATAGGTGTGTATACATTTATTTATATACATGCTGTACAAACCTTGTTAGATGTGGGAAAAAAACGAAAAAAAACCCAACATCTGTCTAGATCAGAGGTGCTGCTACAGATATTAACCCCTTTTAAGGAATGTAATACTGGGCCGACAGCATCATGTAATCCTTTTTTTAGTTAAAATTCGTATACAGCCACCTGGTAGTGCAGGCCTGGAAATTTCTTAATTAACCCCTACTGCCTCCTTTTTGGCTTCATTTGGCCTTTTGAAGACTATTGAAGACACGTACTAATATATAACATACATAGCAGATGTTGTGACATGAATAATATAAACTGTTGCAGTTCTCTTGGAATGATGGCCCTGTTTTCACCTTCAGGTACCTCGCAAAGAAACAGAGTCAGTGAAGCTCTCAATATCAGCCAGAAGAGCGGAACATTCCTCAAGAACAAGTGGTGCTGGACACCCACAAGCTCTCAGCAAACAACTCCCTACCTACAGGCTGGCTTTCTCTTTAATTTTTCCATGCTCTCTTGTTCCTGGGGAAATTATTAAAAAATTCACCTTTTATATTCACATGCACACACTTATTTTTAAGCAAATAACTGCATCAGTCGTAGGTAGCACAAGCATGACTGTCTTCCTTCCCGCAGTCTTTTCTCCTGGCTTCTCCCTGATCCATTTGTTTGGGCCTGCCTGATCAGCCGAGATGGTGAAGGAAGTGGTAAAATGGGGTTTTTACAAGAAGTGGTGCCTCATTCACTAATACTTTTTGTCCCACTCAGTACAGCTTGCCACCTCTTTGTACAATTTTCTCATTGTTCATACTGGCCAACAATGTCTTGCTTAGTGCAAATGCAGTTATGTCTGTGAATATTGTCTGAGAGTTGAACATTTATTCTTCATCTTTATTTCACAGTTTGAGTTTCATATCTGTATTATTTCAGTGGCCACCATATGTGCGACTCAAGCGTTTTTTACTTATATGGTATCAGTATGGGAAAGCTCTGATAGCTGGAAGTTTTCATGTACAAAACATACACACAGGTACATAAATGTTCACTGAAGGTGAAAAATTGGTCTATATTTACTTAGATTAGTATCATTGACAAATAGGTCTTTTTTCAAATGCATTAATGTGAAAGTTTTATTCAGTACCCCAGCATCATCTAAACATTCTGCTCTTCTGAAGAACATTAACTACATAACTATATAACAGCCTGAAAAATCAGTCAAATCTACGCTGATGCCAGTATTTTCTTATGTAATTTCTTCTAATGCTGAAATGATGAATCTCTTATATTTGTGCATTTCTGTTTTAGCTATTTGTTTCTATTTATAGCAAACTTGTAAGGAGACAAGGAGTTATGCTAACTATAGTGATGTACAAGTAAGCTTGTTGGAGAAAAGTTGTTAAAAAGCTTCTATTTGAGTTAATGCGTCATTCTGGACCATTTCTAGTTATGAAATTTCAACGGTAAATGGCAGCTGGCATCCAATTCTGTAAAAAAAACAAACCGGAAATAGATTTTGTTTGGACAACTACAGTACATAAGCAGAACCCTTTAGTGTAGGTAGCATGTAGCCACCAGTATTTTGGAAGCAGTTATTACAAATATTTGTCGTATCAAACTTTTTTTGCCACTTTAATTCTCCTATTTCATATGAACAGCAGTTGAAATACATTTAATTTCATCTTGTAAGGTTTATGTTTAGTTACAGCAGTGATGCGAAGGAAGGCATATTAAGCTTTATCAGTGTGCATTTATCAATGTTGGTTCGATTATCAGCCTGTGACTTTTGGTTTAAAAAGGCTTAATGTCTAAAAAGCTGCAGTGTTTCAAATCAGATGTGCTTTCCCAAAGTCTCTTCTCACAGAGCAATCTACACTGTTGGGTTCTTTTCTCTAAATGCCTTTTATGACTTGTGTATTTTATTTGCGATTAATCCGAAGGCACAATTTGGAGTCGCTTTTTTCCATGATGATGCTGCAGAGAGAGAAATAGTGTGGAATTTGTTTGGAGACAAACACATGACGTTTATAGGTTTACATTTTTTCTAGGTAAGAAATATGGAATATTTATTATTGATTTAGAACTTAATTTGTATTCATTGTTTCTGTTTGTGTCAGAGTTGTGTTGATGTTCTGTCTGCCAATAAAGGACAAGCTGTTTTTTGACTGACATTTTTATATTTGTGTGACACTGAAACTTGTATCTTTAAATTTTTGCTTATTTGTTTTTGTTTTGGATGGGATTTTGAATATTGATGTCTGTTACCTCAAGTTGCTAGTTGTCTTTTTTATGGCCCTGGTCATGTACACTCATTTCATTTCATTTCATTTGAACAAGAATACATATGTTAGCACTGGAATTCTGGATGCAACTTGTGTGTAAATAAAAAGTGCTTTTCCAATGAATATTAAATATACTTTAATGTTAAATATATCCACATGTCAACACTAAGACAAATAGTACACCATATGAAAGTAATCATTTGAATGTTCTTTAATAAAATAAAGTGGAGAAAATGTTGCCAGGAAAAAGACAGGATTCAGATTATCAGGCTGAAGTTGAAGGTTTTCCTCTTGATCTGTTGTAAATGCAAAGGATATGTTGAGTTAACCCCTTAATGTGAAGGGCATCAGACATAAATATGGAGAGTAAACATACCTACTTTTACCTTTTATTTGGCATGTTTGGTCTTGGTGACACTGTAATGTAAATGACAGTGAATATTATAAAAAGGTAGCAGAACATCGTTTGGTGAATAAACATCCCTGTCTGATTTCATATTGTGAACAAAACCTTGTATCTTTTCAAGAGAAGGATAAAATATTTTGCTTTAGATGATTCTATTGGTCTGTTAGCCATGAAAAACAGCTGGTGCTTTTGAATTATGTAAAATGGGGATACAAGGTTTGTTCTAAGGGTGATGATATGAGGTGTAAACTCAAAAGCCAGTGTAGTATGTTCTAAAACACGTAAGGCAATAGCAGGAGCTAACATGGGATGGTGGGAAAGGGAAATGTGGGGTTAGACGGACTGTGAAGGAGTAGGGTCATGAGAATGTAGAAAATATGAGAAGTACAGAACACCACTCACCTTGTTTGGCTCCACTCACTCCAGACCTGATTGGTGAAAGAATCCTGAGCCCGTACACAGAGAGTATAGCTCTTCCTGGTAGAGACCTTATAGTGTGTCTTATTGGTGTAGTGGGGCTAGAGGTAAAAACAATTAAATATAAAACAGTATTTACAGTGTTCACAATACATAATCCACTGCTCTCCAAAATAGTTAAAGTAGGTCTGTATAACTGTAAAGCACTCATTTGAAGGTGGTGAGTGAATAGCACTGATTTCAGAAAGTTAACACCAACACTAATCACTATCATTTCACAATGTACTCAGACATGGTCTGTATTCATCTGCTTCATAAACAGAAACCTGTCACTGAGGCAGCTCGGGGGGAAAAATAAACATACAGGCATCGTAGGATATGGGCCCTTTAAGATGCCTGATGTTTGATTACATCACCAGTGGGCAGGAATAGTAATACTAAAGTCAGTTTAACTTCGCTTTCCTAGAACCCCCAAATATCAAGTGAAAACAAGAGACTCTACACCTAAAACTGTAAAAATGTGACAGTATTTTTTTTTCACAATGATTTTGGGTGAGTCCAGCATGCTATCTATTAAGCAGCATGAAAAACTTACATACGTTAGTGTATGATTTTGGACACAATACAGCAGTACTAAACTACCTAGTCAATGTTTGACAATACCAGTAAAAAGCTGTATAACCTCACCTCTGAATGGTTTCCACTACGATCACAGTCCCTGCGCTGAGAAACCACTTTTACTTCGTACTGGAGTGGGTAGAATGTGCATGGCGTGTTCCATGTCTTGGGGATTTCCCACTCAAATTCATCAACCCCTTTCTTTATGATGTTCACTCTATCTGGTTGAACTAAGAGGTGGACATGAAGATAATGTAGACAGTTTTAACATCTTTTCTGTTTTATATATATATCTTTTCTATAGATTCTTATTTCATATACATTTTATGTGCTCTATTGATGTATATATTTTTAGATTGCCGTCTGTATATACTCCACATCTTTCTACACCTAAATATTCAGCAGGCCAATGGGTGCATGGCACTGATCCGTCCAGAAGATGGCACTTGAAGCTCTTACTAATTTCATGGATGAAGAACGTCTTGTGGTGCTCCTCTAAGCGGTACTGGTTGCGGACTTGCAGGGTCAGGTTGATACGAGTGACTTCCTCAGAGTACGGACATTGGAGTTCCTCGCAGGTCAGCCCAAAGTTGTCAGCGTCCAGGGAGCAATTGATATGTTGCAGGTTCCTGTGGAAACATGGAGTCTATTTAAGTAGGGTTGTAAAATTCACGACTTAATTTATTCAGTGCATCATGTACAATCAGATTGCAGAGAACACATAAAAAGAACTACTTATGGTATCAGAATACATATATATACACACACATACATATACATATATATGCACACATAGATTCAAATGTATATCAACCAATTTTTATTTTTGTATTAAAGACGATCTTTTCTTTACCGGAAAGCACTGAAGAACACCACAACTCCATTCCTTATTGAATCCCATTTCCAAGAACAGTGAAAAGGGCCATTGTAGTTCCTTGCTACACAGGTTATGAATTCTAGGTACAAAAAAAAAGAGAAAAAAAAAAAGACAGATCTTTTTTATTGCATTTTGTTCAAACAGTCTTTCTCTACAGATTTGTGCTCTGCTAGTATGTCTTGCATAATATAAAGCATTAACTGTCCTTTTGGTTACCTTTGTCAGTTCGTGTCAGAATAACCTTCTCAAAGTCCACCGGTTTGACCAGCACCAGTGTGTGGTTCAGAATTTCTCCAGAAGGATTGTGGCAGGTGAAGTTGCCCCCCAGCATGGCATGGATAGTGACGTCTATGCGGTTACCCTTCACATGAATGTTCTGTCCATTCTTCCGCCAGTGAATCTCAGTTCCCTCAAGATTATCTCCACATTGTAATGAGACATCAGTCTTTTGTATCATAGGGTCTCCAATCACCTCCAAAGCAATAACTGAAATTAGAGTAGAAGTTAGTCCTGAGTCCAGCAGCAATACTGTTGCTGTAGCACGATGTTCTTAATTATACACCAGTACACTGTATTTTAGAATTTTGAATCACAAAACATTAATGTACTGAACAATAAAACAATAAAAATCTTAAAATACCTTGTCTACTTTCCATGACTTAAATCTAATATAATGAATAGCATTTATGTCATACTTTGCTATAGCAAGCTTCAGCTTTTGTGGAAAATTTTGATAACTGCTTTTTAACATATTCAATTTGTTCAACATTGAACATTTCATGTGAAAAATAAGAAGATATTAAGTGATAAATAATACAAAATAATAAATGGTATTCTGGATATCACAGTAGAACTTTACTCTCAGTGGTCTAGACCTCAGTTATTAAATTATCTTCATCACTGTTTATCATTCTGGACACACTTGAGCATTTGTATCAGTTTCCCACTAAGTAGCTGAAACCTTTGTGGTTGTCAAGTCCTAGCATCATAATAAACATGTGTAATAAATTTAACTGCAACAAAATTATATTTACCTGATTGAAGCACTGATTCTAAACTTTGGGATTCCAGTTAATGTTATTTGCAGAAGAAACCTTCTTAGATTAATCTTGAATCTATCTGTGCTGAGTAGATTTGATAAATAGTTCTGACTAGACCTACTGTAGGTCATTACACCCATATTTTTCTGAGAAATGGCTTACAACTATTGTATGTTTTTGCAAATACCTTCTCAAGCTGTAAATAATACCTAAATTTAGCCTTTACATTTTTAAAGGAATTGTGGTATCTACATATTAAAGCAATTGTTTTCTAAATAAATATAGGAAAGACGAGCTTAAAAAGATAATTCACCATTCGGCTTAATAACATGGAGTGATTTGCTGACTCCCATGTGAAGAAAGGTGAGATGCAAGGCAGCAATGAATATCAGGTTCATCTAAAAGACAAAGTCATAAATCAGGTTCATCTAAAAGACAAAGTCATAAAACAATGCATCACAAAATGACAAAAACACATACACACAGACACACGTGTATGTATGACACATAGCATAACAAGTAAAAACAAATCTCTGTCCTACCTTCTGTTTCTGATATCAGTGTGACTTCTCAACTGTAACCACACTAAACGATTGACTGAACACTGTGAATCGCTCACATTTATATGTAGGTGAGAGAGAAGCAAAAAATTTCCAACACAGGAAAATAAACACTGAAGGAGGAACTGTTACAGAAACAACAAAAGGCATCTTAAAACTGTCCAGCCTCATCTCACTTTGGAATTTCTACACTTTATGCTCAATTACGCTGGCAACCTGACAGGTATTCAGTCACAAGCTACATGATCTCTTTTAAATGGTACCTTAAACATGGGCATAAACAAGTGGGCATGGGGTGGTATTTCATGTACACTATAAACATGTAGTATCCTTAAGAAAAGTGCTTCTGCTGCTGTTTATTTCTGGAACTGGAAGGTGAAAGAGGAAAAGCTTTGGCTGAACGTGTCCTGTTGCATCAGCATATGTCACATTTCCATGCGGAGTTTTTGTTTCATTGATCTTTAAAGCTGTAAATGTCAAAAGAATGACTCAACTCCATGGCATGGGCATGATACTGGCGGAATAGGGAAGTAATATAGTAATTACATGAGAAGTCAGTGATTTTAAAAACACAATTCTGCACATGACACCACAGGGAATTATATCAAAGGCCATCAATGGATCAGGGAAGAGGAAAGAAATGTGGTATCTCTGCTCAAGAAGAGCTTGGCTTGTGTTTAGGGGAAGCAGCGAAAGTGGAAATAGTGAGAAGCGCTTCGTTTTACTTGCCCAATATGTGTATTGGTGTCAAAATGAGTGTTACACCTGCCATGGGGTCTTCACACTTGGTGAACCAAACCACACGTTAAGAGCTTTTCACACGCACACAATTTCTTACCTCAGGGAATTTCACAATGGTTTTTATTGATATGGCGAATGTAAGAAAGGAGTTTTCTCAGATTCTTTGTGTCTTTTCCAGGTAATGACTCAAAACATTTAACTACGAGCCAATCTAGCGTTGAAGGCATAGTGCTACCAAACTCACATAATATGCTGGTTCCTTACTATTTTAAGAGTTCTTCTTGGAGACTTTTTTATGTGAAGGTCCACTTAAAGGTCATGGTTTTCAAAGTGGCAATTAAGATGTATAGCCAGGTGCATAGGCCCTGTCTCTCCCCAATGACTGAGTTAAGATTATTATATTTGTTGACACTTCAGACTACCAAAGTTAATGTTAAGAAAAATCAATGAGCAGTTAAACACAACAACATGTATGAAAAGAAAAGTCTGTTGGAAACATGAATTTTGTAGACTTGTTTTGTCATTAAATGCTGTTTAGTTAGGTAGACATGTATAAAACAATCAGGTAAAAAGTGATGTGATACCTGTGGTATAACCATTGTTGCATTTGTTTTAAACCTTTTCTTTTAGAGAAAGATTATGTATAAAATATTGGGGTTTTTTTCAGTTTATTGCTATGCTGCTTTATTCATTCAAGTACAATATTTATTCTCTATAATTTATTCTCTATAATTCAACTGGTATCAAACTTTTTGGATGCTACACTTGTCATCAATATGTCAAAAGGTTGTGTGTCATGATCACCCTGTTTAGCATGTCAATTACTCACTATTCCAATTTATTGTACAGGGATTATCCAAGATACTTAACCATCACTTAAATGTTGCAGGATTGATGGTCATTCACAAACAAGGTAAGGCTGTACAAATTCAGGATCATCACAGCTGACAACAGTACAACATAAATCTGACTGGCCTACAGAAATGATCTATTACCTAAACTGATATAATACAAGATGTTGATCAAGAAACTGACTTCACATATGTATATAAAAATACATCAGTGTCATTAATAGTTCATTTTATACATTATTAAGTAATTTCTACTGGTTTGTTCACCAAAATGTTGGGGAATATTTTCAAATTGTAGTATCAAAGCTTTCCTTGGTAACTTTGCTTTGATGTACAATATATAATTCATAAGAAAATAAAGTAAGGCCACAACATTTTTTTAATATACAGAGGGATCTGAAAATCCGAGACCACACTGAGCATCTGGAATTTGAAGCGTTTAAAAAGTTGACAAGCAAAATGAAAAATGTTCAGGATACTGCAGTATTGCTATCTCCAAATTCAACACCACCTAAATGTTGTAAACAGTCATTTTGTTCAAGAGGGACACAGCAGATACTAATATCTTCAAAATATTTCAGTAATTCATCTCTTTACTGAAATGGTTTTGTTTATAATATAATTTGTGAAAAAAATGCATTTTTGCCAGTGGTCTCAAGACTCATAGTTGCAATTTTTTAGTTATGGTGTTTGCACATTTATAGAATGGTCAGTATGTTTATATCATGTTAAGGTTAACCAGTGGTTTTAAAGATTACCAAAATAAAGCTACGAGGCTTCAGTGTGGTGCAAACTAACAAGAACTTTCATATACAGTGTGCCTTGTATTCTATCTATTCTAACCTGAAATAATTTATGGCAAAAAGAACTTTAGAAAAAATTACCTAGGAAGAAAGGAAACATATTTATAAAAGTATCAAAACAGCAAGTCCATGTTAATTTTCTGCAGTCATGGCACAGATGGAAGGTATTCCATTATTGCAAGGGTGTGCCTTTAATTTCAGTGATTTTGAAAAACCTCAAATATATGCTGTCTTGTAAGGTTTAATGATTTCATATGTGATTTACATTTTCAAATCAGTTATATGGTGGTGTGTGTTAGACTAAAGAAAAATCATCAGTGCCAATTTATGACACTGTCATTCATTATCCATGTGGATTTATGTATCTTAAGGGATTTAACATCTAATTCAGCATCTGCCACATCGGTCCTTATCTGCCGCACTATACTTCCTCATACAGATTAATTATTAACAGAAATGTAAAAAACCTTTGGAACAACTGATCATGTTTCTTGTCAAATAAAGAGAAGCTGGTGGTAGCCATTTGTTGTCTGACTGTAGACAAAAAGGAAACAAGTATGTCATGCCTTGCCACTAAACAAAGGCTATTGTAATATTGAGCTGGTTGACAAAAGCTTTCACTGCCTTTAAATGCCTTTTAAAAAAGGCGAAGTTAAAGATTAAGTGCTGCTGTTCAACTGCATACTAGGGTTATCAAAAAAATAAATTCTCAGATACTAATCAATACTAAAATTTAGTATCGAGTTTTACTTCAATTAGCACTGGTATGGATACTTAAATACCAGTTGTGCATCTGCCGGTCCATGGAAATCCCTGGCAAATTACAACAATTTTCAGCTACCTGAAGTGTTTACTTGACAGCCCAAAAATTAGGACTGGGAACAACCTAGCGTCACAAAATTTTACATGGACCCTCAGCTAGTGTTGTTTTTCTCGACTAAACATTGTTGATAATGAGCATTTATCACGTGAAAAAAACATGACGAGACGCAACGTAAATGCTGGTCATGTGACGATAACTATAACAAAATATGTCATTATGAAAGTGATAATCTGGTCATACGTGAACACACCACAGCACACAGTGTGAACAGCACGAAATACTTCCTCGGCATTTAACCCATTCACCAAGTGAAGCAGGGGGCAGCTACGAACCCAGCGCCCAGGGCTTATTCAGCAACATGTAATATGTGGTTTTGTAAATGTGGTTTACAAATTAAAACCTATGCTAAAATGTCTCTTCAATTTTGTTGACTAAAAGAGACCAGGCGTTATTTCCTGTACAATAAGGAGAGATAGGGACGCTAGACCGCAGAGCTGAACAGCGCTACTTCCCAATATTTTGGTCCATTGAATTAAATCTATATAGAGTGTCTGGAATGGATGTGCAGTGTTCTTGAGTCTATAAGGTAACAATAATAATAATAAGATACCTTGTTTGAATTGGGAAATAGGTTTGACAAAAAAAAAATAGATTTTGTCTGTTCTACTAGGTACTTATACTATACTGACTGGGCTAAATAGAATTGCATTAATAAAAAAAAGAGACTAAAATACAACTTTCATTGACTAAAACTAGACTAAAATGTGATCAGTTTTTATTGACTAAAACAAGATGAAAATAGTTGTGGATAATTCTGACTGAAATAAGACAAATGCTCTAGACTAATAATAATAAAACCTCATTAGACTAATAATAATAATAATAATAATGCATTAAATTTATAAAGTACTTTTCAAAATACCCAAAGACGCTGCACAATTTTAAGTAGACAAAGAAAACGAAGCATTTTGTTTGTCTACTCACACTTTAATTTTTTTATTTAAAAAATTCCTGTGTTTGTTTTTTCTTCCCCTGTAGTATCGAAAATAGTATTGAGTATCAAGTACCATCTTTAGTATCTGTATCGAGTTTGAAATTTCAGTATTGTGACACCCCTACTGCACACTGAGCTTTGTATTAACACATGACTATGGGTTGGTTTCAAAGGAATTCCCATTCCTATTAGTATTTTACCCATGTTGTGCACATCAAATATTCTGACTATTTTGTAGTGTCTCGGTTCTAACCACAGTGATGAAAGGTTTCACTGCACGTTATCAATAAATGAAGTGAAAGCTTGAGCAGGTATTCCCACATACAGATCAGGGAAAGTTTGTGGTCAGTGACTAGCAAACAACAAGGTAAGGGTCATATGCTCAATCGACAGTGATTTTGTCATGTGAGCATATGCAGATAACACTTGGTACAGTGTGACCTGCAAAAATGAGAAACCTTAGAATGGTGCAGTACAAATGTTCATCATACTTTAATTAAAAACGCATTCTGTATCATTAAAATATGCCATCAGTTTTGCAATTCTCTATTGACGGAACAAACATCCTGATGCCATTTAAAACATAAAGAAATTGCAAGATCGTTATCCTCTCATATGAAGATACATTCAGAGGGGACCTGAAATGGCCACATGTGGTGGGGTTGTCCCTCAGACTGTGCCTCCGTTTCTCTATCCATATTCATCTTCACAGTACCTATGGTGACATGGAGACAGTCGGCCACCCTCCTCTCTGCCCCTTCATCTCTGTAAAAATCCAGCTGTTCAGCGCCTTCCCTGTGCATGATTGCACCCCCCCTGGTAAATACCACACCGATCTCATGCTACACATCAAAATGGTGCCATGGCAACCTTGTGGTTGCACAGCGAGCTGAAATGCGCAGAGCTTTGCTGACAATCTCAGGGCCTCTGTCTTGCTTCTGGTCTCAGGCACAGGGCAACAACTAAAGTCATCAGCAGAAACAAAATAGGTTGTTCAGAAAGGGCGGTTGTTGGCCACGCAATTTGATGGTTCCCTTGTGTTAAAACACATGAGCCAAGATCTAGGCAAAAGGCCATACAGCTGATTTATTACAGAAATAAAAACACAAAATTCCCCCTCTGCATAACCACTAAAAAAGCCTACTAGCTGTAGGATTGTTTAGAGTGCAAGAGAATATCACTGAAAGAAACATGAAACCAACAAACATGAGGATACAACTAATGCTGATACATCTTAGCTGCAATTTCAATTTCCCCATCAGCTGCAAATTCCCTAACCATTTTTTGGTAGTACATTTTTTCTTTAAAAACCAAATAAAAAAACATAGTCAAAATATGATTCTTCATTTGTTAAAAGCTAAGGTGTGGCTGTGCGTCCCAATACATTGCTCCTGATGCTCATCCAGCTTTAGAAGAGATGTCCAAAGTTCAGATCTGCCTTGCAGACATATATTCTTACCACAAGAAAAAGAGTGGAAGAAAAGACCACTCCATGGTCTTCCAGAATGACTCAAGTTTCAGTTGAAGGCATCATGAAATCTTCTCTGATTTTCTTGCCAAAGACATGCTCACAAGAGCACAGCTTTTCTACAGGCTTGAGATCTCAATTTTTTAGAGGTTACCCAAGATTTTCCCCAGCAAATTTCCAAATCTCCACATAAGCAGATGCTGGAGGTGGTCAGGGTCAATGCGGAGAACAACTGAGTGTAAAACTTCCTCAATATCAGCTTCCCTGACCCTGCTCCAAGATCTTGTTCTCATCCATTATACATCCTTCATATTGGACCTAGCGTCCACACCCACCCTCGGGTGTGTTCCACAAAAGATGTCACCTAGTATAGGTGTTAGTTCTCTACAGGTGTTGGGTTCTGCTGTGGTGGTGGAGTTCCAGGCGGTTGACTGACAATCACCTGTACCACATAGTCTCTAGAGATCTTCAGCTCCTCTAGCTTCATCTTATCAGTGAGTGGACGGCCCGAGAAGAACCATCGCTGGCTGCCAGCTGCCACACCTTCCTGGGCTTGCAAACGCCTCTTCATGTGCTGAACGCTGTCGCTGGTGCGCACAGCCAGCCGCAGGTCACGGCCTGTGGAGAGTCTCAGCCGCAGCTGGCACTCCTGGCCTTCGCTGGTCGGTGCCTCAGGCACCTCCAGCATTTCCAGCTCGCTCTTCTCCTCAATCATGTTGACTGGAGGAGACAGGCAGTAAACGGGCAGCTGGTATCGGTTGCCCAGCTCATCATAGCACTCCGTCAGAGCACCTACATGGGAAGAAACAGAGACAGGGACTTTAAAGCAGCAAAGTAATGTCTTGGAGAACAATAATCTATTGGTCATTTATCAGAAGAAACTGGTCTGTCAATAATGAAGATTAACAGATTCCATCTAAAATTCCCTACAAAGAATTGACTGACAGCCTGTTCTATTTAAGCAATGACAGACCAGTGGTTTCATCATGGGCATTATAAAGTAGTGTTGTAAAGCAAAATGCAGTCATATGCATATAACAATTATGTTTATGAGATAATACCCAGAACCAGATTTTAGAACAAGAATTATTGTTGCTTACAAAATTAATTAGCTTGGATATAAATGTGTACAAATAAATAGATTTGTAAAACTATAAAAATAGGTTGGTCGGGTTCCTAAAAAGCAGAGCTGTCAAGTAACGAAGTACAAATACTTCGTTACCTTACTTAAGTAGAAATTTTGGTTATCTATACTTTAC
>JBBJLR010000024.1:488580-505282 GCA_037577145.1 Brachypetersius gabonensis
TTGAGTAAAAAGCTGGAGTTGATACTTCAACTTCTACAGAAGTATTTTTAAACCCTATTATCTATACTTCTACTTGAATAATGAATGTGACTACTTTTGGCACCTCTGCTAAAAAGTAATTTGTAGGAAGCTTTACAAAGACAAGGAATTTCGATTTAGGATTTTACGTATGTCCAGAATGACAACTTATGTATTATATCAAGAATGCCTTCATGACCACATCTTGAGGCATCCACTTTACTTATGTATTAGTTAAGCAGTTGTCTCCAGGATTAATCAGTTTCCTCTGGAACCAATTAAGTTTTCTGATTCTGATTTGATGAATTAACTTATGGTTCATCTCAAAACACTACAAAAATGAGAATAAAGACTAAAATACAAAATATATTTTCCAGTCTAGTTCAACTCTCTCTGTAAAAACTGGGAACCAGTAATTCATTAGAGTGAAAACCCTTTACAACAGTGAACTACCGCAAAAATGAAAAATGAATTTTTCTCTCTTTGGAAGTGACATAATATTAAAACTGGTCCAGCAGAATCATTTAAATAAATAGTTTCAACAGTGACATCCTATCTATTTATATAAGAGACACATCATATGGATAAAGTAAATCTACAGATGACTGACAGAAATACAGTGTTTATCCTGAAACTGCAAAATCTCAATTAGGGAATGGTGCTCATTCACCAGTGATGATAAGAAAAGCCATTTCCTATGCAGGAGAAACTTCAGTGAGAGCACAGAGAAAGTACACCAAAATGACCAACACCTAAGCCCACGCAATCCTGACTTCTCATTGCCACCATCTTAGTAAAAGTTCTCCTTTTCCATTCCCCAAATGAATGTTTGATGAAAACCGTAATCAACACAATACATAAGGTCATACTAAATTTCCATCTGCCTGAAAAAATTATAAAAAAGGGCAACATAAAAGAGAAATGTAATTTCCAAGACAGATTGCCTCCATAATCTGACGTTCTAGTTTCTACTGCCAATGTTCTGACAGTGACCTCAGAAAGACAAAAAATAGGAACAGTGACAGTGACTGACACATGACTCCAAAGATGATGTCTGTGGTAACACCCTTTTGATTGACATTTTCATCCTATGGACAGATCCCTGACAAACTCTGTAAGACACATGAAGTGCTTGTCAGTCGGTCTGACACACACTGTGAATGTAAAAGCTACTTCAGCACCAATGGGCCAACACAGTCTGCCACAGACTGCCACATTACCTACCATTTACATTAGATGCACAGTTACCAACGGTAGCCCATCTGCTGCTTCTATTTCCCTCTCATACACATGTACAAATAACGCCGGCTTTATAACATGATCGAATTTTTAAACTGGAGAGTAAGAATTTACACAATTAATAATATTAATAGTGTTATTATAATACGTTGTGTATTTATGCTTACAGGTAAAATTTTCAACTTTTTAAAAACAAAATTTGGTTTGGAGTAGTAAACTTAGTCCACTTACCAGATTTGACACATTAGGAAAAAAGTTAATACTGAACCCTAAGAAAATACTTGTTTGCCAAAAACGCACTGAGAAAGACTAGGAAGTGAGTAAAATAAATGTTATTATACACCTAATATATTAAAAGACACATACGTGAACACACCACAGGACAAAATGTGAACAGCATGAAATTCTTCCTCTGCATTCACCATTTCAAGTGAAGCAGCGGGCAGCCAGAACACAGCGGAGCAGTGTGTGGGGATGGTATCTTGCTCAAGGGTACCTCAGTGGTGCCCCTAGCAGTATTGGGAATCAGACCCTTGACTTTCACAGGGCGAACGCCCTAACCACTAGGCCACCAACTGCCATCATAAATTCATCATTATGAAATTAAATCCAAATTATGTTAAAAAAAAAGTATTTTTTACTAAAACTGGTAAATGGATCTCACTCAAGTTATTACAGAGCACAGATTTTCTACCTACAAAGACTAGATTTTAGATGATAAAATGACCATACAATATCTTTCTCTGCAGATGTTTACATGGAGGACAGTTTTATTCAAAAGTAAATGAAAAAAATAAAATCTTCTAATAACAAGATCAAAATCATCCTCAAAACTATCATCAACGCATCTATGCAGAGTTTGAATAGGAACTAAAACCTAAACATTGTAAAATGAGCTTTCCTTCCACATTTTAAGTCGACATGTGTCTTTTCAGAGCACAATAACATGTTATCTTTTGCCGTTTTCATAAGGCAGGTTCTTAAATTTGTCAATGACATTGCTTATTAATGTATCAGAATTATATGTAAAAAAGAAACATTTACAAAGAATGGACAAACCAAAGCATTTTAGTCTAAATTATTCAGGCCAATTATTTACAAAAGCAATTTTCAAAGTATTTCTTACAATTTGACACAATAGAGGAAGCTTATGAAGAATTTGGAGATTCTTCTTTTTCATTACCTCAAGTGAAATTGAGACTGTGCAAGTGAGGAAAAAAAGGGGTCCAATGTCCTACTCACTCTGAGCCTACATATTTTAACATATCTACTTTAAAAAAAAAAAAATCAAACACACAGCATGGGCAAAATATTAAAAAAATAAACATTTGCCCTAGGAAGGTGAGAAGGAGAGTGTGAAGGCTGAAGCACATAGGCAAAGATAAGTACGTAAAAACACTGGAAAAAATGACTAGCAAAACCCAATTCAAATCCTCTGTCCCAGTTCAACTAATACCATAGATAATAAGAATGTCAGTATGCATGTAATATTCATGGTCAGGGTGCCATTTAGAAATGACTTTGAGCCTAAGCTGACGCAGGTGTAATGACCACATCCTTTTCACCTAGACCAGAGATGAAAAGTGAAAAGTTCAGTAAATGTTCTGGATTTGTTTTTTCTGCTGTGAAAGACCACAAAAGTCTTCAAACCGCACTGCTAACTTGCACCCGTTGAATCAGTGGGTCTATTCAGTCCACAGGCTATAAACAATCTCCTAAATAGCAGCTCGATGCTAAGCACACCACCTCTCCCCATCAGTCCATATTCACATCAATGTTCCTAGGATTATGTACACATATTAGGGATACAATGAAATTCTGAGAACCAAAAACGTTTGTCTGACAGAGAAAAAGATTGATAATGCTGAAGATCAAATAGGCTTGCAGTGTCAAAACCTATAACATCTCTGTACTATTGTTAAGAAACAATAAAATATGTATTGTCAAGGACACTTGATTTCTTGGCATATGCTCTAGCCCAGTGGCCCCCAACCTTTTTTGCGCCACAGACAAGTTTCATGTAAAACAGTATTTTGACGGACCGGTACAGATACAACTAAAAAGTGTTTTTGTTTTTACTTGTTTTTGCTAGCTTGTGGGCAAATGACTCACAAACTTATGCAGTACCAAATGCCTCATGAACTGATAATGAAAACTACCAAGCCATGGAGTTTGTTGTCTTTGGCTGCTATCTCTCTTCCTCTGGTGTGTATATGGATTGAAAACAGACAAAATATTACAAGATATTACCAATTATAAGCTCCCACATGATGTTCTTCCAAAGCGGTCAGAGCAACGACAAACTCTGACGCACCATCATACCAGCTTCCCTCACTTAGCCAGAGATTCTACTCTGGCTCCTATTCAGTTCCCAGCACTGAGCAGAATGAATAAGACCAGATGGCTATGAACAATCACCACATCAAAAGCCTGGAAAGGCCTGCAGACAAGCTGGCTATGTTACTGCCAATACATTACATGTGGGTACTGAGAGCCTCTTTGAGGTGTCTTTTATATATTCTTCAATTTGAACTGCTTAAGAGCTTAAGGCCAACAAACCTACCACAAAAATGGGTTTACGAAGCACAATGTCTTACAATATAAAAAGAGGTTATTAAGGTCAGAAGGAAAGTGACAGTCGCATGGCATTTTCTGTGAGTGGCTCACATTTGAGGAGCCATATTTGGTGAAGTTCTGAGGACAATGAAAGTGTATTTATTGGAAGTACTCCACAACCCAAATCAAGTCTATTCAATGCACTTAAACTCTGCCTGTGCCAAACAGTGAGAGCATTTGTAATACTGTATCTTAGTATGAAATATGAAATACTGAGGTCACAGTTGACAGGTTGTATCCTATTTATCATAGAGTGATTTCTCCATCTCATGTTCCTCAGCAGCCAGAAATACTAACCAACAGCTGGAGAGCTGCATGACTAGACCTTCTCTGGAACTTGGCGGCAGCAAAGAAGGAGTTGAGGGGTTGGGGGACAAACCCTATGGTGTGACCTTTTTTTGGGTGAATCTCGAGGCACGGTGTTACATTGCTATAAATAAGCCAGTTCTGCTATTCTGAAGTCAACATGAGCCACATTATTAACCCAGAGGTCCACGGTTGAAAAGCAAGAGCCCCAGCAGTGAGGTGGAGGGCAGTCCCCCACCCCCCAGCCCGCAATCCCTTTCCTTTAACTTAAACTCTATGAGAGAGAAATGGTCTCATTGCTGACAAGACCACTGGTATTCACTATGACTGCACTTTGCTTAGGTTTCGCTTCCCTTGGTGGGGGGCTTGAGCATGACAGTGGGATTAAGTTTAGAATGGGCCACAAAGAGGAGGCCCGCTGAAACAACTCACTGACCACAGACCTACTTTTTCTAAACACATTCACTTGCATCCCTTTCTGTATTGAAATCAAGAGAACTATTCTTATTCATAAATAATAATGCAAAAACGGAGTGCTGTGAACGACTGACATTTCACTGAACATTCCATTAATTTGGTAACTAATAATCTACCAATTACTTTGCCAACTGTATTATGTATGACAAATCCAAAGTGTTGTAAGCATGTCTTGTTCTTGTTACAGAAAACTAAAGAGATTCAAAAAGAGATTCTTTGGAGCGACCATTTGGTTTTCTACAGAATGGTTCTTTAAACAATTTGATTTTATGCATGAGATGTCAGGTGCGAAGAATCTTTGTAGAGTTTTAGAACCTGCACATGATAATCATTCAGAAACATTTATTTTTTTGTATTTCTTCTTATACCTACTTCTGATGTTAATATACCAAAAATAGACATTTTTTACATGGCCATTTATCAATCTCTCCCTATTGTGTTGTTACTGTGCCTTTAAAATTTATATATGTAAAAGGACTCTGTTCTGACTGGCAGTTTTACCTCATTCAAAAAAGCAGTCCAGACAGAAACAATTCCTATATATGTCACATGGGGCTTGGATAGCAAGGTGTAGATGCAGGGTTCCATTTTCTTTGACTTTTATTTCCAAACACGAAGGCCAAAACACAAAGAAACAAAAACTCCAAGGCAAAGCCACAGAAGACAGGTATCAGAAACAACTTAAATCCGGTATTGGAGACAACGCAAACCCTTAACCTAACTTCAAAATAAGGGCTTTACAATATAAAAGTGGATGTTACCATGGACGTTACAATATATTTTATATAACTTTATACAACTTCGTTAAGGGTTGGGATAAACTGCTGTATAAAAATAAACTGCTGTAAGTAGATACATGTAAATGTATTGTTTATAACATCACAATAACAGTGAATTCAGAGTCGGCTGTTTTTGCTTCATTTTTAAATTTGCCTCTGTGGACTGGGACTATGGATGTGAAGGATGTGGTAAAATGTTACTGTGGTATTAAGTAGAGCAAATTTGTTTTTTGGCGTTCCACATGAATTCAGATGGACACCTGCTTGGTTTCTTCTTTGATGCCTAAATGTCTAACATGTAAACATGTTAGACACTTAGGGCACTCAATAGGTGGATTTTTAACTTGTCTATGAGGGGTTAAACCTGCAAAGTAAGACTTCATGGAATTCAATGCATTTTCCTGAGCAGCTATATAATGTTTAGTTCCAGATTCAGTGTTATTTTTTAAATCTTTGCAAGCATCTGTCAAAGCTATCTTCATTAGCTATTGCTACATTTCTGTATATGGCTAGATGTATATTTAAGTTGTGGGAGACGCATGAGTTCTCACCTTATGTTAGTTGCATTTCAGCAACATAAAAGATACAAACTGAATGCACAATTTACACCCCATAGCATTATAAAACATTATTAGAAATTAGCGATTTCATCCCTGTGAACTTCTGTTAATTTTTTACTAATCACCTACAGCTGTTTTTCTTAGTCAACAAGATCATTACAGAACATTACAGTTATGTCTAGCTTTTAAGATACTGAGTCCTTTCTTCATTTGCTTTGCTCTTCTTTTGTTAAGACACTCAACGAGTCTCTGATCGATTATGCCCACTTCAAAGAAAGAATACTAATGAAAAAAAACCAATATATTTTATTTGTACCACACTTTACATTTGAGACAAATCTCAAAGTGCCACAAAATAAAAGCATTGTTACAAAAATCAAGAGAATAAATCTCAAAGTGTAAGATAAACTATATAAAACTACCATTAAACTTAAAGACCCCAAAGACAAGAGCATAAGTCAAGAATATGCTTTCGCAAATCTATTTTGTGAGCTCATTTGACTTAACTGCAATATGATGTTCTGTACACAGGGCTTGCTTGTACAAATAAAGTTAATTTTGACATTACCATCCCAATACTTGGAATCAGTTCATTTCTCTATCAAACAACATTAAAGTTAGTGCTGTTAAGATAGCTAGCTGTCACCCAAACTATGAACTAAATTTAAAGGGGCCTACATTATGGATTGTTGCATGCTATGATAATAAAAGGAGTTACATGTAATATGTAGTATGTTAAGTATTTAACAGTTTTTATGATGTAATTAAAACCAATGTCTGTACATATACCTGCCTATTGTTTATATCATTCACACTGAGATCTTCAGCAGTATACAGGCCAACCAAACAGTGTAGAGATAACTTACATATTTTCACAGTGGGAACAAAACCTTGTTTGTTAAGTGGGCCTCAGGGAAAGAAATAAAATACAAGAAAAATGGGTCCTCTATTACCCCTACAAGATCATATGGCCCCTATAAGATCATTTATGGACTTAAAAAAAAACAAAATGTACTGTCCTGTCACTATAAATAATATGCATTACATTAAAAAATATTGCCAGTTAGAAACACAGCTTGCTTACAAATCAAATCAAGGAATTAGCTACATTCAATCTTAATCTCAGACAGTTTGCAATGAGTACAAAATGTAACAAAATTATGTAGGTGAGGGGAACAGCAGTGGGGACAGGCAGACTGATTTGTAAAATGGAAAAGGTACACTTTGGTTACATGATTACGGCTATTTTAATTAGCAAGCAATCCTTGAAGTAAGACTTAATGTTCATGAGCAGGCATCAATTAAAATGGCCTCAATTTTTCAGTTGGTCACATAATACATGTTACAAAAGAACATATCAGCTATGAAATACAGCTATAATATTTTGCTGAAATCATTAAATTAATATTTTATAAAACACTGATAAAGATAAGATTAGACACATTTGGGTGGGGGAGTAGGGTTTGTTGATTAGCAGTTCGGCAAGTTTTGCACACGTAAATGTTCAACCATTTAAAAATAGTTCGAATACCACACCACAGCTGCGCACACAAATTATGTAAACACCATCTGGTATCAGAAGCATCACATTGGTGGGATTCATTTGCTCAAGTCATGCTCTTCTCCACATTTTTGCCATACATGTCATCTCACAAATTCACACTGAGACAAATCTCAGTGCGTGCACTCTGACAGACTCTACGCAACCCGCAGAAAAAAAGATCTGTTGCAGTGAGTTGCTGTGGCAGGCCAGTGTAAGCAGTGCAAGCATAACTTTCAGAGTCTCGAAGAGTCTAAAGTTTGCACAAAACCTCAGCTACAGGTCATAAAAACCTGCAGAGCTACACATCAAGCAAACATTCATGTAAAGCGTGGGCCACAACTATAATGTAACATTAACAAACCTTTGCAAAAACCATGTCAGAGATGTGTTTTCACCCTGAGGGCCTTGCACACATAGCTAACCTTTCACGCCAACAACTCTAAAAAGCATCAACATTGGGTTTAATGAGAGGATCTGTGGCAGTCCTCTTACAAAATATAAAATTGCAAATGGAAGATTTGTTGAAAAGGAGATTTTAGTCAGTCCTTACACCACATTTGACCGTATTTCTGATTGTTCTTATAGATCACCGGGCAGTGTTGTTAGTTTGCCTAGTAGTTTGAGTGGTTTGAAAAATGATGCGACTTGATGTAATTTTCATTTTGTACAATCGAGCTTGAGAAATAACAGAAAGAACATAGGGCATACAGAAAGGTAACAAATAAGGAAAAAACAGTAATTAGAACATTACTAGTGCTCAGAGGTGAATATTCCATTACCATGTGGAAGAGTTATGCTGGCCCCGTCGATGATGGCTTGAGCGAGCTCATGATCATTGCTTTCGAAAGCCTGGGCAGCAGCCTTGAGTGCGTCCCAGATTTCCTTGCGTCCCTCAAAGGCAGGTGCCGTATCCCAGAATTCATCACGCTTACTCCGCAACTGGCCGTCCGTCATTGGGTAGTCACTCTTCCATTTGGGCTTCTCTCTCTTCAGGGGCTGGTTACGCCCCAGTGCCACTAGAGAAGGACAAGATGGTGCTGATGTTAGAAAATTACGGGCAATAAATCTGTTAAAACGGGTTGATCCTAACCTCCAGTTCTGTGTTCAATAAAAACATACAGCGAATGCAGTGACTCAGGAAACAAACAATTGTAAACAGGTATGGCTAAACGTACAATACGCCAAGATTATGTGAACTGGCAGTAATAGTCTATTTTTTATCTGATATTCTTAGTAAGAACTGGTAATGAACCAGTTGAACATTCTACTCTTTCTACATTATATGAGTGTTACAGTCATACTAGGACTAGAGTTAGACCTATTATTGGCCTGGTCGATTAATTGGGCCGATATTTGGCCATTTTTACATAATTGGCATTGGCCGATATTGGTGCATATTATGCCCGAATAATAAAAAATCTGAAAATACATATAAAAAAAAAAGTTATAAATATCAGGCATAGAAAAACCCATATTAGTTGACCTCTAGTTAGGAGACAGTGGAGACAGGCCATTGGTCCACAATTGATCCGCTAGCGAGTTTTGTCAAGTATTTGATGCGCCTGGTCCCTGAGGGGTGGAGCCGACAGTATGAGGGGTGGAGCCGACAGTGTGATTAGGTTGATCAAAGCCTTTTGTACAGAATGGATTGTATAGAAGCAGTGTACAAGCGGTCATTGATTCTGTGGTAAAAATAAGGATTTCTCCAAATAAAACAACGTCTCTGCTTGCAATAAATGGTACTAAAAGCCGTATAGAACATTCTTTTCTTTTGAGCTAAAGTTTTGAACATAAGTTGACAAGACCCATGGCTGTGGGTTTTCAGTGTCAGAAGAAAAATTCAGAAGAAAAATTCTTCTGACAGGGACGATATTCAAAGAGGTTTGACATAAGCATAATATAAAATCTGGTATTCCATCCTGTGTTGCTGTTTGAAAATAGGTTTACATATTTTACTTCTCTGGCAGATGAAACTTCAGAGTCTTAGCTTTGTCCAATCGCAAACAATAACTTTGTATGATGGAATTGTGATGTTTTAAAGTTGGTACTGTGAATTTCAAGATGGCCTTGGCAACATGCTGTGATGGACAGGTGGGCCATAATGCTGAAAAGGTTGAGAACCATTGGTGTGGACTATATTTGCTCAGGAATAAAAAATATATATTCAGGGCAACACACTGAGAGTGAACACTTTTACCAGTTTTACAAATGTGGATTTTATGGCAATAGACACATACATTTTCATTTTATTCACACTTTATAGTGATGTCATTATATTTATTTATTTTATTTAAATTTATGTGCGTGTACTTCTAAGTTCTATCATGTTTGGTCTGCTAAATAAATGTCGTCATTCAAATCAGAGCGTCTCCGGTGTCTGGAATGAATGTACAGTATTTTTGAGTCTATAAGGTAACAATAATATAATAATAAGATAACCTTGTTTGAATTGTGAAATAGTTTTGACTAAAAGAAAATGTATTGCTTTACTAAAAAAAAAAAGACTAAAATACAACTTTAATTGACTAAAACTAAACGAAAATAGTCGTGGATAATTCTGACTAAAATAAGACTAAAATGCTCAGACTTTTAATAATAATGCATTTAATTTATAAAGTACTTTTCAAAATACTCGAAGACACTACAACTTTGAGTAGACAAATGAAAACTGAGCATTTTTTTTTCTACTCACACTTTTTTTTTCTTGGTCTGTTGTAGAGAACAAAAGATGTTTTTTTTTATTTATAAAGTACATGTGTTTGTTTTTTCTCCCCCTGTAGTATCAAAAATAGTATTGAGTACCATCCTTAGTATCGTTACAGTTTTAAATTTTAGTATCATGTCAAGCCTAAACAGTAACCTCCATCTGTGCAGCTTACAGATTTTTGCAGCCTTTCAGATGGTTACAGAGATTACTTTTATTTTACAATTTTATTTTTCTAAGCAGTATCTCTGAAAAGCAGCAATAAACAGCTTCTGAAGTTCAAAACCTGTATAGAATGTGTTTGTGTGATTTATATATGTTAAGACAGTTGTGAAATTCACATAAAATAACCATGATAATTGTGAAACCGTGATTATTTCTCAGACTGTAATTGTCCCAGCAAAATTTCTAATCGTTGCAACCCTAGATGCCACTTTCCTAAACATGTACAGGACCTGCTCACAGACTGAAATCTTTAAAGCTTCAAGAGTACTTGATGAACTACACAGAGTCTAGAGTCCAGACAATTACATCAGCAAGCCACCAGAGCTTTCGTTGTAAGAAAGTCATTTATTAGGGAAAACATATGGGTGCAATTAAATGCAATCTTACAGTCCAGAACACAATGTAACAATCAAGAGAGGCAAAAAGTCCAGTGCTTAGTAATGCTATTAAGAATAATAGTTTATTTTCCAAAGTTTCAGTTTGGAGATATGTTCTCTGTCAAAGCTTAAAAAAAAAACAAAAGCTAAAAGAATTGACAGCAGTACCTGCTCCCCAAAAATGTAACCAGAAATAGTGCTACCTGTTTTTTCAAAAGTAATTTTCCACCAGTGGACAGAGTTTAATCACAGCCACTGGCCATCAATAATTCAGTCACTACCAATGAATCAGAACAGTGCTTTTTCTCTATGACCCAGAAAAAGAATGACATGCACAGAGAGGTAGAGGCAGAGATGTACAATGATCCCGTAGATCCCACAGACTATAACCAACATTCCTTTTTAAAAAGTCCCATCCTTGACCAGCCATTGTCAAAACGGTCTTCTTGCTGCATTCAAGGCACTTTCTGAAATGCTAATTTCCTAATACCCACATATACTAATAACTTAGAAGGAAATCAAAGGGTTTCTCTCGTTCTCGTTCTCTGGTCATCTCGTTCTCAAATCCCAATGCAACAGATACATTTCATCAATATTCAATAGATCGATGCCTAACGCAGACCTCGAAGCTGTTCTTAGCTTATATGTCAAAATGAGCAAAGTACTTGATCAATATTTGACTTTTAAAGGATATCATGGTAGGACGACAATGACATGGACATGCCTGCTGTTTGCTGTGCCCCTGTCTTAGTGTGCCCCCTTGTGTCCGTGTGACATCTAAAAGGAATTCAGTTGGTCACTAGAGCTTATTTTTCAAGATTCTCCTACTGAGGGATGTACACATTTACTTGCTTAGTGTGCAGGATATACTCAAAATATCTGTGTAATTAGTTATTTAAATAAATACAACTTTAACATTTGAAAAGTTCCCTCTATCAACACCAGGACTGGCCTTTGGAGACTCCAGACTGATTGTTGAGCTTCCTCTGTTGTTGAGCTCCCTTTCAGGTATAATGAAACAATCTTTTTGTATCAAAACAAACCAAAACTATGTAACTTAACTTTAAGCTGCTCCAGGGCCTCTGAAGCATGACATCTTTCAACACAACCAGCAAAAGAACAACATGCACTACTCATAACACAATATTGTTCCACCCCATCATAACAATATAAGGTGGTCAAATGTTAAGCTAATTTAAGAACGAATAGGTATAAAGTACTTTATATATGTCTTATTACAACATATCTCTTACCCCTATGCCCCATGATGGTATATTGACAGGACCTTCACTAAAACATGAACAGGTAATATGTCAAATGCTAAAAATAACCTCCCATGATATAATTGTGCTTATGACAATAACAATGAATACAGTAAATCGTGTATATCGCGGGGGTTACGTTCCAAGACCATAGTGAAAAAATGTGTTGTTGTGATGAGTAAAAAATGTCTAAAAATGCAAATTTTTAGAAATATGCCCCCAAATATGCTCTCAAAGCACTTTAATTTCATTTTAAACTCATTAGCCTTAAAGAAAATGTAAGTATAAACCCGTATTCGTACAGTTTACACTGAACTCCAGCAGTGCTAGAATGTAAATACCGATATTACCCCTGTATAGACTGTACTGTAATTCATACACGGGTGTCTTCTTTGGTATGTGCTGTCATTTTCTTTGGTATAAACATGTAAATACAACAATAAATCAACAACTTTATTAAATGATTATTAAATAAAACCTGACATGGTCCTATTGCATGACTAAGTGCCTAGAACATCTTTTGTTCTCTACAACAGACCAAGATTGTTTACTACATGCCAGAGAAAACTCCATGTTTCTTAATACTAAACAGTAACAGAGCAAACACTCTTAATAACAGCCCTCATCCTCTACTCCTCACAGTCATGAAAAACCAATTGTTCTCTCTTGAAAACCAACAAGCCAACAACCAACTGCCCTCTCGAGGAGCATACACATTTCCAAGCAGCAGACAGAAAATCCATGGCTCGATTAGCATAGTAGGCCCATTTCCTGTGTAGTGGAGAATGCACAGGCCAGGCAACAAGATGGAGGAGTGCAAATGTTAATCTAACTTATCTTCAAGGTGCTGCTGGAAGTCACCCTGAGTGTGGGGTCCCCAACGGAACAAAACACAGAAATGGGCTTTTCCTTAGGCAAGGTTGTTACAATGCTGAAATGCTGCTGCTCAATGAAATGTTTTCTTCTTTAAACTTGCACTGTAGTTTAACGTAATGTTATTTATGAAAAGAGACAAAAATACAGATAAAATTCATTTGAATGCATCGAGTGCTACTCCTGGTTTTAGTATATAGTTAACGGCATCCAGGTAGTGAATATATAAGCAAGCAAAATTGATATTAGGTGTGCAATTAATACGTTACTAATCAGTTGGACAGCTTTTATTATTTGTTTGCTTCAAAGGAAACCTTCAATTGAGCAAGATTCAGACATGGGGAAAAGTGTTCTAATAATAAAGACACAATGAAAACGTTTTTGCAAATTTTGATGTGAAACTAGCTTGTAGGTTATTTTACAAGTATACCTTGATACTGACACTGATGCTAATAGTTCCAGCAATATTTCCCTCTTCTGTTCCAGCAATATTTTAAGCAATGTAATGTCCACACTATAGAAGGGTGTTTTTGCTAAGCAGCTACGCAGTTGTAACTTCATAAGCTGATAAAATGTACAATATGTGCAGTGGAAGTGGCTGCAAGTGAGGTGGCTGCAAATGAAGTGGCTTGTCAGTGTACAGTGAGGAAGTGAATAATAATCATGACAAAATCAGCCTGAAGCCAAAACGTGACATTTGACAACAATGCAGAGGGAAAATCTCCAGTGAACCCTCAGTCAGTTGAGCTAAGGTTACCAGATCAGTATGAGAAATTAACATTCTAAATTTCATTTTCCCAAAAGCAATTTTTTGGCAAACAAGTGACTCAGCTATCCCTTCATTTCTTCTATCCAGCCACAAACCAATAAATTCCTTTGTTACTGCACTTATAAGAAATTACTTAAACGCATTATACTATATTTGGTGTCACACTAGCTTTGATGATTCCATTCTGCAATCACAAGTAATTCTGAACAAACCTACAATTTCAATACAGTATACATTCACCTGAAAAATTATCTAACAAAGCTAACATGTAAAAACAGTCTATACACCAAAACTTCACAAACAACGCATTCTGTCACTTCCTCAAAGACAACATACCATTGATATGAATGCATAACTATAAGCCTGACCTTGATGGATGGTTTAATGACAAATGGTTAAGAAGAAAAAAGCAGAGGCAGACAGGAAGACAACTAATGGCCACCATTAACAGATAGTGTTCCTCTTTACAGGAAGCTGATGGGTCAGTGCAACAAGAGAGTTTGTGGTTAAATACACAATAGTTCATGTCTTATGTATGGCTGAAAACAGACAGACGCTAACAATGCCCGATGAGCTATTTCAGAATAATGAAACACCTGAAAGGCATTTCAGCAGGTCTATTAATGCTTAACAAAAAACTTGAATTAAAAACTTGTTTTCTGGATTAGAAACTGACAGCACAGTGAATACCAGGGCCCAGTGGTCCTGGCTGTGTTTCTGTAGGAATACAGTGAGCGAATTTAATTATTACAATAATCCCAAATGAGTACCATCTTATTGTGTGAAATGGTGTACAAGGAGCATTCATGCTATGTTTGTATGTGCAAAATGGAAAGAGAGGGCAAAGCAACTCCTTATGCCCAATAAAAACACAAAGTAAGCGACTTCATCCTTGAGGTATTTAATACTGCATGGGCTTCCCATCAGAAGAACGTGGTTGCAAAAAGTAAAAATCTCTCCAAGAGGCATTTGGCCTGAGGGCGTGCTGACATCTGGGAACTATCGGCTCAGCCAAGCCAGCCCATGCAGGATAAGGCAAGTGTCTCTGACATACAGTCAACAGAGACAGTTAAAGAGCGAGAGAGGAGTTTGCTAGCGCTCAGCTGATATAGCAAGATCCCCAAATTTACTGACATGAGCAGAAATCATTACAGACAAGGTATCTTAAACTTGCTTACATTTAAAAAAGACATTTGTCACTTGTTTTTTATACTAAGAAATGACAAAACTAACATTTACTCACTCCACCATATAGGTGTACTTTGCATTCTACAATAACAGATTGTAGCCCATCTGTTTCTCTGCATCACCTGTAAGCTTTCAAAACCCTGTTTATTAGTGGTCAGGACCCACACAGACCACCAGTGATTATTTGGCTGGTAATTATTTAGGTTACACTCAACATGAGAACTAAAACTGGTCTGAAGAACCAAAATTTAACAGTCGTATTTCTAATGTATACCACAATAACATTTAATCATGTTTACTTGTGAGAATACTACTGTCTTGCTATAGTTTGCATGAACATATATAAATAAATAAATTACTTTTTCACTGTCTGTAAGTGAGTTTCACCCTGTTAACTGCCACCAAGCACTGACATATTGGAAGAAGTTACATTTTTCACCTTTATGAACTTATATCAGTCTTTTGAACTTTTAGCTACTTCCAATATCAATATTGGTATCTGTGACAAAATGTTCATATTGGTCAAGCCCTAATTGTTATACATATTTCAACAACATAAAAGTTGGTTGGCTTGAGTTCTGTGTTGCAGGTCTACTACTAGGGTTGGTCGCATGCCCAAAGAAAATTCAGCAATGGAAAAAAATGATGGCAACATTGTTGATGGCAACTTCTCATTTTTACAAGATGAGCCCAGTCACACATAGGCTGGTATCACATGACAGAGGGTGTCAAGTTCTCAGATACAGAGGCCTCAGACTCTGAGGCAGCTGTAGCAACTGCTGTTTACCTCTACCTCACTGATAGAACAGGAAAATTGGTGTCCTTCAAGGCAAAGGCAGGGTCCATCCAAACTTATGCCAAGCTAGCGGGGTTAGTATCCAGTCCACCCAGCTGACGCCACCAACTGAGCAACCTATTGTGCTTTAGAAAGCTGCTTGTGTACATTTGTAGTAGACAATTATTCAATGATAAGTATTCAAATATTAATGCCAAAAGACAAAACATGACATGATACTGCCTTTTTTTAGAATATATAATAAGCTCACAACACTTTGGGTTTTGGTTTGATAGCTTGGCACAGATACAATGTACCAATAATGCCACAAATACAATCATGACTTTTTATTCAACATTTCACATACTGAAAAGCAGTATATGTTGTTAAACTAGATTAGTTATGCTCTCTTAGACTCCCTCAGCTGATTTGCTGACAACAGGGAAAAAGCTTTGGCAACTGTCATATGGGAGCGTCCTCAAAATCTTTTCTTTAATGCAGTTGATCACCACTGTGAACATGTCATGAATATAAGCATGTTTCGCTCTGAAATGTACAGGCAAAGCTCTGAATGGTAGACAAACCAGTGTTCCAACTGCAATGTTTAGTACATTTAACATTCTGCAATGCTTCATGTTTTTTGACCAACGTCCCTTATTTCATGCTGTCACTTTCTCAGCTGATTGTAAATAACTGCTTTTCCAAGAAAACACTTAAGGGACAATTGAGAGTCAAAAATAGTCTGAGGGACAAAACAGTTTAGCTATACTTCTCTGTTGCTTGTGGTTATTGTTAAAGGCATTTTTACAAATTTTGTTACTGCTTTTAACGCTTCAGATGATTTCATCAGATCTCATCCCGCACATCGCTTACATAATCAACGGTTCCTTGATGACCTGGCATGTTCCATCCGCTTTCAAGTCTGCTGTGGTCACGCCGATTCTGAAGAAACCATCACTGGACCCTTCAGCTGTCAACAGCTACAGACCGG
>JBBJLR010000024.1:507259-532192 GCA_037577145.1 Brachypetersius gabonensis
GGACTTCTTAAGCACTGATGTACGTCGCTCTGGATAAGAGCGTCAGCCAAATGCCGTAAATGTAAATGTAAATGTAACAGTATAAAGTACTACTATTTCTGAATCTACCAAGACTCTACCACTTTTTAGCTAAAATCCCAGATTATATCAATCAAGTGAATTAACATGTTGCTAAATGTCATATTCTGAAGAAAAGAATGTTTGTTTTTGTAGTCAAGCATGGAGGCATTTGATGAAGTGTTTACAATGACAAACAAAAATGTGATATTACTCAATGAAGAGATTTAATTTATCTTATTTATTTAATTTAAAACTTATTTTAAAACACTAAACCCATTCAAATGACCCACACATTTACCAGATTTATGAAACTACACATTTATTTATTTTATGAGCACATTTATTAATTACAGTAATAAGAACTATTCATGTCCTATACAAATTGTGTCATCTCCATTTCCAGTCACTATCTAGAAATTTTACAATACCACAGATGCTGGGCTATTAAGTGCTTAGGCCAAGTCACATGAAGCACCACCAGATCTTTTTGAATGATCACTAATGCAACACTAAGCGGCGGAAACAACTATTCAGAAAATTTTGTTTTTGTTATTAAAAATAGTGTGAAGATGCTACCTAGGTGTCATATTGCAAACTTGGGGAGCTGATTGAAATGGGCCAAAATTGAACAAAATTTTTTTTTTACCACAGATATTTAAAAACAACAAAGGTGTTATTTACGATGTCTAAATACTCTTTTCTCATAAATGTTGGCTTTTTTAAGTTACTTTAGTTTATGTAAATGAGGTTACAAAGTCAAAAGCTGTATAAATTTAAACTGGGTAAATGTTCTGGAGGTAGAGGCACATGATCAGAATTGACCAAAACTGGAATTGGCAAAGTTTTGTTAAAAGCATAATCATCAACTGGGCAGATTATTATGCTGCATTTGAATAGCACTGCAGCATCTATTTCAAAATGTTGTGGTAATTTCAAACATGAGTCAATTTCTATCTTTATAGTAGCCTTTTAACGACAATTGATTTTGCATTTACAAAAACCTTGTTGTGCCAGTTTAATGTTGCCACATTGTCTAACAGAAAGAACAGGAAATTTGTTAATGTGTTTCGTGTGCTTATATGGTCCAGTATGTGAGATATGAGTTAAAAAATAATCGAATAAAAATTAGGAATACTAAATTGGTACCTGTTCCTGACTGATAATATAACAACGATAACCATCCCTACCAGATATTGCCTAATTTGGTTGAAACTGAGGAAATTTTAATTAAAGCTGAAAAATTCTCAATTGCTACATGCGTAACAGACAATGTATTATATAACAAAACAAAGTATCAAAACAGTTGTTCAACTGGAGTTTCTTGTAACACTGATTTATTATAGCTAGATTTGAAAAGTAATTCATAATTTTCTTGGTTTATAGTGAACTGTAGCTGGACTTTATTCAGAATGGGGAAAGAAACATGTACTTAATCAACTAGGATGCAACATTATGGTGCTAAACAGTAAATTAAGAATTTATAAGGTGTCGTGATAAAAAAAATAATCATGGGACAAAATGTCGCTCCTACGGCAAAGAGCTAAAAGCTCCCTGTTTATCCTCATGACGACAAGACCTTGGCCTGGCACAAGGACTGAGGAGCCTGCCTGCTCTCAGAAGTAAAATGCTGCATAATGGAGCTCAAATTTCACTTTTATACACACCCCAAAACACCATACACTACTAGGCCTTATTGAACTTGTACTTCAAAAGGTACAATGTTAAATCTATGAGGGAGATGAAATGGTAGCAGTAGGTATGATGGTTTTGGTATATATTATGGTACGGTGAAAACAGTAAGATACATTTTTTTTGGCAAACAATGGCTTAATAAATTAAATGAATAAACATATATAATATATAATCATCAAATATATTGTGCAATTTTATTTAAATTTACATTTTATTTACTTTTATTTACATACCTCTTTTGGAAACAAAAATATTACAAATGCTGATATTTTTAAACATTTTAAAAGTCTGTGATGTGCACTTTTGACCCCGATACATTCCATGTCAGACCATGCATTTGAGCCGGAAAATCAGGCATTTCCAAGTCCCCAGTAGGAAACTGCAATTAGAAGACCCCTGAAGTACAATTTCTGAAGTCTGAAGAACCCCAACCTACAAATCGAAGATGGCTACTCCTTGCATTACAGTAGCAAAAGCTGTAACAAATAGTGTTTATTATCTTATTTTTGTCTCATTTAATCAGTCATACACACAGTACTGTCCAGCTTTTATATCAGTTATTATGCCATTGTTTTGTGCAAAATACTGCATTATAAGTTGCCATTGCAAAAAATGGTTAACAATCGGTGCTGGAATGCAGTCAACTCGGGTATGACGTTATTTCCAGCTCTGACTTCCAACTTCCATAGCAAATGGAATGCAGCATAAACAGCCTCATGATTAGAGGGTATGTTCTTCTCTTAATTAAACATTATTGTGGTTGTAAATATGATTCAGTGTTTGATTTCAGGATCAGAATCAGAACACTTTATTGATCCCAGATTAAATTGCTTATACCACAACTTCCCAGTCACAGAAACACAAGAAAGAACAATATGAAATATAATATAAATATAAAATAAAAAAACAGTCCACAAAACACTCACCAGAATTCTACACAAAAAACTCTATGGCATAGTGTGAACTATACACACTATGCCATGTACAAACCTGCTGTGGAGAGTAAGAGAGGTGGATATAAATACTATAGATAAGAAACTGAATTTTCCATTGAAGAAGTACACCAATTAACACAAACACAGTAGTTTAGAATTGCACTGTAGTGCACTGAGTGATGGGGGATGTGTGATGAGGTACAAGTTATAGAGTCTGATGGGTGGGCATGGGACAGGGGGAGGTCTTAAAGTGACTCATGGGAGGGTGTGTGGCAGGGGGAGGAGTTATCAAGTTTGAAGGGTGGGTGTGTGACAGAGGAAGTAGTTATCGAGTCTGATGGGTGGGTGTGTGACGGGGGAGGAGTTATAGAGTCTGATGGGTGGGTGTGTGTTAGAGGGAGGAGTTATAGTCTGATGGGAGGGTGTGTGACAGGGGTAGGTATAGAGTCTAATGGGTGGGTGTGTGACGGAGGGAGGAGCTATAGTCTGATGGGTGGGTGTGTGACGGGGGAGGAGTTATAGTTTGATGGGTAAGTGTGTGACGGGGGGAGGTATAGAGTTTGATGGGTGGGTGGGTGTGTGACAGAGGAAGGTATTATAGTTTGATGGGTAGTTGTATGACAGGGAGGATGTATAGAGTCTGATGGGTGGGTGTGTGATGGAGGGAGGAGCTATAGTCTGATGTGTGGGTGTGTGATAAAGGGGAGGAGATATAATCTGATGGGAGGGTATGTGACAGGGGTAGGTATAGAGTCTAATGGGTAGGGGTGTGACGGAGGGAGGAGTTATAGTCTGATGGGTGGGTGTGTGACAGGGGGAGGTATAGAGTCTAATGGGTGGCTGTGTGACAGGGAGGAGTTATAGAGTGTAATACTTGGGTGTGTGACGGCGAGGAGCTGTAGAGTCTGATGGGTGGGTGTGTGACATGGGAGGAATTATAGAGTTTGATGGGTGGGTGTGTGACATGGAGAGGAGTTATGGAGACTGATGGGTGCGTGTGTGACAGGGAGGAGTTATAGAGTCTGATGGTTGGGTGTGTGACATGGGGAGGAGTTATGGAGATTGATAGGTGGGTGTGTGACAGGGGAGGAATTATAGAGTTTGACGGGTGGGTGTGTGACATGGGGAGGAGTTATGGAGATTGATAGGTGGGTGTGTGACAGAGAGGAGTTATAGAGTCTGATGCATGGGTGTGTGACATGGGGAGAAGTTTTAGTGTCTGATGGGTTCCCATGATGAACAGTTGGTCTGGACAAGTGTTGGTGTTATTTGTCAATAATCTTGTTCATGAAGGCCTACTCTTGTTATTTTACCTCATTAAGACTACCTCATCTTTTCTTTCTCTTCAGGAAGACCTGATGAGGACGGGTTCTCCTTCTGAGTCATCGTTCCTCCTGAGGTTTCTTCTTCCAGCTGAGAGAGTTTTTCCTCGCCGGTCACCTTTGTCTTGCTCACTAGGGGCTCGGACCTAGACTCTATAAAGCTGCTTTGTGTCAACATGGTTGTAGAAAACACTATATAAATAAAATTTAATTAAATTAAATTGAATTGAACTGAATTGTACTGAATTGAATTGATGGGTGGGTGTGTGAAGGGGAGGAGTTAATAGAGTCTTCTTTTTGACAGGGTCTGCAAACATATGCAACTTAGTTGGTAGTAACTTGGTTTACTAGCTTTGCAGGTCTGAAAAACAGCTGTGAACTAGTTAAGCATTATTTTCCATCTTTCTGAATAGGAGCATATGCCAAATGCCATAAATGTAACTGTATGGCTGAAAGTACACCTCTGTGTGACCACAAGACTGTAGAATGGGTGATCAGCCCATGATGAACTGAAGTCACTTGTTCATCATGTTCAATTTTCTGCCACTGTATCCAAGTTGTCAAGATCTTCACACACCACTGAGCTCACTTTCCTGATCAGCTTGATGAGTCTCTTGGCATCTCCAGCACACGACAACACATAAAATGGCACTGGCCACTACAGACTCATAGAATATCTACAACATAGTGCTGTAGACTCTAAAAGACCCAAGTCTTTGTAGGAAGTACAGCCTTCTTTAATCAGTCCTGCTTATTGTTCATGTGCACACCAAGGTATTTGTAGTTCTGAACAATCTCCACAACCAACCCCTAATGGACGTGGGGGAGTCCCATGAAAATGCTAATGACATTAAGGGTTATGTGTCTGTCCCCTCTGTTTTTGACAGATTCCGCTGGTTGACCACCTTGCCTTGATATAAAGACCTGTTTTCAAGTAGCTATCCCGCAGTGTAACAGTGTATCTACATGGATGGTGTACGCTAGCCTACTGTTGCTAGCAAAACATCAGGGCTCAGTGTTTTTACTATTTGTGATGCATCCGAACGTTACGGTCTGAAGCAAGTTCTGCTTTTATTTGTGTCACACTGGTATGGTAGCAATTACGACACTCAGACCTTAGGACAAGTTTTAAATGACAAACGACATGAATCAGTAAACAATCCAGTACTATGCAAACTCTGTCCTGCTCACAATAGCTAGTTATCAAGTATGACCAAATCAGTTATTAGTATTAGCAACTTCATTCTTGAACTCATTCAGTATTAGTGAACTCATTCAGTGAAAATAACATTTTAGTCTTCTCAGTGAAACTGAGAAATAATGTTATTATGGAAAACACAGCGCCTTTGTTAATACTCCACTCTCTAATCTGAAAAATTCCCAGCCTTCCTTATATTGCCACTCTGTTTTACCCTAAATATACAATTTACTGAATGAAAGGCCTTTCATTCCTTGAATCTTAGCATAATGGTGTTACCTTTCAAAAACACCTGCAGTCCCTGCTGACATACTAGCCCTAATTACCATTCCCTTGGGAAGAAGACATTTTTTTATTGAGCTAAAAAAACAAGCACTTAGAGGAAACAGGCGTTGTTAAGGGTACACACACCCTTTTAAATCAGAGTATCCATCACCTTTACACCGACATCTGGCATAGTGCAGTATGCTTGGTTTCTAGGTGTCAGAGAAAATCACCAAGGATATTACAGCCCAAAAATATCTTGAACTTTCACAACAGCTGACTGTGTCCAAATATTCCCACACCCACCAAAACATCCCTACAGATGTATTTATTTCAAAAGTCATGCAGCAGCTTTTGTTTTTTGGTAAACAAACAAAGGATTATGAATTAGATTTTCATTGATTATTTCTGAATTAAATTTAAATTTATGATTCACAGTACTTCACAGCCCATCACAGCCACCTCTTACAGAAAAGGTATTCCAGATGTTAAGCGGGACCCTGCACGAGAAGGTTTGGAAAAGAAAACTTTGCAGAAACCCAGCAGATCCTACACGTTTAGTGTGATGTGCAGACATGACCTTGATTCACTCAAGCAACCATGCTGTTTCCTTTGTGTCCTACCAGCCCATCCCCCAAAACCAAAAGCTACAACTGTAGCTCTCTGCAATAGTCAACATCTGTAACAGCACACACCGGAAACCCCCGTTTTGAGGAGCAGAGGGACGGCAATGAGTTTGTTTTGCTGGCAAATTAAAGTAGTCTCCAACATTTTTTTTAGGGTTCTTCCTTAGACATCTGAATAGTTAATGTGACAAAAATGCAGCTTTGTGAAAATGCGACGCTTGTGCACAAACTGAAACGACATTTGACTCTGGGCTCCAATTTATGCATAACGACGTTGCAGTTGCAGCTTCTTGAGGATAAACACAGTTCACAAAGTTTTTTTTCCATTACTCGGTTTCTAGGTTGGCTGCACCCCCCGCCCCTTCAAAAAAGTGAAAAATAAATATTATAACTGCATTGTGTTAGGAGCCTCCACCGTGGCCTGTGTGATAGACACCGAATGCTGCAGAAGGAGAAGAACTGTTCTGCATTCCGGTGCAAAAAAGGTTGACCCACATTTTAAAAAAAGAAACGTTAGCTGTGCTGGCTAAGGCTAGCTGGGAAACACTCATCCTGGACTGGGGTCTGTTTAGTCGCTAAGGGGAGAGAATCCTCCAACGGTGACACGTTTTACACCACTACAACACGGGTGGCTGTTTATTTGTTTATTTTTATTCTATAAACTGAGACAGGCGACGGTTAAACCCACCCCCAGCTGTGTGTCGAGCTGGGCAGGATGAGGAGAGGGGGAGAAGAACGATGTAGAGCAGAAAAAGCGGAACAGAGCGGTTTAAAACATTTATAAATGAAAATATGCGTCACTCGTGCTCTTGTGGAGCTCGTTTTCCTACCTCCGGTTCCGTCCGAGTTCTCGTTTAAACTGCCCGAAGAATCATGGTGACTGCCCACACAGCCACCCATGGATGTTTCACTGCGCGCGCCCCCCGCACAGTCTCGCCTGGTTTGTTTCCCCCCGTCCTCGGCTCCTCTCCCTCGGCGGAGATAGACATTGAGAGGGCATCAGCTAGGCGGAGAGGTGGAGAGGACTCGGCCCAGGATCCACATCATCACAAGGTGACCGAGCGGCTCCTCGGTAACAACAGAGAGAGAGAGAGAGAGAAACACAGAAGGAGAAAGAGATAGGGAGAGGAGGGGGGAGAGAGGAGGGACAGAGAGAAAGAATGGAGAGATGTTGGAGGGGCAGCGTCGGAAAGGCGAGTTGTGCCTCTTTCATCTCTTACACAGGATTTCCGCGAGTCTGGCGAGAGACATGCCCGTCCAGAGGACCAGGACATCCCTGTTTTTTTTTATTTTATTTTTATGTTATATCTTGTGCTGGTACGATGGGAGAGTGGGGATAACTTTGTGGGGATCTAAAAATGAATTAATAATAAAAAGGAATGGAATACTAATATGTAATAATCCCATTTAGAGGCATTCGAATTGCATCTCTTCATACTACCACTACTAATAACATTGATGATCATCATCATCAGCAGCAGCAGTAGCAGCAGTATCCTTACAGAAGCCCCCTAGTAACACATTTTATAATAGGCATAGGCATGACTCAGTAGGGCATAAAAGGATGATGAGACACATTACATTCTTTAAAAAGCATGTTGCCAAAATCTATTATATAGCCTGCAATAGCTTTGACTTAAAGAGTAATTATCCATGTATAGCTACTTCTTGAATTCATGTCAGCTATGATAAGTAAGATTAACTTAGCCATAAACTCTTGGCTCTTATACTAGGGCCCTTACCCTTGCCTATTTCTAACTATTCATCCTGAATTTGTCTTTTTTTCATTATTTTTATCCATTCTCAGAGCCATTTACAAATCATCCTTTATCCCCTTTATAGTGATTTTAGGTCAACTCCACACACATCAGTATATATTGTTTACAGTCAGTCTATCTCTAATCACCCAAGTTATTTCAGTCTGCATTCTTGTCCATAACATCACTATTTGCTAGGCGTCTGCAACCTAAAGAACAAAAGGTCCATGGGTGTGCTCAATACGTAAACACACTGTGTATGCAGTTAAGTCTCTTATTTATCTTCTTTAATCTACTTATTTCATCTACATATTTCATTTCATACTCTGCACATTTGAAAGGTTTCAAATGCAGACTATATCATATCGCTATTTGCACTCCACCCCAAAATATTTATAGACACCTGTTCATCCAAAGTTTCTTCTGAAATCATGCGTAATGTGATGTCCACGTTAGAGGCTGATTTTCTGTTTATTTGGGACTGTTTAGTCTGAATTTAGTCACAGGGGTTTGGGTGTGTGTGAGGTCATTAGGTGCTGATTGCAGCCCAGGTGCAGGAAGCTGCAGTAAGTACGCAGTAAGTGTCTCCATCGTATGATTGGCTATGTGTGTGTTTAAAGCCTGGCTGAGCCAGAGAGCGGTAACCCATTTACAACCTAGAAACATCAGTGAAAAGCTGGAGGGATTGTGTTTTGGAAGCATAGGTAGAAAGAGGTAGAAATCCTTGCTGTGTGAACTGTGAGAGAATTTATATTCTCCTTCTTAGTGCTGGGCGATAAAACAATAAAGATAATTATCGCAAAATGTCTTTTCCTCAATAGAACCAATGCATATAGTCGATAGAAAGTTGATAGAACTCGTTCCATCTAGCTTTTGACTCGAAGAGAACAGCACCGTGCCGAACCAATCACGTGAAAGCTGACGTCATTTAGGTTGACGTACAGAACGTAGCTGCTCACGTGCTAAAACTGTGGGCTACAGCAGCCAAAAACAACAGTAGGAGTGAAAGTGAGCGAGAAACAGAGGAAAAGACGACAAAAAAAAACCTCATACAGACGAATACAACACAACGGAGACCAAGGCTCAGCGGGCGAGGAGATTGTTGAAAAAAGGGTCAGAGGAATTCGGTAGTTTGGAGATATTTTGGCCATTTAATGTCTGACACAAAGCAGAGTAACGTACAGTGCAAACTGTGTCTAAAGCATGTTCCTACAAAGACTGGTAATACTACTAATCTTTTTTACCTTCTGAAGCAGTGCCTTCCTTTAGAGCATGCACAATGCAAAACTTTACAGTCCCAGACCCAAGCAAGCGCTGGTGTACCCCCTTAAACAAACAGTGTGCTACCTGCTCTTCAGCAACAGATTCTAGTTTCTACTTACGCCAGCGCCATGCCTTATGACAAAAAAAAGGATGAGAGACAGAGATATCACAAACGCAATAGCCTAGTTTATTGCAAAAGACATGATGCCACTGAGCACAGTGGAAAACTGTGGATTTATGCGACTGGTGAAAGTAATTGACCCACATTACAAACAAAACACTTCTCTCAGATGGCAATTCCCCAGATGTAAACAGAGTGTAGAGAGACGGTTGAAAAGGAGCTGCAAAGTGTTTCATACTTCGCTACGACGTCGGATTTGTGGTCAAGTCGCATATCTGAACCTTATTTGAGTCTCACTGCCCACTTTATTGACAATGATTGGAATTTAAAAAGCAAATGCCTTCAAACAGCCTACTTTCCTGAAGACCATACAGGCGAAGTTATTGCCTTAGGACTGACAGAAACATTGCCTTAGGACTGACTGAAGACAAACAAGTCTGCATCACAACCGACGGTGAAACGATTATAGTGAAGGCCACGTCACTAATCAACTGGACATGACTGCAGTGCTTTGGGAACCTGCTTCATTCAGCTATTGGTATGATAGTGATCAGTTAATTGTATTGCCAGCTTAAAATAAATGTGTTGATAAACATATTACCAAAAATGATAGGATACTAAATTGGTCTCTTAAAATGTTCAGAATGAAAAAAAAAAATTAAAAAACTTACAATACTGATTTGAGTGGTTAAATTTTTAATTCATCTATTTGGATTTTAGTTTAGTCGTTTTAGGTTTAGGGTTTTTTATTTTTGGAATTTGAGCTTTATCTTTTCTCAGAAATCTTAAATCAGTTAGATTTTATTGATTTATTTACCTTTTTTCTTTAGAGAGAGCAGGCAAAGACAAAAGATTGGAGAGAGCTGTGAGTGTGTGTAAGAAAGTGGTGTCTCCCTTCACTTTCTCCTGGAAGAAGAAGAGAAACATGGCTAGAGCCCAGGAAGAGCATCACTTACCCCAACACAAGCTGGTGACAGAGTCGCCCATCAAATGGGGTTCACGCAAAAGAATGACTGGAAGGGTATTGGAGCAGTACAAGGCCATCTCTCAGGTACTCAGTACAGATATGAAAACCAGGCACCTGGTTCCTACTTGGCAAGATATGGAATTGATGGAGTCCATGCATGAGGCCTTGAATCCACTATTGGAATTCACAGATTCACTCTCTGGTGAATCTTATTTGAGTGTATCCTACCTCAAGGCAAGACACAGGACACAGATTCTGAAGACATCTGAAGTTGAAACTCAACTCACAAAAGATATTAAGATGACTGTCATGGCATACCTTGATGAAAAGTATGCTGACCAAAAAACTAATGACCTGCTTGATATGGCAACACTGCTGGATCAAAAAAAGGTACAATTCATGAATCCTCAAAATATTTCTGCCATCATGAGAGCAGTGTCCGAGATGCTGGATGAAAACCAAGGCCTGTCCACTTCAGTCATAACAGAGAAAGCAGGAGAAGAGGGAGGTGCTGCTACTATGTTCCCCACCCAGAAGAAACAGAGAAAATCACCTGGCAGTTTCTTTAAGAGATCTTACTCTGCCAGCACAGGACTCGGTGATAAGGGGACAATGGAAAAAGAGCTTGATAATTACTTGCTTACACCAGATGCAGACAGATGCAGACACCAGATGGACCCTGTACAGTGGTGGAGGATTCATGAGAGAAACTTCCCAAGAGTGAGCCGCCTGGCAAAGCGCTATTTGAGCATCCCTGCAACCAACACCCCCTCTGAGAGGGTGTTTAGCATGGGGGGTAATATTGTAACCTGCCACAGAGCAGCTTTAAAACCTGAGGCTGTGGACAGACTTGTCTTTCTTGCCCACAACCTGAAATAGGATAATGTGTGATTCCAAACATAGACAGTACTGAGAGGCCATACTTGGGATTTCTTGTGCCTTTCTTTCTCTCTATTTTTTTTTAAAAATTTTATTTACTTCCTTTTTTTGTACATTGTTTCAGATTTAGAATTTTAGAAATAAGATTTATTTGCAGTTGTATATTTAGTGTGTTCTTGAAAAGAGTTGTATACATTTAGTGTGTTCTTGAAAAGAGGGTTGTATATATTTAGTGTGTTCTTGAAAACCTGAAAACATTTGGTTGGCCAAAACTGAGGCTTTATATTGTATAATTATATTTACTTGAAATTGATAAAAGAATTTCTGGTCATAACCATTTTAGTTTATTGTATTTATTTTATTTTTATTTATTGCAGTTAAATAAATATTTAAACCAAAACTAGTTTTGTCTTGTTTTATCTCTGGGTATAAAAAAGTGGTCAGACTGTGATTTTATTTATATTGTGATATATGTTGATATTGACTGATATGAAAAAAAAAATTGAAATAAGATTTTTCCCATATCGCCCAGTCCTACTCCATCTGTTTGCTGGTGCACTGTGAAAACTGTATTACTTTGCAAGACTGTTGAGGAAGCTCCTTTTGAAACTGCGAAGTGTTGCTGTATGCTTGTGAACTGAGAACAAAGAGACTGCCCCACTTAGGTGTGTGTCGAGGTTCAATGGAGGAACCGAATATCTGGTGGTGACTCAGACAGAGCACAATGAGAGGATCAACAATGAGCCGGGAAGTGCCAGTGTGATGAGTGGCACGTACACTGAACTATCTGTTTCCCTCTTTTCTATCTCTCTATATCTGTCCCTGTGCAGGAGTAACATGGGGAACCGCGGCCTCACACGGAGTGGGGCTCCCTACGCAGTGTTCGTCTCAAGGAGGAGTGAGAAGCTACAAAATTGTGTGTATGAGTGCTATCCGGGTTCCCTAGGAGAGAAGGTTCTCCAGAGAACCCAAGGAGTAGTGTGTGATGTAAATGTGTCCCGGAGCGAAGGTCCTCTGGAGAAGGGAGACACTTCTAATTCTTCATTTGTGTTTGTTTTGAGAGTTTGAACTTTAGTTTATAAATAAAGAATGCCTTTACGGAAAAGCATGCTGCCTATTGCTGTAACCCCAGCCCCCCCCCCCCCAGCCCACATGACAGGTAATGAGAGAGAAGTTTGTCCCCTTTTGTTGCAGTATGAAGGACATTTATTTGAAGTATTAGTGATGTATTTAATGGTGTTATATCACCCCAGAAAATACAAGCCACATCCCAAAGCTAGGGGCTTTATACCCCGCTGGCTGTTGCTAAGAATTAAGCATGATGACTGGTTTACTGGTTACCGTTTAATGTCTAGTGTTTGTTTTTTATTGGTCTGATCGGCCATAGTACAGTATATATGTGTCCCTTTGTGTTTGAGTGAGTGAGGTAGTTTTGTTATTCTTAAGTTGAGTTTGTGTAGTTCTTTTTTTAGTTGACTCCTTCCTCATGGGCCAAAGGGTTTCCTTGTGGGGTTATGGAGAATTGAGGGGACAGGCTTTTTTTTTTCCTACCTCCTCCATTTTGTGAAGACATGTGCTGTGGAGGAAGAGCTGGTAGAGGAGGTCGGGCAAACCTTAGGGAGACATGACTAGGGTTTGAAACCCAGACTGTGGAGGAAGAGAGCAGAGACCGAACATTAAGAAATCTTACAGGCATCATGCAGGCCTTCATGGAACAGCAGGAGGCCTGGGTAACAGAACAAAAAGAGGAGGCTACACGGCAGGAAAGATGGTTCCAGGCACTGCAACGACAGCTCGGGCTTTTGCAGCATGACGTTCAGGCCCGTTCATCTTCAGTAGACCCTATTTCCATAACAGCCTCAGGCCCTGTGGAGACTTCTGATTAGAGAATTCTACTCAGCAGGCCCATGCGGCAGCCTCAATAGAACCCATCCACTCTGCCAACAATACATCAGGTCAGTCTCATTTCTCTCATGAACAAAGACTTGAGAAATTAACAGAAAATGGTGTTGAGCATTTTTTCCTCACATTTCACCGAATCGCAGCAGCATGTCCAAAATTTGATTGGGTTTTCTGACCTATTCCACTACTGTTGGGTAAGGCCAGAGGAGCCTATGTTCATATGGATTTTGATGATTCCCTTGAATATGATGTAAAAACTGCTAATCTGAAAAGTATATCAATCCTGAATCCTACAGACAGAGGTTCTGCTCTCTGGATGTTAAGCCTGATGAGAGCTCCCAAGAGCTATATGTTAGGCTGAAAGAGTTGTATGGGAAGTGGATACAACCAAAAGGTAAATCTGTGCAAGAGATTGGTGAAATAATCATTATGGAAAAGTTGTTGAGAATGTTGTCTGCAGGGCTTCAGGTGTGGATAAAGGAACAAGACCCAACATTAGCAGAAGAGGCTGCCACTTTGGCTGATGTGTTTGTGGATGCTGGCAAAAAATATCTGCCATGGAGTAACATGGCTAGAAAGACTGGAAAGGACATATGAAGGCCTGTAACCCCTCAATACCATCCAGAGGTCACCAGCCGGTATGGGTAAGCCTCCTGTAAGGGAGAACCAACAAACACAATCAAGAGTTTGTTACCTGTGTGGACAGGAAGGTCATCTTAAACCAATGTGCCCAAAGAACTCTGTTAAGCTCACTCAAATATGTTTTGTTCCATGCCACAACGTTGCCAAGGAGCCTCGGCAGTCCATGAAAACATCCAATGTTAAGATAAACAGAGAAAATCTTAAAGCCCAAATTGATACTGGCAGTACTCAGATTCTCATTCATAGGGAATACGTGCCAGCTAATATCATGTGCACTTAAGAGACTGTTCCCATTCGCTGTGTACATAGTGATGAGGTCTTATACTACTGCTGACATTTTATGTTGAAGGACAGGCCTATCTGTTGAATGTTGGTGTTGCAGATAATTTACCTTTCCCAGTGGTTCTGGGTGATGACCTGCCTGTACCTTTTCACTTGTTAAACCCAGTGCAAAATTGTAATGTGGCAGTCACTTAAGCACAAGCTAAGCAGGTGGATGCAGATTCCCCAGCTCTTAGTGCCTTGCCCTTTTATGATGTTGAGCTTGAAATACAGCCCGGGAGGGGTCAGAAGCCCAATACCCAAAGGAGGCAAGAGAAATTCAGACACACTGTTGTAAAACTATCAGCTGAGGCTGCTCCAGAAATGCCCTTAGGCTTTCAAATACCTGTAAACATTGTTCAACTCCAGGAAGAGGATCCAACATTGTCTGTTTTTCTACAGAGAGCTAAGGAGAGGAAGGCAGAGATGGAGCTTGATGGCAGGACAGAGGAGTATTTCCTTCAGAATGGTGTCCTTTATTGTCAGTACAATCAGGTTAAGCAACTAGTGGTCCCCCAGGCAGCCCGAGATGAAGTACTTACTTGGGTCATTCAATTTCCTGGGCTGGCCACCTGGGAAAGACCACTGCTCGCATTAAATGCCATTTTAATTGGCCAGGTCTGAGATTGGAGGTAGCCCAGTTATGCAGGAGTTGCCCTCAATGCCCAAAGACTTCAATTAGAGCTCCACTCCAGCCACTTCCCATCATTAGTACTCCCTTTGAACGCCTGGGGATGGATATAGTTGCCCTGTGGAAAAAAGTAAATCAGGAAATCATTACAGTTTGGTAATCATTGATTATGGTACCAAATTTCCAGAAGTTTTTCCATTGAAATTTGTTAAAGCAAAAGCTGTGGCTTTTGCCTTGGTTCAGTTCTTTTCAAGAGTAGGATTTCCATGTGAAATGTTGACAGACCAAGGCACTAACTTTATGTCGAATCTTCTGAAGTAGGTTTACCAGCTCCTGGGCATAAAGAGTGTATGTACTACCCCATACCATCCACAGACTCATGGGCTGACAGAGTGGTTCAATCAAACCCTTAAACAAATGGTCAGTAAGTTTGTAAATGAGACTGAACCTGACTGGGAACAGTGACTTCCTTACCTTCTCTTTGCCTACAGGGAGGTACCCCAAGCTTCTACAGGTTTCTCCCCCTTTGAACTTTTATATGGTCATGAGGTGAGGGGCCCTCTGGCCTTGCTGCGGGAGACCTGGGGAGGGGCCTGTTAATGACATTTTCTATGTTGTACAGATGAGTGAGAAACGGCAGAGGATGAGTCAGCTTGCAGAGGCACAGCAACATCAGAAGACCTGGTATGACCAGTAAGCCAGACAGTGAAGGTTTGTAGGATACCAGAGTGCCTCCTGGGGTCACTGAAGAAGGAAGTTGACCTAATGTTGTTTCTGGGAATAATTCAACCTTCAAAAAGTGAATGGTATAATCCTGAGGTCCTGGTTCCAAAGAAGGATGGAACAATCCGGTTCTGTATTGATTTCAGGTACCTGAATTTCATCTCAAAGTTCGATTCATATCCAACCCCATCGATTGATGACCTCATTGAGCACCTAGGGAAAGCAAAGCACCTGATTACGATTGATCTCTGCAAAGGCTATTGGCAGGTTAGCATGGGGCCCCTGCAACTTTTCAAGGTTCATGGACCAGGTGCTCTGCGGGCTCTGAGTTTGCATGTGCCTATCTTAATGATATTGTCATTTACAGCACCACCTGGGAGGAGCACCTGAGACACCTGATTGAAGTCCTGGCATGGTTAAGGTCAGCAGGCCTGACGGTCAATCCAGCAAAGTGTGTCATTGCTAGAGAGGAGACTGAGTACCTTGGCTTCGCCATTGGAGGTGGGTTAATAAAACCAAAAGTCCATGCAACTGAATCGTGTCCTCTCCCGCAAGCTAGGAATCAGTTGAGATTGATACCCGTAACTCTTTTGAATGGCTGGCCGCTACCATAGATTTTTACCAAGCTTCTCAGCCAGAGCTGCTCCTCTGACTGATCGAACCAGCTCCAAATGCCCTAATCACACGCAGTGGAAGCCTTCAAGGACATTCAGAAATCCCTTAGTAAGAACCCTGTCCTTCAGTCCAGATTTTGAGATTCTGAGAGGGGAGTTGTACTTCTACAGGGACTGAAAGATGACAGCATCCGGTGGCCTACATCAGTCGTAAGCTATTCTCCGGAGAGGTCCGCTATTCAACCGTGGAGAAGGAAGCATTGGCGGTTAAGTGGGCCCTTGACTCTTTTAAATATTACCTGTTGGAGAGAGTTTACTTTGGAGACTGAGCACAAAGCTCTACAATGACTGGAGGGAATGAAAGATACTAATGGGCGAATCACCCTGTGGTACTCCATATGCTACATCCCTGGTAAAGAGAACACCACTGCAGACCATCTCTCTGCTATCCCACATCTGTGGCCATCAGATAAAATATCAGTAAACCTCTGCACCTACACTTTATTTATTGTTTCTTTAGTTTATTTCAGTTATGTTAACTGCAAATAAGTTCCGCACACAGTTTATAAAGCCTACATGCTTTATTTGATAGTACACAAGTTATTTATTTGAAGTGCTTGCATTTAGTTAACTTTTGTAATGTCTTATGGATTAGTTATGGTTTGTAATTTAGAATTTTGCTTGAGTTACCCGTGCAGTGGGTGCTGCTGCTTGTGCTGCTGCTGGGTAGTGCCGAGTGTTTAGTTTGGGGTTTTTTATTTTCTTTGGGTCATTGGTAGTTTTATCTTTTCATAGGTTAGGTTTGATTATGTATGTATTGGTAAGCTTAGTAGTTTTATTGTCTGAGGTTTAGTGGTTACTGTTTAGTGTCTAGTGTTTGTTTGCTATCCCTTGTGTTTTATGTTGGTCTTATCAGCCATAGTATATATGTGTCCCTTGGTATTTGAGGGAGTGATGTAGTTTTGTTAGTAAGTTAGGTTTGTATAGTTGTTGTTTTTTTTTTTTACTCCTTCCTCATGGGCCTGAGGGTTTCCTTGTGGGGTTATGGAGAACTGTTTTTATTCTTTGATAAATAAATTCATTCATTTTTTAAATTACCCTGTGTTTCCTCATTGCCTGCCGGCTTGGTCCATCACAATGATTTTAGGCTCATGTACAGCTGATCTGTGCAGTTGAACCCATGTGTCAGTAGTCTGTGCACATCACAGTAGAGTTGTAGTGATTAGAAATTTTGCTGGTACAATTATAATATGAGAAATAATCATGGTTTCATGATTATTGCGGTAATTTTTTTCAGAGAAACTGCTTAGTAAAATGAATTTGTAAAATAAAAGTAATCTGTAAACATCTGTAAGGCTGTAAAAATCTGTAAACTGCACAGACAGAAGTTACTGCTACCTTTTGAATACACTACAGTCAAAAAAAGTTGTAAAATATAAAAAATGGAACAGAGAATTTGTAATTAAATTCAAATAAACTTGCTCTGTAAACACATCCAGCTGTTTAAACGACACGTTTTTTATATTTTCAGTTAGTATGTCTTTTTTTCAACAAGAGAAATTAAATCAGACCTTCCTTGATGACTTGAACATAAACTGCCCAGTTTAACTTAAAAATGCAGTTAAAATTGCTCCTTTTTAAAGATGCTGCATAGTTAGAAAAATTAAATTTATAAAGAAAGGTATCTGTACACATCTATAGGCAGAGCAGTATTTAAATAAATACTTAAATGCAGTGACAATGAAAAACAAGAAAATAATGTAAAACCTCTCTGCATAAGAGCTTTAACAGTTCACAACATCAGTACATGTTGAAGTGCCAAAATGTGAGCCTGTTCACGTTTTCTGACCTCAGCCTTGAACAATGGGGTGAGACAATACTGCCACTACTGCTGAACTCTCTCTCAGAGGGGACACTAGTAGCTGGAGTGCACAAGTAGTTTTTTACTGGGCAGCACTCTGTATATGCACTCCACGCAACCATGATCTGCATGCATATTGTTTTCTTCCGTGCGGGTCGTGCCATTATGTGTCTTTGTGGAAGTCTTAACGGTGGATTAACCGTAATGTTTCACACCAGTTTCACGCGTGGTTAATAGTCAAACCGGTTAATCCCTGCAACCCTACATCACAGAAGCTTAACTCATGAAACAGAAGTTGTGACTGGATCCGGTTTGAGCTAGGCATCTTACTTCCAGTGAAGGACAATCCTAATGCTTCAGCAGACCAGGACATTTTGGACAATGCCAGACTTTGGCTGGCTGCACAGAACCTTGATTTCAACCCCATTCAACAACCAACACCTTTGAGATGACCTGGAACAGAGATTGTGAATTAGTCCTTATTGTCCAACATCAGTGTCTGACCTCGTAAATGAATGGGTACAGAATGAATGGGTACGAATTCCCACAGTAAAACTCTGCAAAAGGGGGACCAACTCCCTATTAAAGTCTATGTATTTAAATTCAGTGTCATTAAAAGCACTGTTGGTGTAATAGTTAGGTGTCCCAATGCATTTGTCCATATAGTGTATTATGGTGCATACCATAACACCCAATCGTAAGAGAAAATGAAATATTGCCGATATGTGGAAATGTGAAATGTGATGTTTTGACAGCTTGTTAAATTTAAGTGGAAAAAGTACCAGAAGAGCTTCTCTGCAAAACATGAATTACAGATAATGTGTGGTGCTCTCCAGTGGGTAGGACAAAACACTCCAGCAATGTCGAGGAGATGTTCCATGAACGTGCATCCATGCAAACATTAATATTTGTGCCAGACTCAAGCGTTTCAATTATTATTATTTATATTCAATTATAATTATATTAATAATTATATTCAATTATTATTACACAGAAATGTAATAATAATTGAATATGATTGTTGGGATAATATCTGCCTACAGATAATATCAGCCAGCTTCAGCTTTCTGTTTAAAATGTCAGGAGTTATAGCACAAAGAAAGTATTTAAATACATTCATTAAGTATATAGAAATGCAATTGTAGAAAGAGCTCAAATAAAGGTTTTCATACATATACAAGTCAATAATGCTAATCCATGCCAAAAAAAATATGGAGCCATGTTAGAAATACATGCAACTTTAGTGTAAACGGCATAATATATTCAAATTTGTTAAATACATGCTTTTTTTCCCCCTGATGCTGAAAAATAACAAAATTGTAAATATTGACATTTTGGAGCCAGAATTGAATTATTAAAAGGGTGATTGATATTGTCACAGTATTAGACTTTTTCTCAGTATTTTATTTATTACCCTTTTATATATTACCATTTTACCCTTTTATATATTACCCTTTTAGATCTTTTTTTATCTTTTAAAAAAAAGTCCAACTGTTTTCATGCAGAGTTTTGCTGCCGCTTTAATCATCATATTTCTCTTGTAGATGCTCCCAAAGGTTTTGTTAACATGTGTGTTAATGGTGTATCAGGTGGGTTAAATTAGAACCTGTTAAAACATTAATCACTATAGTAAGAGTTCATAAGTGCAAACCAATTGAAAATGCAGTGAAAATGTCTTTTGTTGGTTGCAGTCAGTTCCATACTTTTGTATATATGGTATGGGAATGCAGTGATGCAGTAATGGTGCTCAGCAGGTCTCAGTCAATGTCAGTAAGTCAGTGTTTTATTGCGCTATACCGTTGCAAAGCAGGCGCTTTAATGGCGTTTCCAAACGAGAACACACGGTGGCAGCACATTATTAAAACATGCATAAAGCTTATGTTTCGCCATAAGGGAACATTTAAACTGTACTCTGCCTTTCAAAAAACACATGTGTTTTCAAATTTAAAAGGGAATGCATATTTCTATCCTGAGCATGTGGCATGGAGGAATATGGAAATAAAAAGAGTAAGAGTGGACTTGCTGATAATTCAAAAGAACTGCTGCTGGAAATATACAGTAAATACAGATCTTTATCACAGGGAAAGCACAGCTTTATTTAAATAAACTATTCCTGCATTCAGTCCATCAACAGAAAAGCTGATTTTTTAAAAAAAGTCCTCTAATTAGAAGTATGAATGTTGCAGACAATAACTATGGCTTCTAAGTCATGCAGATCTGCAGTGGAACAACTTAGTGCATCCTGTAGGAACTGCTTTTCAACTGAGAAAATAATAGATTTGAAAATACTCAGGAATGTGCAAATCAATCAATTTCACACTGAGTAATGTAGCTAGTTAGCCCTGAATAAAAAAATAAAAAATAAGATATAATAACCTGTACAGTCAAGAAAAGAGCAAAGATTTGATAACATAACTTCTTGTATAATTGGAGAATAATACATTTTATATGAAACACTCTCAGTCCCACTTTTACCGAACTATTCCTCCGCAGCTGAGAAGAATCATAAAATATTTCTCATTTAAAAAAAAACTCTTTTAACTGTCTTTGGAGAAAGCCTGTAAATCTAACAGCCTTTCATAAATAACTCTGGAAAATAACTTACCAAGAGGAATGTATGTGCTGTGTAAAAATTTACCAGATCTTTGTTTTCTAAGGCTAGTTCTCATTGCCTATAATTATTAAAGCATCCATCATGTTAGCCACTACAGCTTTCTGTTGACCGCAAGAGAAGGAATGGGAGCAAAAGTACTATATAAGAATTGTCATGGTTGTATGAAGTATGAAGTACCTTTTAAACATTTACTGAATCTCCACATAATGTAAATGTTCCTTACATTATGTGGATAGAGATCAGTAATGAATCTTATAACAGTAATGAATCTTCCATAAAAGGGGGCATTCAACCACAGTTCATCTAAGAGTACACTGTTGACTTCTCTCGGTGGTCACAAAGAATTCAGGAGAGATATCTAAGCACCTGAGGCCTTGCTTGTCTCAGACAAGGTCAGCATTTATGATTCCACTATTAGAAACATGAAAGTTACATAGCAAAAGCTACTGCTAACCAAGAGGAAAATGAGGGCTCACCTCACATTTCCCAAAAAACAGCTGAAAATACAAAACCCTTTGGAATAAAGTTCTGTAGGCTGATGTGTCAAAAGTGGAACTTTAGAAGACAGGTCTCCCATTACATCAAGTGTAAAGGTAATACAGTAATCCCCCAGTTTTACTCGGATCAGGACTCCAGTCACATGCAGATTTTTATGAGAACCAAAACATTTTTTTTTTGTGGCAATTTGGTTTTTTTTGCGCATTTAAATTATTAAGAAAATGTTACTTATTTTGTAGCATAAATAGTAGGGACGCACTGAAATTATTTTTTTGGGCCAAAACCGAAAATGAAGAAAAACACACAAAAAGAAATTATTACTAAATTTTTTAAAGAATAAATCTGTTATTTATATTTAGAATTTAAACAATGCACAATATAAAATAAAATTTGAACTAAAATATTTTACTTGGCCCCACACGTGAAGAGCCTATAAGCAAGATAGCTTCATTGCTCCCTACCAGTGAATCCTTCCAGAAAAGGTCCTGTGAGGACCTTAAGCCAGCAGTTCACACTGTGTGGCTCAATTAAAATAATTGTACAGAGGCAAAGCAATTTCACTGTAATTTGCAAGGCTGATCTCCAGTTACGAGAAGCATTTGGTTGTCATTTGTTACTGGTAAAGGTGACAAAACTATTAAGTAAGTGTCACATTCCCTCTCTGTCTCCTGGCCAAGACAGCAGGTGAAAACGTAGACTTCCATGGTTTCTGAATATTTTATTTAATTGCAGAAACAAAGCAAAATGGCACAAGGGCCAAACAGAACTAAATCCAGGATTCAGAGAACTGTGGTTTAGTACAGTGGACCAGCAACTTAGGTCCACCATTCACCCACTTAAATCTAAAACATTAAACCCAATAACACTACACAAGTACTAAATTCTAACAAACTCTCTTTTTCTCCTGGGACCGAGCTCCCTCCGTGGAGTCTCCTAATGTTCTCTGGGACCGAGCTCCCTCCGGGATCAAAACCCCTTCATGTAACTACTCCATGGCCCCCAGGTCCAAGTCTCTTCTGGGGAGCTTCACGGGAGCTCTCCAAGACCCCAGTACCCCTCCCCTACTTTTCAAGGGCACACTTTCATGAGGCCCTGCTGGTTTTAACCTACCTAACATGGATCTTAACCTTCCTGCTGCAATCTTTAGCGCCCCTGCAAAACTCTTTAGTGGCCCTGCTACGACTTTTAGTGACTCTGCTTCCGACCTTAGCGGCTCAGCTAACTTGTTTGGGGCCTTGGCTATGCTAGCTACCCTTTTTAGGGCCTCGTGGCTAAGCCTGACCCCCTCTGGAGCCTCTGCCCTAAAATTAACCTTATTCAGGGCCTCTAAGCTAAGGTGAACACCCTCTGGAACCTCTACACTAAGGCTAGCCCCCTCTGGACGCGTGAGCCTCGGTGCTGGCACTGGACACGTAATCCTTGGTGCTGGCTGAATTCATGAGCCTAGGTGCTGACGAACACTAACCCACTTTGATGCTTTGATTATATTGGTCGCACAAAAAAGCGTCATGGCGAACAGTGGTTTCAATGCCGGCGAGTAGTACACTGCGCAGCGCTTGGGCTTGTCAGGCATCGCAGCTTCTGTGGGTGGCACTTCATGCTGCATAGGAGGCAGGGGCAATGCCTCAAGCGTTTGCTCGCTCAGGGTCCTAGCGTCTGAGACGGCCACAAAAGAGGCTGTTCCTGCCACAATGCTCTCTGGAGCCAAAATCAGGGATCCGTTGATTCATCTGCTCCTCCAGAAACCCAGGTCTGCTTCCTCATCCTTCAACTCTCCTCCACACAACTCAAACTGACTCGTCCTTTTCTGTTCACCCCCAAGCTGGATCCAGCTCCTCTTGAATCTCACTCTTGACCACACTTCACATCTTCAGGGGCTCGTCGCTCAGTCTGCTGCTTCAGTTTGATGGGCTGGTCCATCTGTCACGTTCCCCCTCTCTCTCCTGGACAAGACAGAAGGCACAAAAGCAGACTTCCATGTTTTCTGAATGTTTTATATAAATGCACAAACAATAACACAACACAAGTACTAAATTCTAAAACGCCGCAGCTGTGACTTTTCAACATGACTCAGGCGGCCTCTGGCAGTTGCTGACGGTATGACAGTAAGTTTAGTATGGGGTCTTTCTCACATGCGTAATATAGCACATGCAGTTGTGCAAAACATTTTTCTTTAATTAAAATAAATAAAAATGTTCATATTTGTTCGTCTTCTATTATATTTTGGATGAGAATTTGAAAGCAAATGCACAATATGAAAAAATGGAAACCAGGATGAGGAAATATTGATTTTATGCGTCTATGCACAGCTTCACAGTAGATATGAAGCTATGCATAGTATTGTATTATATAATATTGCATTAGTTATATAATATTCTAACAAGCTTTACCCTTTTAATAATAAAAGGGCAGCTGTTGCCCTAGTGGTTAGGGTGTTCGCCCTGTGATCAGGAAGTTGTGAGTTCGATTCCCAAGATTGCTAAACACCTCTGAGGTTCTCTGAGCAAAGTAGCGGCTGCCTGCTTAAATGGAGAGGAAGAATTTCCCACTGTGTACTGTGGTGTGTTCACCTATGATAAAATTGTCACTTTATATAATAATAGGTTGCATTTATATAGCACCTTTCACAAACCCAAGGTTGCTTTACATATCTAATAAATAAATATGTTTCCATTTTACATAAGCATGAATGGAAGAAAAATATTAATTCCCTAATAAGTCTTAAGGTCAATAACTGAATAATAAACCTGCAGCTTCAGGGTTCTGTTATATTTTCCAATTCATTATCACAGCACCCAGTTTCCAATTAATTTAATTGAGATACTAAGCCTCCAGTAAAAAGCACAGCAACATTTGCATCAATATGTTGCTTCAAAGACCCCAAACTATCCTTGCCCTTTCAGCAGTCCCCTTTATAGAATGGAGCCCACGTCTGCTAACAGAACCACATCTATCCCAACAACATGCTGTTGTGTGGGCAGAACACCTGCTGGCAGAGTGAGAACACTTGCCTCTTTCATTCAGAGGCAATTCTCGTCTAATAGCCAGTGCTGTAGTCAGGTCTTCGGGAGGGGGGATATGAGTCAGACAATCTTGCAGGGAGACCAGCCAGGTGCTGCAAAGTCTGTGGGTGGTGAGGTTCACTTGGCCCCCAGGGCCATGGCCTACTGACTTTACCTTTAGCTCCTGTTTTCGGTTCATGTCAGCTTGATGAATTGTGAGCATTTCTCTTCAGCTCCCTCCTTCCCCTTGCTCTGTCTTTCATGTCCCATTCCTAAAAACAGCCTGCTGTGTGCGGAAGAAGGGTCTCAGGGTTGATAATCATCCTCCATCTTCCCCCACAGCGCTCCAGGATACTTTTGAAGGTCTTGACTGAGGCCCAGAGTATTTATCTACCTGTGTAAAGCGAGCAGTCATGCTATTGCTTCATTTAATTTGTAAAAAAAAATGAAGAAAAAAAACACTTGAATGTTTTCTTAAACATTGTCTTGGAGAAAAAGAAGGCCATAGCCATGGCACTGAATGTTTAAAATAATGAAGGGTGCATTAGCATGGTTTGTAGTTGGTATGCACATCTCACAAAGACACAATCCAATCACCATATTTAAAAGGTGTAAAAGATAGTTATTTCAATTTTAATCAAAAATGCACCTTAAAAGAATCAACTTAGAGAGCCAATGAGGATGCATGATAAAAGTAGATTTACAGATATGGTTTGTTTCTTAGTGTGGTCAGGCAACTGAATTTTTCTATCACATTCTACCACATTGAAATGCCAGCAATGTCTGTTCAGATAGTTTGTCTTTTCCCTGAACATCATAGTCCAATCACTCTTACTTATGTAATATATAAAACATATTTATCCATCCATCCATCCATCCATCCATCCATCCATCCATCCATCCATCATCTACCCCTTAGTCCTGCATTCAGGGTCAGGGGGGGGGGGGGGGGGGCTGGAGCCTCTCCCAGCTGCAAGGGGCGAAGGCGGGGTACACCCTGGACAGTCGCCAGCACGTCGCAGGGCCACATATAGAGACAGA
>JBBJLR010000024.1:541626-560435 GCA_037577145.1 Brachypetersius gabonensis
AACTGAACTCCCACAAGACATAACAGTGACTAATAATAAACACAAGATAACAAACCAGAACTCAGGAAGGCCTACAATGAACACAGAAACAAACATGACAGAAACAAGGGTCCAGGCCCAATCCTCACAATAATGTCATGGCATATCACATGACAGACACTCAACTGATTACAAAAGATGTTGTTTTAATGAAAAGTAGTCTTAATATTTGTGCAACACCGATGTAATTTATTTAAGATAAAATATTTTGATTGGCTTTATGGCCCAATTACTCTTTAAAATTAATATAACATTCAAATCAAAATGGGCCATTTTGAATTGGGCTCTAAAACTGAAATGACTCAAAAGTTAACTGTTACACAAATACTTGGAAATTCCAAACAAAAGTGGAAAATTGCAATAAAAAAGCTGATGCCAAAGCATGTGTTTCTGTTAGATCTGTTCATGTTGGCCTTGTGGCATACAAAGGATGTGGGTGGACTAGTCCTGATGCTTTGAGACAAATAAAGCTTTGTGGACAAAATGACTGTACTCATGTATGCCTGCATGTGAAGTTATCGGGCTCATTAATGTCTTACTCCATAAACCATTGATGTTGCCCACAGGCACTACTGAGAAAGCCTATCACCTCTACCCTACCAGCTCCAATGTATGCTCATCACTTCACCAAACATTCAGTATTTCATAATCTGAATTAAAAGCCTCCCTCAGGGTTTGTTGCCGAAGTACGGACCACGTCATTTCAAAGAGCTTGAGGTCTGATGAACATTTCCGCAACATCTGTTTGAACTCAATGAAACTTTCTTCAAATAATGCCACTCACAACTAAATATTACATCTTGTGATGAGTATGATTTATAAAAGAATATTGATTTTGCTGAATCGTAAGTTACAGTCCTATCTAATGTATGGCTTTAAAGCTGCCACTTAGAAATGTAGACTTCATTTTTGTTATCATTTGGCTGACAATGGAAAAACATTTATATGTTACCACTAGATTTTGCAAAAAGGACAAAATCTAATGTATGTGTTTCCGAAAACAAGACTGTATAAACAACACTCACTTTGAATCAAATTCAAGTAATAACTAAATTCTTGTACTTATTCATACAAATATATTATTGATTTAACATTTATCTGGGCTGAAGGAATTTCAATTACCTATAAGTAAAAAATAATAAATCTTATTTTAAGTTGAAGGTTTTGTGCTTGTGAGTGTTAATGTTATATTGCTCAGAGGGAGAAAAACTTATTCTTAACAAGAGAAAAGTATAGAATGCGTACAATCTCAGGTATTTATTTATTTATTTATTATCTGAGCTGCTTCTCCTAAACTCCTTATAACAACACTAAAAAGGTGAAAGGTGGAGAAACACCCTGGGAAGTTCACCAGTCCATTACAGTAACCTCAGCGGTTCTAATCTCTTTCAGCACCCAAATGCAGACCATAATGCAAGGCAGTCAAGTAAAAAAAAATCCAGACAGTAATAAAGTTGTAATTGGTTAAATAAGTAAAGTTCTGTTCAATGGAAAGAATTACAACTTTTGAATGAGAAGAAAGAGAAAGAGATAGGGAGAGAGAGAAAGAGTGGCATTCATCTTCTTAACTGGACACAACACCCAGAGGCAGAGAAAACCCATTCATGAATTCCCCTTTTCTATTCTGCTAAAGCCTTACCCTCACAATCCCCTCCAATCGATCTATCATTCTAGAATAAAACTGCTGAGAAAATTACACTACCCCCTCTCAGTTCTAAGCTATTCATAGACTTTTTTCTGCATAAACGATTTTGATTTCTAGGGACAAAAACACCCCTCCCTGCAACCTCTTTAGAAAGGCAGCATTAAATCATCCCCCAAAGAAAGGTTCTTTGGAGAACCTAAAAAAAGCATTTTAGGCTGATTAGATTACTGTACAGTGAAAGGTCACACAACAAAATTGCTATGAGCAGGACCTACTGGGCAAACGTTAGCTGCCCTTACCTGGCACCAAGTGCCAGCACAGATCAAGAGGGAAATGATGGGTACACTGTGAAATAGCAGACTACATAAACTCTATGTAGCCTGTCACTGATAAAACCCATAATGACGACATGAGTGTTCTCCTGATGAGTGGGATGTATGCAAAGGAATGTTGATTCCTCATGGGTTAGAAAGCTTCCAAGTATTCCATTATATCATAAATCTATATAAAGATTGAAGCACATTGCTACCAAAGTGCAACCACATTTTGCCTTGTTACCCACGAGCACTACACCCCATTCTTTCTTTTTTTATTGGCTTTTTTAATTTTGTCTTTGAACAAAAAGGGACTACACAGACAAGTGCTGAGCAAAGTCGTTTAATTTTAAGTCACAACCAAATAATTAATTATTTGTAATTTTAAGCTCTTGTGCGGACCACTGTTTCCCAATGATAAAGATGTTTAATCTTACATTATTGCTATAAGATGTTGTTTATTAATTCCATAGTACGAACAACCTTGAAAAACTGAGCAAGAAAACGTGTCAGTGACCCCAGTGTGAATGAAAAGGAGTTTAAAAAGTATCAGACAAGCCAGACACTTTGACACTTACTCAAATCTTCAATCCGCTTGAAGCACTTTTTGAAAATGACAGCAGCCTGATGCATCTTCAGACTGGGGCTGTCAAGTCCGAAAAGGCCTACAAAATAAGATCAGTCAAGCAGAAGACTGTCTTTTATCACTCAGCAGACTATCCTTTGTCTTTGGCATATTTGCAGTGGCCAGGATTTATGGCATGTTAACAGTGATGTGCGTCTGTTAAAGACACCCTGACTAATGTGCCTGGCTCTTGAAGCAGACGCCTATGTGTTCAATACTATTCTGCCTGCATGCTCACATTGATGATGCCCTTCTTCTGCCTACTATGCACCCATCCACTTCTCTGCTTTTGTCCATCTATCCACGTCTTACTCATTTGCCATGCATTGAACGAACAGAATAGTCGTCATTGGTTGCCATGGTGTGATGTGACCACAGATTAATTTCTTGGAGGTGTTTAGTCTTTACAAAACATTACCAGTGGTGTTACAGTGCTGTTTAATCCATATTCATAATGGTAAGTGTGTCTGGTGAATAAACCCATGAGGGCTGCGTGAGTTTTCACTTAATTTACATTAGCTTTATACATAGATCTGTATTAATTCATGCTTGCAATTTAAAAAAGCTCGATACATATGATTAAAGACAACTGGGGTATGTTGCAGGGTCTATCACTAGTACTGGTCACCGCTGAATATACTGGATATATTTAATGTTATTATTTAAAATCTTAATCTACACAATATCTTTCATGTCATGGCTAAAATGTTTTCCATCGATTATGCCATGTATAAACATGGTCCAAATTTAGGTGTGGGTTTGAATTACATTCTTTCTTTCTTTTTTTTCTGCAAACAAAGTGTCATTTGATAAATACATTGCAGGTCTAAGTTTGTTGGCCCCAAATACTGTTTATGCAGCCACAACATCATTTGAATAGGTTCCAATTAACACCATATTAACACCATTGTGTAGGGTAAAACTGGATCAGTTAAATTTTGAGATGGAGCATGGAAACATAAATAAACCTTTCTCAATCAAACCTTTCTTCTCCTGTTAAACTTTGGAGGTTTTAACCAGAAATGCAACTATGCAATAAATGCAATCAGTGACAAATATGCAATTAAGACAAATAGTAGCTTATGGCGGTGTTTCTCAAACCCCCAAATGTTCCATTTCTGAGCCTATTCCTGTGCACTGGCCATTTTGATCAAATGTGGACCATCTGAGGGGGCCTGAGGACTGGTTAAGAAACCCCTGATCTATGAGATTAACACAATACTTACAGGAAAGATAGAAATTTCTTAGAGGTGTTTAGCAACACGGAAGCTCCCACTACACTGTTATATTCTGATCATGTAACATGATCCGTACTTGAAGCTATTAAACAATCCAACACAATTGAAAGAACAGACAGACAAAAAAGTAAAATCTTACATTTCACACTGCATGTGACTCTGAGCATGGAGAAGTATATATGAAGTAACTTCAAGTGGAAAGAAAAAACATGGAAATTGTTTTTTTTCTTCCAATAAATACCACTAACTGCAATTACTGTTTCATATACTCTTTTTGTCTTTGTATAATATATTTAATTAATGTGCAACCGCATGTTTGAGTATGTTTTCAAATAAAGGTTGTGATGAACCCTATAAACAAATATGAGTCTCCTAAGGGGGTCAAAGGAAAAAACATACCCACTGTCACAGAAATGTGGCACTATAATGGACATCTAGATGTGAAGTAAGGAAGCATTTTTATAGAAATAAACTGGATTTCTAATGACCTTTATGGTTAGCATCTATATCTATATCTATAGCTTTATCTATAGCTCTATAGGTTTTGGTTTCCACTAACTAAAAAAAGCTGGATATTCCATTAACTGGATCATGGCAACAGTGAGACAGTCAGTAACAACCAAAATCTTTTGAGCTTCAGGCCATTTATGTTGTACAAAATAAAAGTGTTAAGAAATACATTCACTTACAAGATTAAGCATAACAGGATCTTGAGCATTAGAAAACACCTACAAAACCACTCTGGTTTCATTTATTACAAACAATGTCTCTGTGTTTTGAAAAGTTTGTGAGGTTTTATTTAGACATTAAATGCAAGTCATAGGATAAAAGTTTAAAGGAAGAACTACATATTTGGAACACTACTGACATCATCAGGACATTACTTGAAAGTGCCTAAATGTATAAGTAATATCTAATTCAATTAATCTATCATTTCTGTAACAAACTACTTGTTCAGTATTAACTGTTAGGAAATCTAAAGAACCTGAGGCATTGTTTGTACCAGTCCTTTGCGGAAAGCCCATTACTTTCTTGCTTCATTCCGTTTTTGCTTCATTCAGAGTTAAACAAATGTGTATGGAAGCCCAAAAAGCTATTTAGTAACACATAGTAATGAGCTTAAGAATAATCTAGTATTTAATAACTATGATTTATATAGGTTTTTCTCTCTTAATTATTAGAAAATTTCTTACAATTATGATGTAGTACATATGAAAGATTATTTCACAAATATCCCTTAATATTTAATCCTGATACCTCCGAATAATTAGATGGATGTTCATAATTATGACTAACTACGTCTAAGATATTCTTAACTATTGCCTTTAGCTCCTGTCTGTGACTGAATCACAGTCATGATGTTATTGATTCATCTCATCATACAGTTGGTTCTGGGTGCAAAATCTGATTGATTGAGAAGTGTTCTACCCCTGCAGCTATTTTTGGTAGCAGCTCATTCTTTTCACAGAAACTGCATTACTCCACTGAGCACTGATTGCTAAGTAACGACTTGAATTATACTGCAGCAAACCTTTTGCCTCCAAATACACTTTTCACTTTTGGAAGAACAAATGCAATGGGGACACAACATGACTTTTAAAGTTGTCTGATTGCTGTACTTTGCATGTCCAACTTATTGGCTTATAATTGGGAATCTTGAAGATCAGCAACAAGCGGTCATATATTTAAAGACATGGACAAATCTCTGATGACAATCTCAGGTCTCTGAGCAATGCTTTGTACCACAGACGTTTTTCAAACTACAAGCTTCGGACTCAACGGGAAGTACAGATCTTTAGCACACTAGGTACGCCCCAAAGAGGCATTTGCAAGCATCTCATATGCTGTATTTGAACGATTCAAACATAGCATTCAAGCCCCAATTCGCCTCTGATCTAGGGCTTTTGTCTTTGATTTCCAAAACTGTCAGCAAGGGACAATCCAGGAATAAAATCATGCAGTGTGTAAATATTTAACATTATGAGGTAAAAATATAACGTTAAATATAAGGGGGTGGGCGTGGTTTGATGGTCAGAACGGCAGAGATCAAGAATTTGAGGGCTAATAATACTAAAATGCATGATAACATATTTTATTCATCACATAGCATGTTCTGAGGATGCATTTTTACTTCATAATACATGGAAACATATCCTACTAAGATAAGAGATAAGATGCCTTTATTGTCACTATACACAAGATACAGTGAGATTGCAGGTGCCCTTCATACTATCATTCACATGACTGTTCATTCTTCTAGTATTTTTAATCATGGCACCCACTGAAATGGCACAATGAAGGGCCTTATATCCTAGCCTGCTGTATGACTGTTGCAGAGATAAAGGTAAACCTTTCATCACATTTTACATCCACACAGTTCAATCATTAAATGAGGATTAGCTAAAATAAGCACATTCAGTGGAAGCACTGCAATGGATATTTGCTACTATAGTGTCATGTAAAGGTTGTTAAGGCTCAGAAAGAGATTGAACCCCACTTTCTACCACTGTGTCCTTAACCCAGACGTTTTCTCTAATTGTAAATCACTCTGGATAAGAACATTCACTTTTCTGTACATACTAGCTAAACCAGTTGCTAACATGTGCATATAATCAGAGATAAACATTAACAAAAGAATGGATCAATGAGACACTCAGTGACTTTCAAACTGGCACTGTCAGGGGGAATGCACTTTTCCAACAACTCAATTAGTCAAATCTTTTTTCTGCTAAAGCTGCTATTTTGCTGTCATTTTCTTGACTGGCCATCACTGAGGCCTGCTTTCACTTCAAGTAAAAACATTTAAGATGAAGGGTCAAATATGATCCAATTCTTATTTATTTCCAATTCTTATCTTAATCCAATTAGCATTATGAAATTTGGAACATGTCAGTTCCAAATTTCATAATGCTAATGTGTCTGAATAGAAGTGAATCCTATTAACTTTGAATTCATGCAAAGAGTTTTGGAATCAATGAACAGAAAGATGATGTTCGAATATACTTTTTTGGCTTTGAAGTTTGTTATTAATACAAGTCATACCATTCTAGATATTTGTAAATGACATTGTAAGTATGAAAATTTGAAACCAGAATCATGGGCCAACCTTATTTTAGGCAATTAGTTGTTCAATATACATCCAATAGTTTCCTGTGCAGACTGAGGCTTTCAGAGAACGCTTTGAAATTATTTTTTTTATTTGTGAAGCTTAAACTTAGTCAGGAATCTTGTGTTAGTTAAACATGCTTTGTGATACATACCTCATGCGACTATTTCTTCTTGTCCAATCTAAAGTTTGAGGTTTACAGGGGCAGACTGTAGTCCAACTGTTTCTCTAACATTTGTTAAATTCTAAATTCTGTTAAAACTATTATTCCAGAAGTTCGGTCATTGCTTAAACTCATTGCTGGGCAGCTATGCTTGGTACAAAAGCAAAGACAATTTAAATATTATAAGATTTTAATAATTCAGTGATAAAAACAATTCTTGATTTAATGCCTTTGTTTGATGTGATAGGTGATTGTACTACATAAAACCTTTGCTATTTTGAAAGTGAAGTCTTTGATCCTTGGTATCTAAACTGTAGAATAAAATGTAAAATAGGATGTTTATCACAAAACACATCATGGCTGTTTGTTTAAATAATGACAAGGTTTCACATCTTATGTCAATTACATAATGTTTTCATCATCATGAGAGTAACTGGGTAATTATTACAGGTTATTAGGACAGCCTATGTCTCATAACTACGTGTTCTCATTGTCATAAGACAATAAGTCTTCATTATGAGACATATGCCCATCATTAAAGCTACATCATGATTATGGGGTGATGATGGCATAGTGGTAGGATACTTGCTTCTGGACCAAGAGGTCATAGGTTTGAATCCTTTCAGCAGCCCACCTCTGGTTCCCTGAGCATGACCCTTAACCCCAAGTTGCTCCAGGGAGACTGTACCCTGTAGATAGTGAATGGAAGTTGCTTTGGATAAAAGCATATGATAAATGTAAATGACACAATAAGTCATTATTACAGCACATAGAAAGTCTTTACTATCGCAACGTAAGTCATTATTATGACACTATAAGTCATTATTATCACGCAACAAGTCATTATTATGAAACAGTAAGTCATTATTTATGAGACCGAGGCTTTTCTGTCTTGCTGGAAAGGCCAAACGACAAAACCAACTCACATGAAGCGTGTTACCTTTGCACCGCCCTAGACCAAGTCCTTGCTGCCTCTGAGAACAAGCAGAATAGATTCTCACCACAAGATGTCAGCAAACAGTTTCCTGCACTACATGGAATTATGCACGTTTGCTGTTGAATTTGAAAGTACTAATAATTGCCAGGGACAGGGTAACTAATAAATACTTTGTATTATAGTCTAGACGTTTACTTACATTAACTCCCCAGTCCCTCTCTTGTAGTTAAACACCTAATACAAATTCATGAAAAGAATTAATTACACATTGTTTATTTAATGTTCACATATTTAAACTATTTATTTTCAAGTAAACATATAACCAACCCCCACCCCCCACCCCCACCCCCGTTAAGCTTCGACAAAGTAGATCTAGGATTTTTGCTGCGAGCATCTCATAGCATGGAGCAGTCCCCCCCCACCATCACCACCACCACCACCCCGCTTTAGATCCTCACTGGAGAAAACACACACACACACACACACACACACCCGAGGGCATGGCACATTCACTGACAGCTCGGGACTGTGAATACACCGCCACACACACTCACGCCTCCATGGGACACACGACTAGAGTAAGCATGTCCTGACACGCAAACGCGTTTCTAACTGATTCCCTTAAACGGGAATAGCCATCGACAACAACAGCGGGGCTGCAGGCTTGGTTAACGCTCTTCTCACGCAGGGAGCCACCCATCAGACGGTCCCGGTCTGATCGTCAGTCCGGCACAGGAAAATCCCAGCTCTCTGTGGCTCCTGTTCAGTTCTCGGTGAGAAGACAGGAGAACGGATTCTTGTCTTCAGAAATAAGTGTCTTCGAACAGCCATAAAACGGGGAGGATGACCAGACCGTAAACCTGCTGTACCGGAGGAGAGGACCTTTCCCACTATGAACACGAATGGTGAGTGCACACTCTTATTGTAGACACATTACCACAACACATTACTATTTGCCTAAACAATGTATCTAACACATCGTGTCAATGTTTCTCTCGAGACCGACGTAAGTAAGTGTCCCACGTCGTTAAACAGTCTGGGAACTACACCGATAGTTTAACCTGTCCTACACCAGAGTCATGAATGTGCAGGGCAGGGAGGAGTGCACACTTACTCCCAAGGCTAGGATGATGGGAAGTATAAAATAATGTTGCTATGAATTCAAAATCCACCTTCTTTTGCACTTAAGACTACTTTGCATTCAGTTTGTATTATTGCCCAAAAGTGAATAACCTGTAATTCACATCTATCATCTATCTATCTGTCTGTCTGCCTCTGTCTGGCTGTCTGTCTATCTTTCTATCATGTCTGTAAACCCTACAGATCTGTAAACCCTACAGATCTTTTCTCTTATGGGACATGACCGCTCTTGGTTGAGGCCCAGCTGAGCCTGTCTTTAGAGAAACTTCTGGTGCTTTATAGAAGATTTAAAGTAGCACTGGCTGAAGCATCCTGTCATGGTCCTGCAAACTCCAGCCCTGCTGTTTTATGAGGACAACAGCTCACCTTGACTTTGTGGAAAAGGACAAGAACCGCTGTATTACCTTAACAAGCAAATTTTTTTGTTCATTATTTTGCTGTATAATCAAACTAGCCCCAAAAGAAAGGGAGGCTCAGCTCAGATTAGAACTCTCCAGGTGGGTGAATAATCAACCTTTTTATTTAATCTCAGATCAGATTTTAATCCAAGACTTCCCTTTTTGCCTTATGCTTGTACAGCAAACATGCTGCCTATGTTGTTTTTCCATGTTTATCTTTCTTGTTTCAATGTAAAGATTTGTCATGTACTTGCCAGAGCCAGGCACTTTACTGCTTCGAGAGTGAACTTTTCCGATCCTTTGAAGCCAAAGATAGCCAAAGGCTCCTGGTCCTTTCCAATCTAAACTGAACAGACTTCCTCTGTCCCTCTAAAAGGCTCCCACCCTGAAAACAGATGTTGTGCAGGTACATCTGGAAAACATAATTTTTTGTGAAAATTTTTTTTACTGGTTTTTAAACAAAGTGGTTTATCACTGTAAACAGTACATTTTAAATTCGGCTCAGCATATGGTCATATATTATTAAAGGTTCTTCTTGAAACACAAAAGTAGGCTAAAATTCACAGCAGCTAATCCCTTTTTTTTGGGAGATTTTTGCTTCTCAGGAGTAACAGATGTGAACGGTAGCCTGGCGAGACTGTGGGTGGGCTCTAGACTCTAGTACTATTGCATGGCAGTGGATATTGGTTTTTAAGGTGTATTCTCCTGATTCAGTTGTCTCAAATGTTGTACGGTTATAATAAAGGTCGGATAATTGATACATTACCTTTAGTTGTGCAGTATATGTACATAACAAGCTTCTTTCCCCTTCTTTTTGATGCATTATAACAGCACGGAGTTACAGCATAGTTCCTCAATTTTCAATCTAATCACTATATGCTGCTCCTGTTGCATAAAATCCATTACCATGAACAATCATTTTGACCTGAAAACCTGCATACATACGAATACATCACTGCAGGCAAAAGGATAATTTGGGGGAAAAAAACTGTTATGTCAAGTCTTCTGTAGTGCACCTCAATGGAAAATCCTAAATGTAATCTTGATCTTTAAAACCTGGTTGATCCATAGGCTTGTAATTCTAGCATATCTGCAGCCCAGTGAAAGAGGCTTGTGCAACAGGCCACGAGAGGCTCTTCGTGCCGGATCGTGTGGGATTACTTTCAAATTTCTCCGCTGTTCCACTACTCATGAGAAGCCATGCGTCAGTGGCATTCCCCTGCTCCAGGGGGCATAGCAATAAAAGCAGCTCTGATTAGAGTTAAGTGCTGAGCCCACAATGAAACACTGGCATACAGTGTAGCTCACTTTTTTCTTTTGTGAATGCCTGTAATGCCAGACATTCTTTTGTTAAGCTGCAGACCTCAGCTGACAGCATTATCATAGTGATGTGTGTGTTTGTGTGTGTGTTTGTGTGTGTGTGTGTGTGTGTGTGTGTGTGTGTGTTCTTGTGTTTTGGGATTAGCACAGCCTTGCAAAACATAATTAAAGCCAATGCATTAACACTCACTACAGTAATGTAATAGCCAAATTCAATTTACCAAAATTTCATGGGTGTATCCTGAAGTGTGGATCAGGCCGCAGCAATTTAAAAGCAATGTTAAAATGGAAAATTCCTAAGTTTGAATTTTTTTTGTTGATATGTTGAACTTAAACAACCTAATTTATGGGGCAAAACAAAATTCCAGGCCATTTTCAAATATCCAAATACAATTTATATTATTATTATTTATGTGTATATTGCTTGTTTATATGTGTATATTATTTTTGCTGACAATAGGGCACTTTTTGGCATTTTGTCTCTGTATAAAATGTTCCTTCAATCACATTTTGTCTCTCAATATTCCTTAAAAATCAACTTAGTATTGAAATGGACCTTTTTGTTGGAAGTGCATTATCAAAATCAATCTGTTTAAGGCGTTTCCCAGACTACTAGGATAGGGTATAGCACAGGATAAATAGTTCAGATAATGGTTAAATGGAACAATTAATTATTAGAATTAGCAGACATTTGCCCAAAACATAAAAGCTGCAATCGGTGATTTATGCTGTAATTAATGTAAGTCAAGTGAATGCACTTGCTGTGTAATTGAATTCTGCTGCTTCAGTGTGTATCAAAATGGAATGGCTGATCATGCATTTTATTGTACTTAATAACCATTTGCATCTTGCTTTTGTTGTTAATTGATTCAAATTATTTAAATTGGCAACAAGTATTTAATTCAAATAAATATTCAGTTATTTATATTTTAAGCTCTTAATATGTTTCAGTTCATTCTCCCACCACAGCCACTAATCATGATCTCGCAAGAGCACTCAGTTAGCTCAGAGATCCTCCCTGATAAAATGTTTTCACATTACTGTCCAGTTTTTATTCATGCTTTCCTCATCTATTGATTAATTTCTGGAAGAATTGTATGGTCAAATATTGACACCCATCAAAACGAACAACAGTCAGTAGTGTACAGCCTAGTGTAAGTGTAAAGCAGTGCATTGGCTTTCACAGTGAACAGCATGAGGTTAAAGCTAACATCTGGGCTGGCTGCCTGCCATAGCATTTACATCAGGAGAGCTGGGGGAAAAACATGCTGAAAGAGGGACTTTTAATAGGAGCCAAGCATGCAGGTTACTACAGCCCATTGAGCAGCCATCCGTCTGTGTGTGTGTGTGTGTGTGTCTCTTAAATATTGTAAAGAATGTTGTCAGGGACTGTAGAAATCTTTGCCTCAAGTAAGACGTGTTTATTACAAAATCGAAAAATTTGTTTTTAAAAAATTGTTTTTATTTGTTTCTTCAGACGAATATGCTAACCTGAATAGTCACTTATAAGTCACCTAGATTGTTTATAACACAGTATGACCTGCTCTGAGCTGTAAATCCATAATTATTTCCTAAACCATTGTCTAAAACTTTCAAGTATTATCAATGTAAGACTCAGGGCTCTCACTAAACTAAATAGTAAAACCTGGACACCATACTTAGCTTGGCTGATTGATTCTGTTCAATTATTTTTTTTGCTAGACTAATACTTGAATATCAGTTGATTTTATGAGAAACTCTAGCTCAGCATTAGCTTTGTTTATTAGGTACTCTACTTGTTTGGCACTACGAGAAGCAGGGATTTCAGTCCCGCAGTTTCCCATCAAGCACATTCAGCATTCTTCGAGGAAGTAATTTGATCAGCTCTCTGAACCTACAGTTGTCCCCTGCAGGGCAAAAGGTTTTGGCCTTCGACTCACAGAGTATCTGAGGCTTCACATCTGCCATTCTCACATTGTGGTTGCTTTTTTTAACATCTTTACAGTTTTGAATATTTTTCAAATTTTTCTTATACTAAAAGAACAGTAGGTTTGCTGACTTGAACCTGCTGATTCAGATTCAGATCCAGATTTTATTTGCCACATGCACCATCATGCATGGTATGACATGCAATAAAATTTTTTGCAACAACCGACCAGAAAAAATACTAAATTTAAATGTAAATGGAGATGTATTTTGTGTAACCATGCACTTAATTGTGTAATTTCTTTTTTGATTGTATAGAAGCATTGTCTTAGCTGTTTGTAAGTGGATGTGTTGTATAGCACTCAGTGGGTCTGGATGGGCATGATAGCCCAACTTGTAAACCTAATTTCAGTCTGTGCTTTGGAGCAATTGTTCACCTGTTTTGCTCCCCTACCCACTCGAATGTACCCTCTCTCTCTGTGTCTGAATGAGAATGGCATCCAGAATGGCAGGCCGAGTAAGCCGTGTTGACGGACAAATTGTCCTATCTCTCCTCCGCATCTCGGACGCCTGAGAGTGTGTTATGTGATTTTACCCTCACCTGGTGAAGAGTGACATCCACTTGAGATGGCTTCAGAAAGAAAGTAAAGCATTGATATAAATGTATTATTACTAATAATGCCCCTACTTTGTTTTATAATAGGGATGCTTCACATGCAATTCCAAAGGAAAATAAGTAAAAAAAAAAAAAAAAACCTTACTTCCTGTCTGTTTTGTAATGAATGGTTTGTCAAATTGAATTGAACAATTAAGTCACTGAAATTTGGTCAGAATTACATTCCACTAACTGGCAGAATTATGAGTGTGGCAGCAACTCGTACTGTAAGAACAATCTGTGTATTTATCAAAAGTCAAATATTTAAACGGAGATAACGCAGACAGTATAGCTCTGATGTTCTGCCAGGAGAACAGAAAATAATGTGTTTATGTTGTCTTGCCTTGTTTGGTGTGGACGTTTGTAAAAATGCATTCACACTAGCTGAGAACTATGTCTGGAGGACCAGTGTATGAAAACAGCACATCCATTTACAAGTGGAGGATTTATATCCATAAAAACATCCACACTGTAAAAAAAGAGTTTTTCTTTTATCTTAAATATAAGTAACTGGACTGTCTATGCATTTAAAAAGTAAGATTTTCTGTTACCTCGAATGTTTAACTAATAAAAAAAAACAAGAGCAGTCAGGTTACTGATATTTGTAAGTAAATCACAAACCTATTTTTTTCCCGGATGTGGACTTTTTTTTTGTTAGCACATTGAACATTTGAAAATTATTGCTGCACATTGCGTTGTGTGGACATTTCAAGATGAAAGAGCCAGCAGAAATGGTCTAAAATCAAATTAAATTCATGTACATCAAAGTCACAAACATATTCTTCCTTTTAGTAAGGAATTGTTAGCTCTGAGCTAACCACAGACACAAGTTGTGTTTTTTAACAGCAGGTGTGCAGACAGCTTTTTTTTCATGTTCCATAGCTTTCCAACTATGGTCCATGCACAGCATCTGTGATTGTCACACATGGTGTGTCCACTGTGCGTCTTACACAGCCTTTATTAAAGAAAGAGCCACATCAGCACTGCTTATTTCAAGGCCTGCCATTGCTACTCAGTGCGCAGCACACAGGCAGCACTGGAGTTCCAGGCTCATAGGTTGCATCAAAGTGCTGGACTGACCACAGATCTGCTATAAAAGGAAAACACTTATTTGTCACATCACAAATATAAATAAATATTAGAGCAAAAATCTGCTGATTTCCAGCGTTAAACTATAAAGCAAATAATAATTTGAAAAGAACAGTTGATGAACATTTTCCATTTTAACTTTATTTTCAAAACATAAGACCAGATTTTAACATCAGAATCTATACCCTACCAGGTCTACCACTGAGCTGTAAGTATGTAAATGTGATTCATTGTGCATGAATGGTGAAGGCACCTGCTATGGCATCATCTCATCTGCTCAGTGCATTTACCAGCCTCATAAAGCACACCATACGGCCAGGGTTTACGAGACTTCATTACATTTGCTGCAGACTGTTTTAGCAGAGTTGCTTTATGCTACAGTAATTACAGCCAGCCATATGGACTCACAGTACAAGGTCAATCCACTTGAATGTCAAGGCCTTTCACCTCACTCACAGTTCTTAAGGACTGTATTCATAAAGGTTTCTGCTGGTTCTTACGCTGTATGGCATACCGTTAACTTCAACAGTGCACAAGACTGCACTGAAGCAGAGTTGATATCCTAAAATTCAGTGACAGTTGTTGTAGGGAAACTTTGGTAGGTCATCTGCTGATGCCATGCATCCTTGCATTTTGCTTTCCTAAGGCAGTTATGGAAAAGATCCCAGTAAGGATGCAGTTCCTCAGACTTTTGGTTGGATGAAGTTCAAATTTAGAATGTTTATAATAATATGCAATGGGACACAAAGTCATAAAGGAATAAACAAGCAACATTTAGCCTACAGAATGACTGCTGCTACAGATTTGAGCTAAGTTATGCAATTTTTTATAGATAACAGTATGGATAACAGCCATACAATGACATTTGCAGCTGTGTGAATGTAGGCATACTGTTTGCAGAGTGCTTATTGGAAGAAAGTGTTCTTGTTGGCTATATTAGCTGTGTAGCTTTGGTAAAAAATAAGCTAAAGAAGATCAGTTTAAACACCAAAAATGCTTTGGCTAAAGAACTACATTTGGGGCAAAGGAAAATTGTGGCCATGTGACTTTTCACTAGACTCTTTGTTTAAATATGTGGAGGGAAACATGACACTTTTGCAAGCATGCTTGAATTGTTGACTGTTACTTTGGTTTTAAAGAGACTTTTACATATTGAATAGTGATTCAGAATGCTTTGGTTGGATCCTGTATCATTTTGAGATGGTTCAAACTGTGAAAAATCCTTGTCGTCAGATTCTTCACTTGCCTGAAATTTCACATAATAGTCCTTACGTGAGAAATTTATTATCACTTCCCCAGCTGTCTCATAAATGGTGTGTTTTTCAAATGATCGCCATTTACATGCCAAAAAAGGATTGTCATTGCATTGCATTGTAGAAAATGAGCGTCATCAAGCCACAAACTCCCACTCATGCTGAAAACAGTATTGGATTTGCTAGGAAGGACACAATTGTATTGACAATATATTTTATTCATGTGGAATGGATGTAAACATTTAAGTCCAGTTAATTGAATTGCTTCATTTTTAAGACCCGGCATGTGTTCTTTATGGAGGCCAGGATATCACTGGTCACAGGGGCAGAGGAGCTTCAGGCAACTAAATCATAACTTAGGACAGTCGCTTAGTAAGTGTGTAACTTACAGTGCCCCAGTGCTATCTGGGTTTGTTTGATTAACAGTGTGCTTTGGGAAGAGAAGATTGCTTGGCCTTTCGAGTCCCTGTCGTCTGGCAGTATATCTCTGAAGTATTGGGGTGGAATGCTGAGCAGCTCTTCATAGTAGCTTGGACACGTCGCTAAAGAGCTGGCAAAAGTTCTAAAGTTTTGCACCATTGTCAAACTTACCTTCTCGTCATTGGCTCAGACCGGATGACGTTGCCATGGTATTTTTGGGTTGAGTTGATGGCTTACCTAGCAACACTACTCAGGATGCAGGCAGAAGCCAAAGTAAAGACAGAAGTGGGTGCAGGAGGAGGCGGTGCCAGTTCCGGAGGGTGCACCCTGGAGCCTGGCGCCTGTTCTGCGCCCAGATGGCAGAAGAGTGACAGAGGCAGAGCTGCCAAACTGGACTAAGAGCCACCTGCGATGACTGTGTGTGGGTGTGATTCATTACAATGCAAAATGGGATAGCACAGAATTAGAGCGGATTTTGAGAATACTTGCAGCTAAAAAAGATCAGTATAATAATTTTCTACATTTTGATGGGCTTGCAAATTTTTCTAAATTTCACTAAATGTTGTTATCCTATTCACTTAGGTAGGGCTTAGTTTACTGGTCTCCACCCAAAGAAATTCAGATTTGTCTAAATGCAGTGACTTTAAACCATAGTTTGACCTAACAGACTCTATACTCCTTACACCCTGTGTCTCCAATTATGCACTATTTCCTATATCAAGTCACTATTCACCTTTTTTTTTTCATTATTGAAAAGCCCAGCGGCTCACATGCTGTATGTTGACGTGATAGAACCTACTTTTATCAAGCACTGTAAAACTAATAGTCTACCAACTGCCTGTCCCACCACCACCTGTCCCCTCTAGTCATGCCACTACGTATTGTCCCATTTTGAAGGAGCTTTAGCCTGCTAAACACGAATGACTGAGTTATAAGTCAGGATTGTGATTTATTCACATCTGAAACATATTTCTTTAGGGTCATTTTTAAATTAATTAAATATAACTAATCACAATTAATTACATAACATAATGATTACTAGGTATTGTTCAATGTTGTTCAGAGTATTCACAAAATAAGCAAAATAAGTTTTGCCCAATGATAGATTGTCTAAAGTTAAAACCTAATGATATAAATATTATATTTTTGATGGAATCTGGGAAAACACGTCAGATGTCGCACTGACCTTTTTTCAGGAAAGAGGAAAAATAGGTCGAAAGTCAGTATTAGTCAGTATTAAATTATTATTCTACACCATCTTATCATTCCTGAAAATATATTGTAGAAAATCGCTGGTTTATCGCTGGTATAAGTTATTTAAATTAACCACTACGTCCAGAAGTTATTTCTTACATTTGAAAACGCGAACAACGGAGGTGCATGGAAATCGACTATTTTTGTGTAAGCTTATGAAGACGGTTTACCTATCAAAGTAAACCAAATAAAATGAAGTAGTATTGATGCGCATTTTCCCGCTAGTCAGTGGGATCTATGTGGAAAATAAAAGTCTCCTGACAGGACGAAAAAGTTTCTTGAAAGATTTTGTTTGTGTACTCGGTCACCATTTGCATGTTAAAATATTGACAAGTGCGTTGAAATTTTCAGTGTGAGGCACAGCCACAAATTTTATTTTGTTTATGCGTTCAGAGTTTAAAACATGGAATTAGCCTGACATTATAGGCTCATATTGGGCTACATTGTAATGATGATGATGCTAGCAGACACTTGGTGTCTGCTTCATTAAGTTGATAGCCCATAACAAATGTGTTCAAATGTTAATTTTGTCTGCACAAACTTGATACTGATGGGGTGCTACTGCCCTAGATTACCAACTAAGTTAAAGGAACACTTTATAATTTTTCACCATTATTTGATGTATCCTGTTTATCAGACAATTAACTTTGGTACCACCTCCAAATTCATCTGAATGGCACATAGTCCCATGTTCAACTTGTTTCTTGCCAGAGGAGCTGCAGATGATTCATTGCTGTTATTTGGAAATGACACTTGCTCTACCTGATCAGCTTTTTCCAAAGGGTTTTGACACTAAAAGGCAACAGTACCATTACAATGAAATTAGGAAATTTGTTGCAGAGGACAAACAAGACTTGGTTTGCCCCCAGCCACAGGCTGTGATTCAGGTGATGAACTGTTTTGTTAAGTGCGGTCAGGGTCAATTTTAAAAGAAAGGGTGTCTTTGTGCACTGAATGCCTATAATCTGCTGTAGATATGTTTTCTGTCATTTCAAGTGTGCTATGGCAAAAATAAACTTATATAAAAAGGATATAAAACAGCGGTTCAGTCAATATAAACTAATTGATATATAGTACATAAATAAGACTTAACATGTTTAATATATTGTATGTGTTTTTACTTGATGTGCATGTCAAGTATGTATCATAATAATAATTCGAATACATTTTATTTATATTGCACTTTTTTGTGTCATATGTAATTAACAAACTTATATTATATAATAGTAAATGTGTAACGGTTCGGACTAGTTTGCCCTGGTTCCCGGTCACGTGCCGTTTTTTTTTCTATTTTTAGTTAGTCACGTG
>JBBJLR010000024.1:570191-586717 GCA_037577145.1 Brachypetersius gabonensis
GGCATCATATTCAAAAAGACTTGAGGCTGTAATTGCTGCCAAAGGTGCATCGACAAAGTATTGAGCAAAGGCTGTGAGTACTTATGTACATGTGATTTCTCAGTTTTTTTATTTTTAATAAATTTGTAAAAAACCTCAAGTAATCTTTTTTCATGTTGTCATTATGGGGTGTTGTGTGTAGAATTCTGAGGAATGTAATGAATGAATGTAATGAATGAATAAAAAATGAATTTAATCCATTTTGGAATAAGGCTGTAACATAACAAAATGTGGAAAAAGTGATGCGCCGTGAATACTTTCCAGATGCACTGTATATCAGTTGTCGCTGTTTCAGTCTCTTTTGGATTTTTCTGAGAACTGAACTAATAAGTGTTCACGAAAACCCCTGCACATGTGCGAAAATTGCAGGTATCCTCGCGATTTTTTTTTTGGGTCTTGTCCATCACGCCTGCATCCTTGTGCTGTTTGTTTGTGTTTGGGCACGGCATTTGGCATGACAATCAAGACACCTGAACACCACGCCCAAACCCAAACATAAACAGCCAGCACAAGGACAAGGGGCCGTGGCAGATGAGGCCCGGATGTCATAGCTTTTTATGTGGCAATATATAATTTTTCATGCATTTTAGTGCTAAATTATTAAGAAAAATATAATGTACGTATTAATGTAAATTAAGCTACATTTCATATAAAAAATATATGTCCAGAGAACACAAAGAAAGCACGTCTTGGGATAGTGAAATACTGCTGTGCTCGGAGACTGGAAGTTTCAAAGTAGCCAATCCAAGTACGCTTTATTTCTCCTTGCTGATGATTGGCTGCTGCCCTGTGACACATCTCCCCCTTGAGGCGTGTCAAATGTTCTCATGTTTTTTGTTTTGTTCTTCTTAAAGCCTTGTATTTTTATTAATGTTAATTAAATTCATTTATTACTGCATTTACCTGCTTATAAGATAACGCTCTGCATGAATTACTGTACATTATTTAATGGTAATGTATTAAGCAGAGTTTAAATGAAATTAAAGTGTTTTTTAAAAAAAGGCATTTTGGCATTTTCTTTAACACATCACAAATTCGCGGTTTTATACCATACACGGGTGCTTTTGAAACATATTGTGGGAGTTTACTCTGTGTGTGTGTGTGTGTAGATATATACATACTTATATATACAATGTATATACATATATGTATGTATTAGGGCATTAACGACTCACAAGTCGACTAGACGGTCAGCAAATTCGAAGTCGAGTCGACTAGTCGTTTCATAACGTCATCACACATGCAATGGAGAAACACAGGCATCCAACATTGTGATCTTGTGTTTAGATTCTCCTTGCGCCAACGATCCCGTCCCTTTTATGAAGTGACTATAATAATGGGTTAAACCAATGAACACGTGTCAGCGTAAGCCAATCAGAGGTAGAGACTGCATTGCGCATACAAGCGAGGGCAGAGTGTGATGAAAAAACACTACTAGTCGACTTGTATATATGAAATTATGTATTGAGTCAGACAGTTAAATTGAAATTAATGTTTCTGGAGCTTAATTAATTTGTTGTATTCTAGCCCCACAGTGCTGACTACTTCCATGATGACAGCACCAATGCAGTGAACTGGGGATACAGAGGTAAGCATGTTGTCAATCTAGCAATATGATCAAAGCCTAAGCAAACACTTCAAAAGGGTTAAACCTGATTCCTTTTATCTCTCCTTTGGTCTCTTTCAGAATACAAGGTGAGAGTCTGGGGAACCTTCTTGACGCATTGGATGGTGCTAAAAAGCTGCCTGCTTAGAATCTGCATGTATGCATCAGATAATTTTTGATTTTAGTCATGTTTCTCACATGTCTGACTGTTGTAGATTTATCCATATCAGGATCTGATAGTGACTGTTCGAGGCCGTAACCAGCTTCCCAGTGACGTGGACAGGACAAGATTAGAGGTAAATCAAAGTAACAGATACTGTGTATTCAAATACTGTGATTCAAACATAATAGAGTGATTAAATACTGTCCTAAACACCCAACATGGTGCTATGATGGAAATAAATGCATTATTAATAATAATCACAGTAAAGAATTCTTCTGTTAAGGAATGTACTTTGACAAAAATTAGCCAGATTCTACAACCAGAACTAGATGAAACCTGAAATAATAGGTTTAATAGGTTAAAAGTCCTTCATGTCATATTTTATTACTGAAGTTGTAAATGCAATGTTTTCATCTAGCCTTGTATCATTTGCTTTCACATTAATCCAGAGACACTTGTCCCCTGAAGAGTTCTATCAGGTCTTTGGCATGACTGTGGCTGATTTTGACCTCCTGGCACTGTGGAAACAAAATGAGCTCAAGAAACAAGCGAGGCTGTTCTAGAATATAAAGCCTAAGGTAGGCTGGACCAAGAGCAGAAAGCTTTGGATGGCCAAACTGGTCTGTCCATGTCTCCATCAACGCAAGGGGTAAAAGTGGACAGCCTGGAGACATCATCTCTTACAAGGTGGACGAATTCACAACTTTGTATGAGAAGCAAGAAAACAGAGAGAAATGCTTGATAGTGTTTGTGTGCAGTTTGTTTCCCGGAGACTCATTGCCTCCTACCACAGCCTATGTGACTGGACTTCAGATTACACCAAGAGAACTGTACACTAGAACATTGCCTTATGAAAAAAAAAACTGCGGACACAGTGGGTGGGCGCACAGGTGACCTTGTTGATTAGAATGTATAGAGCACCTGCTTAATTTAGGAGACATTGTGAGTCGAAGAACTGCTTTGCTTGATGAGGAATGTCAGTCATGGTTTGATTGCTTTTACTTCTGGTGTTTATATGCGTATTGCAAAACCAAAGTGATTTTTTAGCGTGTATCAGAAAAGTGCCATACTTACCTTTAGAGATGTTGGCACTGGTTAAGGTGGCAGATGTGTGTGTATTTTTTTCCCCTTTTTCTTCTGAGGTGGGATTGATATTTTGGATCCTTTGTATATCAAGCAAAGGGAGATATACAGTTCTTCAAGCAAGAATAGATGGTACTTGAATTACTTTATTAACCAGGAATATTAATTCACAAGCGCAGATAGGAGTGACATATTTTTTTTCTAACTTTGGATTATTTTCTGCCTTAACTGATGAATAGTTTACAACACTGAATCTGTTTTGTTAGTTAAAACATTCAAAAATGACATACCAGTCTTCCGTTACCCACTGGAACAGATGTGAAAAAAGCACTGTATTAGATCTTGATGTATTTTGACTGAGAGCTGAATAAAGGCTTTGGCTGAAATGGCAGGGGGCAATAAAATTTAACAGGGATGCACCGAATATTTGGCCTTTGAAAATTTTTGTCCGAAAATGGCAAAAAATGCAATCAATAACCCCAACCTGTAGCACCAGATTGGATTACAGTCTGCCGTGTGGCACATTTCCATATATCTAAGAAAGACACGAGGAAAGCCATTTGTAAGCCATTTTGTGTGCAATGCGAAATTTCTACAGGGGGTGAATCCACAAAGACTTTCTCAATGTCAGAATTCATTTATCATATAAAATCAAAACATCCCGATCGGCGGAAGAGGTGAGACCCTTAGAGCACACCTACTCCGTCTGTGGCGGAGTAAGTTTTCCAAAGATTCCAGTTAATATATGGGCTGAGTCAGTCTTTGTTTTAATTAGGGGTGGGCATAGATCATTTTTTAAAATCTAGATTAATCTCACTGTACTATTGGAAATAATCTAGATTCATTTAGATTAAAATTTATCTAGATTAATTAAAATGGCTCATTTGAATTCTGCCGAAGGTCTGAGCCCACCCCAAAAAAAATGATCCCAAGCCACCGTAAATATATTATCATTATTCTATTTTTAAATGATATATCCAAACATTTCATACAAGATATCACTGAGCGCAGATACGCACTTTACAAATAGAAACAAGACTATGAATTGAAATAAAAAATAAGTCTAGCTATCGTTGAATTAAAATGATGTACTGGCTGTTGAAGCTACATGGCACTGCTTGTTAGCGAGTAGCAACCGGAGCCCTCTCGTTCTCTGGAAGTGCCGTTTGTACTCAGTTTAACAGAATGATACTATGGGTGTCCATAACTGTTCACTGCTCAACTTTTGTTTCCTTAAGCGAAAGAAAAGGTTTGGTGAAAAGTTTTCAGCCCTTTATACACGCTAATTCCTTCCTACAGCCCTGGGGGCTGGGGCTAAGGCTAAGCCCCTCCTTGTCTTTCCTTCCTAGTGACGTATACATCCGCGCTAAAATATCAAGGTGAAAGTCATCATAGCTTACATAGTACGGATCCAACTCCCAACCAAACTTTGTGAAGATTAACGGCGATATTTTTATCGCCCGATAAGAGTTAACGCAGCACGTTAACGCCAATAATGGCCCACCACTAGTTTTAATACACAATTTTGTTATAGGCCTACAGAGAATGTTATATCTTTCAAGTTTTAAAGCACTTGTTCTGAATGCACTGTGTTCACCACGAACATTAATTTATGCAATTGCAATGATTGACTTGGCATAGCACCAACATTACAAAAAAAATGTATACTGTATTTCGGTGTTTCGGCAAAAAAAAATAATTTCGGTGCATCTCTAGAGTTTAACAAAGTATGAGGAAAGTGTGATGGGTTGCATGCAGAGTGAAACAGAAGGGATTTGACATGGCCAGTTTTAGAGGAAATTCAACTGAATTAGGTGGAATGAGCATCAAGGCATTTTGAAGTGTTGTACATTCCAAACCATTTATCAACAACAAAATTCCTATCTTGCCATATTCATTTCATCTACTGCTGTTCAATGCCTATACAGCAATACTGAAGTTGCATAAGACTTGATTTTTTTAAACTAACTGGGGTAAAGCTGAGCAAGCTTTTTGAGCACATCACATTACAAAAAGGTCACTTGTGTTATCCAGAATTGCTATCAGCAGCGAGGTTTAAGCAAGATAACATGTCAGGAAATGTGTTCATTTTATTGTGTTAATTTTATTTAAATAAAATGTTTAACTGAGAATGACTGGTTTATTTAACTGACATGGAATAGGGCGCCGCCTCGCCAACACTAACAAAAAGCAAACACTCAACGCATTACCATGAACCAACATGTTTAATGGTACCAAATGAAAAAAATTGTGCAGCACGGTTCAGTGCCTAACAAAATCTCATAAATATCCAAAGTGAAGGGTGGAAGAGCAACAACTTCATGGGGACATAAAATGCTATCATACACAGAATGAGCAGACAAATGATAAGGTGTTTGTCACTGCTCAGATCTAGACAGGATGCACTTAGCGCAGAACTCTGGGCATCTGGATGCTCTGCAAGCCACCTCCAGCCCTTCTTTATCCCATGGGGTTTGTCATGGTTGATTACTTTAGCCTTTGAGAGAAGACATGCCAGCTCTCATGATCTCATCAACCAGAAGGATATTACTAGCAATCACTGTGCTGAAAAGGGAGAAGAGAAAAGTGTTATTAGAAAAAAATAATTCAAGGATCACTTGTTGGAGATGAGACCATGGACCAACTTGTGATGCCCGGCAACAGTCCTTTTTGTTTGATGCTTAAAACATAAACTTACTATTTCATATTTGTATTCAAGACCAAAGGTCACAAAGTCTCTAGGAATCAAGCTTTTAACAGAAAGTGGTTACATGTTTGAATGCATTAATTAATTCCATTTCAGAACTTAACCTTTAAGATTATAGATGCTTTAACCAACCTGTTAATGAAAAATAATGAATGCAGTCTATGTGCTGAGCACAATTACTTTACTGTAGCTTAACTGTCATTATTTGCACTGGCTTATGTTGCACAAATGAGCTTCTGTAAAGATACAAGCATTCAATCTGGCCCAATACAATGCTGAACTGGTACTAGAATAAGGAAACTAGCAGTTGCATTCAACTTGGAGATCAGCTTCCCACCGAAAATAAACAGACGGGATTTGCTTAGAAATGAAGATACAAACATTTCAGTTGTCTGGTGAACAGGCTCCACAGGAAGATCCAAGGCTCGTGTTCTTCGATTTAGATAAATGTGTTCTCTCTTAAATCTATGATGGGTATTTAGGACCCATCAAACACTTTTAAAATAAGAGAGAAAAGTGCTTTTGCGTGGTGTCTGACTGCATTTACCACAGAGAGAGTAAAGCAGAATTCTGCCAGGCTGAAGCTACTAATACAATTAGCATTCACAACAGTATTTGCACAATACTTTTACTCACCATGAGTGCAGAAGCTGCTTTTTAACACTGTAGTTATCCCAAACACCAGCCTCTCCAGCAAGCATGGGCTCACCTGAGAAATGTTAAAGAAGCAAAATCTCAGTTAAGTTGGTGAGGCAAACATACTTGTTTGGCAACATATACTGTCGTGTGAAAAAGAGTTTGGAAATTGTGTGTTTAAAGACATTCACCTGTGCTCAAGTCCACCCCAATGAGATGACCGGACTCTTTGAATTCAGTCTGCAGCTTCACAAGAGTCTCCTGTGGATCATAGCCAGAATTCTGGGCCAGGACCTACAAATAAAACAAATTTTGAGGCAAAACATTTTTGGCACACCCCTAGCATAGGGCCCAAAATAAAGAACTCTATGAATGCAATTCAAAGACAAAAAAATTCTGTAGGAAAGTAACAGGATAGTTCCTTTCACATTCACTTTACCTTTGGGATCACTAGCAGAGCATCAGCAAAAGCCTGTACACCCAACTGAGCTCGGCCCTTCACCTTGGGCTTGTGCTTCACCAGGGCATCAGCCACTGCAACCTCAAATGCCCCTGCCCCTGCAACAACGCTGCCTAAATCCAAAATGTAATGAGTTTAAAAAAAAACAAAAAAAAAAACACAATCCACAAGCATCAATAAATATGTAATAAGCTTTCTGCTATTCTGCTTTTGAGTAAACTAGACCCAGGATAGTGGCCTACACTCATACCATCTTCAACGGCGTTTTTCACTGCACGTAGGCCGTCTCTCACAGCATCTTTGATCTGTGTCAGGGTGTGTTTGTTGGGCCCCTTAATCAGCAGCGTCACTGAACGAGGGTTTCCGCACTTCTCAATGAACGTGTACTTCTCCTCACCCTGTTGCAACGGTCAGCATTAAACATTGAAGGAATAAAAGTAAGCATTAGGAGACCAAAATAGTGAAACTGACCAGTGTGTGTTCATAGACAAGACCAGCATGGCCCAAGCACTCAGGAGTGAGGTCATCAACAGAGTTCATTGCAACACCACCACAGGCAAGAGTAAGTCTGAAAAAGGATGACAGACAAATGTTTCACTGCACATTTAGAAATGGTAACAGAGCCATTGTGCAAAACAGTATATGAATTGTGCTCTCCCTCTTGTGACTGATGAAATGCAGTAAGCTACCACAGTAGGTAAAAGAGAGAGAGGGGTACTCTGGCATGGTGTCTGACTGCATTTACTACAAAGAGAGTAACACAGAATTCTGCCATGCCTTTAGCATTTCTTTCTTTCAATATTACATTCAGTATAAATGCAAGACTTGGTCCCTACCTCTCCATGTTTCTCCTCTTTGCTCTGCGCAGGGCCACAATGCCCTCTTTGGCCAGAGCATCCAGAGAGAAAGGATCAATGCCCTGTGTGAAAGATAGAGTTTAGACACAGACACTTAATTTACAGCGTAGTTGAGACAGTATATAGTGTGCTGGTCCCATGAATGCATGTAGCAAGAACAGGGTGTCTTCTACTGCAGAGGTATAGACCACATGTTACTGTAGCACAGTTAAAGACCAAGGAGTGCTACATGGGCACCCATGGGTATTCACTGTGCATAATAAGACTTAAATCTCTTGATGGGACTTGCATGGTATTGGAGTAGTAAAATACATAAATCTTTTGTCAGTTAACCCCTGTACTGGAAAATATGGCAGAGGCCTTTTAAACATACGCACATGTCATTAAGCTGCCTGAAGTGCTTAGATAAAACAAACTTTGATCCGATATTTAAGTGTGATTGAAGGGTCTGGTGATTTACCTACTCAAACACCCAATTAACCTGGCAATTACCTGGAGATAATGCAGTTTACTTAGAAGGAAAATTCCCCAACTTTGCTTTAACACTGATATTTGAGGACCACTGCCTTAATGTGCGATATTAGGGATGGAATTAGAAAATCAACAGATCTACAAAAAAGGGCAGCACAGCCTTGCCTCTAAACCACCAACTAAAATGCTTTCCTGAAATATACTATTAAGAGTTACCTTCTGGTTGATGACCACAAAACCCTTGTCATTGTCTGCGCACACTTTGTTCTTCAGAGCAATGATCTTCTGGACACGTTCCTCAATGAATTTCCTCTCAGCCTTTACAAGTTTTTCTCTCTCATCTGCACTCTTATAAAAGAAGCCAGAGTTCACCTCTCTGTGGAAAAAAGGCACCTCAATATAGTATACACACAAAAAAAATACTCATTACAGAGATGTATGTAATACACTTGTTACATAACCAGTACAACCTACGTTTTCTCATATTCCAAAGAGACATTGCATGTCAAGATGTAACTGTCCTCCACTCTCTTTTTCATGTCCGGATGTCTGGCTCCATGGTCCAGCACCAAACCCCTGATCAATCTAAAGAGAAAAGAACAAAACTAAGGTATTTATAAATTATATATCAACAGTATATTAGAATAGGCATTAGGTGCTGGTTCTTGCTACTTTTCAAATTTCAGTTCTAATGACTTTGTTGTCAAGTACCATCCCTATAGACAACTGCAGACAAGCAACTGAAGAGAAAGGCAGCTTCTTACTGTGTGTCACTCTCCGTTTTGTGCTTCATTTCCATGATCTCCACCATGAAGAGGTCAACAGGCTCATTTGGTTTCTTGATGGCCAGCACAGCATCCACCACAGCCTAGAAAAAGTGAACTTGATGAATCAATGTTTATGTGAAATTCACATAGCAAAATTTCTATTCTTACTCAAGAGGGACGTAAACATCCATGAGACTGTAACAAAAATGTCTGTAGAGGTGCATTTGATAGATAGCATATTGACATGTAGCTATATGATGTCAAACCCATTAAATAGATATAAAAAAAGGAATAATTTATGTTTAATTGACAAATTAGACCCTTAAGGTCTTTTCATTTAAATATACATGTATTTTGTTACTGTAATGAATGAACATGCACAAGCTTTATTAAATATAACTCCCAAAGGTATCTACTTAAAATTAGGGCTGCACAATATATCGTAAATTTACAGTCATCGCGATATCAACATGCACAATATACATATCGCGAAAGACTGACTGAACTAGTGTCGTCAAAAGACCCGGTCACAATACCAGGTTTTCTGAAGTACCGGTGGTACCAAGCACCCGGTCAACTTGGTTCTTGCTGCACTACCCAATAGGTACAGTTGTGTCTTCTTCGTAAAAGCACAGAGACATGGCGACCGGCAGTGCTGCTGCTGATGTGGGGCTCGTTGAAAAGAAAGGAGGAAAGAGCCGCGTGTGGAAGTATTTTGTTTTTGCGCCTGATGACAAGGGCAACATCACTGATCACCAGAAACCCATTTGTAAGTGGCGTCAAAGTTATGTCAAAAGGTGGAAATACATTGAACCTTATAAAACACCTCAAAGACCGCCACCCAGATTTAATTAAAGAATTCAAGCAGGTTAGTTTTAATTGAATTTTTATATTTAGAGCTTTTGTTATAAAAAATATACCCCATATTAATTTGAATGTCGGATTGAAATAAACATTTCCATTTGCTTAGTTAATCGTTAGCATAAGCACGGCTAATGGTAACGCAAGTATCAGAATAGAGTTTCTTTATTAACTATTTAATGCTCGTATAGCGTTTAAAACAGGACATAATAGTGTACTATTTTTACACACCAGAGGCTTTAAAAAGACCCGTGTAGCCAAAATATGTGTGTTAGAGAACAAGTGTCTGGTTAATATTTGTATCTTTAAAATCGGTCCATCAGAAAAGCAGTTCTAGGTTATGAAATATGGTTTGTGCAATTTGATTAAATCAAAGTCCAGTCAAATACAGTCCTGTATAGTTTGGTTAGGCTTTACAATAAGACACCATTCATTTACAGACTTCATATGTTGTCTAACCAAGTTACAATGAGTGAACATTAAGTACCGGGTCTTGTGACAACACTATACAAATGTTTAAGTTTATAAATAAGAAGAGTGTGTTATTCAGTCATGTTTGTTTAATTATTGTTTGTTATTAATAAAAATAGCTTGTTCAATTCAAGTTTTTGTGTCTTGCTTTGGTACCGAAATTGGTACAGAGAACCGTGGATTTTCACTGGTATTTGTACCGAATACTGAAATTTTGGTACCGTGACAACACTAGACTGAACTGCAATAAATGGTGTTTTTCCAAAGCTCTTCACCCAGTGCCACAAAGAAGACAGCAAAAAAATAATCACTGGGCAGTTTCTTCATCTTCTGTGCTCCTGTTATAGATTGTTCCTTTTGCTATTTTTTCAGGCTTAGAACTTAAATAAATGTAAACAAAATTTAAATTATAGTAAGGTTTAAAATTATTAAATAAATATTTTCAGACTTTTTTTCCAACATGTTCAATGGTACAAATGGTTTATGGGAGGCATTAAATGCTTGGTTTAAGTAAATTCATAAAAAAACATGTTGTAAAGGAAATATTGTATTTAATTTTTTTCTGCATAGACTAATCAGCGTCTGGAGTCTATGTTATCAGCAAATCCAAAGCAGAAAAACATTAACACTATAAAGGCTAAGTTTTTACTTACTTGTCGCATGTGATGTCGCCATCGCAATACTCAACATTATCGCACATCACATGTTTTTCTAATATCGTGCAGCCCTACTTAAAATCAATAAAAACAAAGTCCCAGAGCAGATGTGCCTTAGCCTAAACTACTACAGATGGTTCAGAAGTTCAAGGGTAATTAAAAGCATTTATAATAAACAGGTGCAATTAAGTTACAATAAGAGAACTCCAATATATATAGTATTAGAAGAACGGAGCGTGACTAAACAGAAAATTTGGGTGTACATTTAACTGGATAAAGAAGCAAGCTTAAGACAAAGTTTTGGTAAAAGCATAAATCACACATCGCTTAGTTTTTGTGCTGGTCCCATGAATACAAGTAGTAAGAACAAGGTCTCTTCTACTGCAGAGGTATAGACCACACTTTACTGTAGCACAGTTAAATAACCAGGGAGGGCTACATAAGCATCCATGGGTGTTCACTGTGCAGTTTGTAGTGGAGTTCAGAAACGAACACAGGGCTGTCTACATCAGTAGACCTGTCAACACAGCCTGATGGATACTTGTCCTCTAATGCCCTCATGCTTAGTCTATCCCTTGTCTTTATCTGCCTCACAGAATTTATCATACTAAATGTGTCAATTATATTATTTTCAGGATAACAAAGTACAGTGCACATAAACATAGAACAAAAGTATTAACAAGCACACCCCCCAAGACAATCCTGCCCCTTAGCCTTACCTCTGTGAGGAGGTCAGCCAATTCCGTGTGAACCTTGGTTCTCAGTGAGGTCCTGGCCACATTAATTAGAGTCTCTCGATCCATCTCCTTGGTCACCTTCACCTCCTCCAGCACCTGCAGAGCCTTGTCCTTAGCAGCTTCAAAACCCTCTGCAATGATTCTGGGGTGAAGGCCCTAAGTAAGCAGATAATAAAAGCAACCACTAAGACGGAGGTAAAGTAAGCCCTTACTGCTGCAGTTCCCAATTTCAGCCAATGTGACCTCATGTTCTGCCCAATTTGCACTGTATCAGATGCAATCCAAGGCCAACTAGAAAACTCAAATATGCATACTAACCTCAGAAACATAAAGGTCCGCCTGTTTCAAAAGCTCTCCAATTATGAGTACATTGGATGTGGTGCCATCCCCAGTTATGTCATCCTGGGCTGTGGCTACCTTTGCAATCAAGGATGCAGTGGGATGCTGGATTTGCTATTTTAAAACAACAAAATGAAAAAACAATGTGTTTGACACCCAAGAAACAACAAAAAAATTCAACCCGACTTACACATTAATCTGTACATTAATACATTAAACTGACATTAGTTCAATACTCAATATATTCACAAAAGCAAGACACACAAGTGGAATGTTCTCACAACATTTAACAAATTAAAAAATTATAAAGGCATGCAGTTGTGTCAAAATTTACTCAGTTGTTAAGTACCACTGGTTTAAAGCTATAAACAAAGTAGAGATGCGCTGATCCAAGTCTATATCGGTCCAATCCTGACCTAAATTACTGGTTTGGAAATCAGGAAGGAATAATGTAACCTGATCCATTAAAAAACGGAAAATAATTACAGCACGCATAATGTGAGAAGATGCATCACATGAGTTTCTGTTGTGTGTGAGACTTGCCAACATGTCAGTAGTTTGGAGTTACTTCAGACTCAAAGAAGAAAAAGCCAAGACTGCCGAATGTGCTCACGGCATTTCTAGGCAAGGTAACCATCAATCTCAGTGAAACTTCACAGCTGGATAGGGCTCGATGAGACCTTTCCAACAACCCCTCATTTGCCATAATAGTCATGGGAGATCCGTTATCGTTCACCTCGCCCAGGTGTACCGTTTGTCCGAGGAGAACAGTATAACTCCTTTTCTCCCGGGGCTATAATGGCGAACGTGGGGTCATTGGACAAGTTTCACCGAGCCCTATCTGACTGTGAAGCTTCACATTTAGAGTGCGAGATATATTTTTCGTATTTAACATTTAGATTTAAGATCATTTAAGGCAAATCCTCCATGTTGGTGAGGGCATATCACAGAAGCAGCCCAGTCCCCTGCTAATTAACAGCCAATTGTAATCCCAGGGCGTGGCAAAAAAATTGTTTAAATCCATTTGTAAAGTGCAACATTTATATTTAGAGCCCAACATTCTGCAATTATTCTGGGGTGAATGCCCTGAGTAAGCAGATAATAAAAGCAACCACTAAGACTGAGGTAAAGTAAGCCCTTACTGCTGCAGTTCCCAATTTCAGCCAATGTGACCTCATGTCCTGCCCATTTTTTGCGCTAAAAAACAGTATTATTAAAATACTTATTACCTACAAGCCATTTGATATAATTATATTTAGGTGAAATGTTGCACCCCTAGCAGCCACTAAAGCAATGACGAAATCTAATGTTTAACTGAAAGAGAGTGGAAAAAACACAGAGCATCGATCTCTTACCATCTCATGCAACAGAACATTTCCATCTTTAGTGAGCTTAATGTCTCCTGCCCCGGACACAAGCCTGTCGACAGTAAAGAAAATCTGATGTCAGAACAAGCTTACAACACTGAAATGCGTCTTAGCGGCAACAAAGTCCAAGTTAGGTCCTAGGACAGACGGCCTGCTTAGGAACCAGTGTGTTCTGAAAAGGGTGGATCAAGACGCGATGCTGTAGTTTGAGGCTTGCAGGACTTCCCAGATTACACAGCTAGTTTTTATTATTTTGCTCTAATCCAAAGAAAGTAAATACAAAATGAAAGTGAGATTCACACTGCAGCAACTACTTGGTCAATTACTCTGAGGAACAAAACGTCTGCAGCGCCACTAGCTCAGAAGCTAGCAGTCTAAAACCATGTGGAACTTGCTAGCAAACTAGCTCGAAGCTAGCCTGATAAATTCCGTTTAAACAGGGGTCGTTTGACCAAAATATATAATTTTCTGGTTTTATCACTGCTTGCGTGGTGTACGAAACACACACACGGCAACAATACGTTGTATAAAAAAAGGGGGGGGGAGAAAAATCTGTAAACTACCAAGCAAAAGCTAACAGGGTATAGGTAGACCGGCTAAAGCGCGTGCGCAGACAAAAGCCGTTAACAAAGCAGGAGCAGGAGAGAAAACAACTTCACTCACATTTTCATGGTCCCTTTCGGTCCGAGGTTACTTTTCAGAACGTCTTGGAGTCCACGAGCGGCGCTGATATTGACAGCCAGGGCCGCCTGAGCCCTAGCGACCTCCGCTTTGGGGTTTAGAGCCTTCACAGCGGCCATTGTATTCAGTCAGACCGTCGCTACGGTAGAACCGCTAGGGAGGGAAAGAGACCAACGCTCTGCTTCCAGAAACCTCCACACACACTCTCTCTGAGGCCCCGCCCGCATATTCTCATACCCCGCCCACAGCCCGCTCTAATTGGCCACACGCCGAGTCGACGAAATCTGCTTAGATTGGGCCACTAATGTGATTGTCGACGAATCTACAGCAGTCTTATCGATTCTAACTACCCGGCAAAAACACTTGTTTAAATAAGATTGACCTTCCCACATTGCGCGACTCCTTACTAATTAGCAGACAAAATAGCTGAAGAACTTAAGATGAAATTAATTAATTAATGTTTCTAAGGTCGAGTGGTCGTGAGTTCCAGAGCCGGGTAATAGAGCGGCTGAAAGTTCTGCTCCCCATAGTGGTAAGATGGGCAGAAGGGACAGTCAAGTGGATGGAGAATGATGATCTGAGGGTACAAGAGGGAGTGGCATTATGAAGGATGCCGGATATTTACTGAGGGCAAGGCCGTAAATGGTCTTGAAGGTTAACAGAAAGATTTTGAATTCAATGCGGATCTCAACCAGGAGGCAGTGCAGCTGCTGTAAGGTAGGAGTGACGTGGCCCAATTAAAGCTTATGAAAAGATTTTTTGAGGAAAATCAAAGAGGAGGGTGTTACAGTTGTCTATGCGAGAAGTGACAAGACTATGGACAAGCATAACAGTGGAGATGGTTTATATTGCGGAGATGGAACAATGCAGACCAGGTAATGTTATTCATATTGGATTGGAAAGAAAAAGTACTGTCTCTTAACCTGTACCCAGTACCCAGACTCAACCTGTGGGGAGGGGGAAACGGAGCAATTGTTAATAAGGAGAAAGAAACTCAGTTTTGTATAGTGTAGATTTAGTACCAATGAGGAGAACCTCAGTTTTCTCACTGTTTAATATGAGGAAATTTGAGGAAAAACAGTGGAAACTGATGTTAAATTTGCAAAAGATATAGCCAAGAGGAAGGAAATAAATAGTGAAAAGGAGGGTCCCCAGGACAGATCCCTGGGGCACACCAAAAGTAAAGGAAAGGGTGAGATGAGAAAGATCTGAGCTGGATGAACTGTGCGTGACAGGAGAGGTAAGATCTGAGCCAGTCTAAGGGGATGTGAGTGATACCAATGGGGGATAATCTATTGAAAAGGGTGGTGTGAAAAAGGGTGTCAAAGGCCACACTTCGATCAAGGAGGATGTTGATGAGTAAACTGGAATTTGCTGCCCTGATGAGGTCATTGGTAACTTTTATGAGGGCAGTTTCTGTGCTATGAAGGGGGCGAAAACCAGACTGGAAATGTTCATACAGGTTATTATGAGATAAATAAGAGTGAAGTTGAATAGCTACAACTTTTTCGAGAATTTTGGAAATGAAGGGTAGATTAGAAATTGGGACACCGATTATTGAAGGTGGTTGGATCCACACTAGTTTTTTTCAATATTGCAGTTATTGCAGTGGTTTTGAAGGATGCAGGAACATTTCCAGTGGACAGAGAGGAGTGGATGATGGCAGAGATAAGAGGGACCAGAGAAGGGGGGTCTAGCTGACAAGTCGATGGTTTGGAGTTACGGATGAGATCTGAAATTTCTGAGATTGTGGGGAGCTGCAAGGAGGAAAAGAATTGAGTGGGTGAAGGAAGTTCAGGTATGATACTGGGGATAAATTGTGGTGATGGTAGATCTTCTGGATTTTTTCAGCAAAGAATGACATGAGGGAGTTACAAAAAGCAGATGAGTATGGGTGAGGTGGTAGGGAGTCTGGGGTTTGGATGATTTTGTTAATCAGTGAAAACAGTGACTTACATTAGAACTGATTATCCACGAGTAGTAGCTGAATTTAGCTTTGGCTATACAGTCCAGTCAATGTAATGTGTGCTTTTTACATATCTTTGTCTACATATAGTCCAGTTATTTTATGGAGCCGCTCAAGTTGCTGGCCTTTGGCTTTCATGAGCCAAAGTTCAGGTGTAAACCAGGAGGGCAGAAAGGGAGAAGGATACAGATCTGGCTTTTAATTGATTAAAACAGGAGAGCATACTAGCAGAGAGAGAGAGAGAGAGAGAGAGAGAGCTTAAGATTAAATGAGAGGAAGAAATGGCAGTTATGGGAAGTTAATCAGCAGTACAATCAAGAGGGAAGACACCAGTACAACATGTAACCTTTGGAGTGATTCGGAACTTTGGCGTGTTGCTGTATACCGAAGCTCTCAAGGCAGGCTGTAAATAAGTCTCTGGTCAGAGGGTTGTTAATATTGTCCGTGTGTATGTGAAAGCGTGGAGAGGAAGGTCAGCATAGCAGCCATTTAAAAAAAGTTAGTCATTAAAAAAGTTACTATTTGGCTTTGGAGGGCGATAAACAGTTGCAATGATGGTGGGAGAGGGACCACACAGTTGAGATAGACCTTTTTCACAACTTCTGCATTTTTGATCGGAAATACATAATAGTAGGGTATCTTTTCTTCTGCCGGTATTC
>JBBJLR010000024.1:597044-626424 GCA_037577145.1 Brachypetersius gabonensis
GGAAAGCACCGACTTTCAAAATAAAAGGATTTTAAAAACCTGCGTTAACGCGCGATAAAATAATTGTCGGCGTTAAGCAAATAATGCGTTAATGCGATAACGCGGTAACTTTCCCAGCCCATATATATATATAATTTTTTTATTATTATTTATAGATGTGTATCTGCCTGAGCTGTTAGCTCATGTTAAACCGCTCTATGTTTGTAGTATGCATTTCTGAGCATATTGTGATTTCATTAAAGAACACTGAACAATTGCATGTCTCTTTAATTAGATCTGGTTAATTTGATTTAGTGCACCTCATTCAGGGAAACAGTGAAATAAATAACATTTTAATTGTTTTGTTAATTGGTTCGTCTATCCCAGTGTATCAGAAAATATATATTTTAATTTCTTGAATAAAGTGATACCATTTTAAAAATTACCATTTTGCTGGAATGGCATTTTAAAACCTCAGTATGATTTGTCATTTTAATGCTTCTAGGGCCTGATGGTCATGTTACACGCTACAGCTTAGCCTGGCTGGTTGAGAACAGTTATGAGAGTCAGAAACGAAATGCTGTGCAGCCACGCATCCTATGGAACTCTGGGATATACACCAATGCCAAAGTGTCTTCAGCCGACTGGGAGAAGTTCATGAGCTGTGATGAGGAGCTGAAGAGGTTCCTGAGGGACTTTATGTTGTATGGCATTGCATTTATTGAGGGTGTCCCAGCCACAATTGAAGATACAGAGATGGTGAGCCAAAGAGTTAGCCTTATCAGGTAAGCTCACTTTCTGTTTGTACTGCTGGAAGGGAGTTATCTAGTAAATCATATGCTATTAAGTTCTTTGATTATATTGCATGGCACATGGAAGCTCATGTTTATTACATTAATGGGTAAAATCTAGACTCAAAAACAACTAAATACTATGGTGCATGGAACTCCTCTAATTGGACACATAACTAAAATCACTGACAGGTGACATAAATAACAGTAAAACCTTATTACGGTTGTGCTTGTCAGGGTTGGGTTATATTAGGAAGTAAGTCAGTTTGTGAAAGTGAAGTGTTGGAAGCATAAAAAATATTTGACCAAATTGGGCCTGGCTCGATGATGGAGCTTTGCCTCATTTGCCTGCCTGTGCTAGCTCTCTCCTTTGTTACTGTCCGAATTGCTTGTACAGACCATTTCAAATAGTCCATATAAGCAATTCGACTGAACAGTTTGCTTGCATAGATTTCTAATCAGCCACACTACTTCACACTTGAATATGTTGGATTCACTTTTCCGCACCTTACCTTGTCATTAGCATTTAGATTGTTTTCTACAGTGTGCACTGGAGTAGCCTGGCAGTAAAGCATGGAGAGTGACCGTTCCATTAATTATGAAATTTTATTTGAACATCAAAGTTGGTAAAACATCCAGCACTAATGAACTACATTTCATGTGAAATGCCTCACTCCTACTTCTAGGGTAGTTTCCACAAGAATTCTCAATCCAAATGTTGTTCAGAATATTGCAACAATCGAATCATTGGCTGATTGTGGTGTTACACTCTACATTCATGACTTCTCATTTGTGTATCACAGTAACAAATTCAAAATGGGTCTGGGTTTTCAACATTGATGCACACTCGCAAAGAGGGGAAATACCTTAGATTAACCTTAGTTTACTTCTGGGAAGTGTGTTTTTATATATATATATGACCCTTGAACCGTCTTTATCATTGTCTGCACTGTTGTTGAAAGTAGTGGGTGTGTTACTGCATTTTCTCAGATTTGTAATAAAACAGTTTAATGATTTCTTTGTGGTACTGGCTCATTGTGATTCCTAGCAGCAGTGGTACAGTGTCTTTGGGTGATAGATTAAACCAGGACAGTTGTACAAATACATTCAGATATACTGCAGTTATACATATTTATTAAAAGAAAGTAGCTGTGGCACTTACTTTATAATGCTTATTTGCTAGTCAGACTCTTGAAGTTTAGTTAAATGTTTAAAAAAAACAATTCTGGAAATTTCAGCTGTTTGTCTGTTGCTGGAAAAGCTTGGGCTATAATAAGGTTGTTGTTAAAAAAAAAACTTTGCTGAAAAATGGCCTGAAATGCTTCAAGGCTTGTGTCTCAGTCTAGATGTTCTGACGGACTTTGCCCTATTAAGCAGCTTCTGTTCATGTGATGGAACTTTTTGCCAGCACACACTGCAGGCCACATACGTCTGAACGAATAAACTTCAGATTGGCTAATCCTTTCTTAGCTTTAGTTTAACGAATGAATCTGAGTGCTGTGGGAGACACTCTTCTGAGTCTTCTCTTCTGAATGTTTACAATGAATCTTAATAAATGTCTTAAAACCTTACATACCTAGAACTTCAGTACTTGTGTTCAGTAATTGCTATTTATTGCATGGGGAGCATGCTGTCATTCCTCCCAAATGGTTATTTTGATTACTTGGTCCGTACTAAGCAAAAACCCTCTTCTCCACACTCATACAAAGCCTGTAAATTATATAACTTCTATTCTTTTGTCATGAGGGCTAAAATGTTAGAATTACTTATGATAATCATCATAACTTGAACTGAGGTGCTGCCTTCATAGATCAAACAAGACGACATGACAATTTTAAAAGACAAAGATTTTTTAGTAAGCCCTTTTCTGCGCTGTAAAATTTGTATTTGTTAGGTTGATTTCAAATTTGAACATGATTTAGTTTGATTCTTATGGTAATGCTTTAGACATTTCATTATACAGCTGAATTGATTGGTTGTCCCTAATTGTCAAATAACCTCAGATCTTAAAATCTCACTGGTTTTAGTTTTGTGGTGGTGCCCTGACCTGAACTACTCTTCTGTTTCCAGAGAGACCATGTATGGGCGCATGTGGAATTTCACCTCTGATTTCTCCCGGGGAGACACAGCCTACACAAAGCTGGCCCTAGACCGTCACACAGACACCTCGTACTTCCAAGAACCTTGTGGGTGCGTAGCCAAATGATCCTGATTCCACCTTCACTAATCCTTTTGCTCTCTAAGCCTAATAAGTTCAGTTCATACTTACTTAGTCAGGTCAATTTGGCAGGCGTTCAAGAACCTCTTTGCCAGTTAAAAGCACTGAAGAGGGGAAAAAAGGGGGAAAAACCTGTCAAATAGCTGTAGAACTATGCCTTAGTTCGCATGCTGTACAGAGGCACTCAAAGACCATCTGTTTTCTTAGGCTTAGTGCGGTATACTTTGCTGATGCCCCAAGGCTGATGCTACACCATACCAGTCACGTCTCCACTCTAGAGTTATCATTTTGTGGCCTCTCAAAGTCAAACAAACCAAAAAAATGCTGAGCAAATCAGACCCACAACACTACTCCCAAACACATCCACTCCACTACAGTGTTCTTTAGCCAGACTAAATGATAAGACTATTGTGCATGACATAAAAAGTGGCAAGTGCGTATATTACCAAAAATATTGTCAGTCAGGCACCAAAAATAACCGTTCTGTATTCATGCTAAACTAATACTTTTAAATACAAGTGCAAATAGTGATTTTGTAAGCGCGTTCAAACTTTGTCTACACAACTGAGAGTGGAAGTGCATCCCACATGTATTTGTTCAAAAAGAACTGTTGCACATGGCTTGACTAATTAGGTTGCTTTGTTAGTAAAATCTGCAGATGTTATGCAAATTTGGAGCAAATTACTGAAAAGCATTAGCTTTTTATTTGTGGAGTAAACAAATTTGACCCAAATAATTAATAGTATTTATGCTTTGTTTGTATTTGTTTCACTATTCAAGCTTTGTGAGCTTTATGTAAGACAACAGTTTTAGGCTATTTGGTTTGCAAAATGATACCAATAGACAGTATGAAAATAAGTAAAAATATATATATTTCAAGTTTAGTTGACTATTATAAATCCATGCCAGGAATCTATAATTCGTCTGATACTTTTTCAGTATCTTATCACAATATTAGTCTCTGCAGTACTGCTATCACTAGCACCTGCATTATGCAGATGAACCTTGAACCTGTCACAGTGTGTTTGGCACTGATGACCAACGTTACTGGGTGCTTTTGTTGAATCAAGGTATTCATGATCTACTACAAAATTAAAATTATTTTGAGTGATCTTTATCCATTAAATCTTCACTAATGTGTTCTTTAAAATGTTCTTATTCTACATTTTCTTCTATTTCATAATAAAGTAATGAGTAGTGCCTTTTTAGCTAGGGAAAATAGAACACAGCCACTCAGAACAAAGCTCAAAGTGGAAATTAGCGCAATGTAGGTTGGTAATATGGTAGTGTTACTTTGGGGTTAGGTATTCCAGGACCAGTGTTGAGAACCACTGACAGTCACGAGTGAAAGTGTGCTGGACCAATTTTTTTGACATAGTCTTTTTCTTTCCCTCACCCATAATCACTTTTTGTTGTATATCAGGATTCAGGTGTTCCACTGTCTAAGGCATGAGGGCACAGGTGGCAAAACTCTGTTGGTGGACGGCTTTTACGCCGCTGATAAAGTGCTCCAACAGTCACAAGAAAACTTTGAGCTTCTCTCACGAGTCCCCATCAAGCATGAGTACATAGAAAATCTCGGCAGCCATCGCAACCACATGATTGGCGTTGGCCCTGTGCTCGACGTCTACCCCTGGAACAATGAGGTCTTCATGATACGGTAAAATATTTTGTATTTAAATTTAATTGTAAAAAAACTATGCACGTAGTAAAGCTCTGGCTGGCTTGTTTTAGTTGCACAACAGTTTATAGTATAATGACTTTGTCCTTTATGTTTAGATACAATAACTATGACCGTGCAGTGATAAACACCATTCCTCACAAAGTGGTGCAGCACTGGTACGTGGCTCACAGGCAACTCACTGAGGAGCTGAGGAGGCCTGAGAATGAACTGTGGGTTAAACTCAAACCAGGAAAGGTAAGGGAAAGTTGATACGAACTCAAAGCACTTAGCACTAGAAACCTGAGTTATGTTTTTTTAGATGGATTATTCTACCAAAACAGACTGTTCCTGATTTCATTTCATGATTTTAATGCACTCATTGGAACACACTGGACGTTTTTATGAATTTAGCTAAACATATCTTTTTTTAGTCAACTTTGATACTTTAAGATCATCTGTATTTTTGTAACATCCACACAGTCATAACATTAACATGATTCATAGGAAGTTATTATTTGAACAATTTTATATTTTGAATGTCTCCTTATTGATGGGTCTAACAAACTAAACACGCTGTATTAGTCCAATTTAGCATGGATTAACTCGTTTATTCACTTTCTGTGCATTTTATTTTGTCTAGGAATGTGTGGGCACCAAATGGTCTGATTCCTTTCAAAAAAGTGTAATAGTGGTTGACTTAAGATGCAGATCTAAACCATACTACAGTCAGCCCTGTTACCATCCTCGACGTAACCAATAAATAACATGCTGACAGTGCCAAAGTGTGGGCAGAAAATGTCCACTTTGTGTAGAATGACCTAAGCATTCTTTATACAAACCTTCAAGCAATAATCATGTAAAAAAGGTACATGATTTCTCAGACAACCATGAAATCTGCAATTACTGTACAAAATACATGTCCAAATCATGACACAGTTGCTTTGAACCACATGATGTAATTTAAAAGTCTTGCTTATGTGGTTTCTGACTCTGCAGCACATACTGTTATGTATAAACGTGGACAAAGGTATGCATAAAATTTGAAGTTGATACTGCTGGTCAGTGTGCTTTTGTCTGTTTTATGTCAGCCACAAGTTTGAGAACACATGGTTTGAACCAAGCTTGAGCGTTAATTGGTATGATTAAAACTAATTTCTACATTAATGTAGTAAGGTAAAACTAAAGAAGGATTCTTGCTTATTTGGTTAATTGACTATATTTGGAGGAAAATATTTTCTAGTAACTGTTGCTTGAATTTCACATTGCATTAAGATGAGGAGGTACTAAGCACCATTTATGTGTTGGATGTTTTAGGTGCTTTTCATTGACAACTGGAGAGTGCTGCATGGTAGAGAATCCTTCACAGGGTTCCGTCAACTATGCGGCTGTTATCTGACCAGAGATGATGTCCTCAACACGGCTCGCTCCCTCGGCCTTCAGGCTTGAACAGCTACAAACTGCCGGTTTGCCAGGAAATATCAAAGGACAGACTTACAATCATAATGTTTAACAGTGCATCCAGTATTCTTGAGCTTAATCAGTGGCTAGGTACTTCTGAAGAGCCATCTCTTAGAATTTCTCCTTTCTCTATTTGTCATTTCTCACTGAGATAGTTACAATTATGTGAAGACTGATAAAATAAGACCACCAGATAAAGTTACTAAATATCACAATCTAAATATGGTTGATATATGGTATAATACAGTGCATGCCAGTGATTATTCTGAAGCAGCTCTGTTAAAGCAAACTTTAATTCAGTGGGTGAAAATCACTGCCTCAGCTCATGAAATAAAGTGTTCCTAGTTTTGTGCCGAAATGGGCTTATTATTGTAATCTGAAAGCTGTCACTAATCCTCTACCTTTGACCCTCTAGTTTCAAATGACTTATCACTGACAAGGCATGTATTACAAGTAGGCTTCAGCTAAACTGGCATGTTTAAATTGTTTAGAAAAGGGTTTAATAAAGTGCCCTAGCTGTTCAGAAGATAAAATGTTGCCCAGCTTCTTAGGACTTAGAGACAGTCCTTCATTATCATGTTTCCCTCCGAAGGCCTCCATGGACATAACCCTAGACATTCTGTCCTGCAGGTTGTGGAAAATTGGGCTTGGAGGTTTTTGGCTTTTAGCTATATACTTGTGAACATGTCACTGGTCACAGAGAATCACAGATGTTCACATTTAGGGAAAAATTTCATATTTTGTAATACGTTAAAGTGTTGAAATAATGAAGAGACTAGTACAACTAAATGTAATGAACTGATTGTGACGTTTTGCAGGAAGCCTAAATTGTATTGAATTGAATAAGTTGTGCTGCACTGTGGTCAAACACTTGTTTGATTGTGACTGAAACAAGCTTATACAGCTTCTCGAGATATGTGCTGTTTTAAAGAAGTAAATCTGATTTTGTTTGCTTGTTCAAATCAAGCACAATTAGACGTATCATACCGTTAAATAAACATTTCAGTCTCTAAAATGTCTGATTTCATAAAGGCAAACTAGCAGACAGGGAAAAATATCTACCACCTTCCCTTCCCATTACCCCCATGTGGAAGAGGAAGAGAGGAATGTCAAGAGGAATTGCCTAGATAGCTTAGAGACCCTCCCTGATAGTTTCACTCAGAAATATGTCACGGTACTAAAGGGAAATGTGGTGTTCTTTCCATTCACCTGGGTTCTAAAGGGTCCTGACTGTTTTCACCGCAGGGTTGTCAGAAAATACAGGGTAAATGCAGGAAACTGTGAAGCGCACAATCAAGTGTGTTATGACTGACTTTTAGTAGTGTCAGGATGTTTGTACCACCCAGAACTAATCCCATATTGGTAAACTTTGTGGTAGGTTTTGCAACCTTTTCTTTTGCAGTGCTTTTGACACGCCAATGTATAACTTGTATTGTTACGATTCATCTCAATTATATGATTGTATGCACAACAAAAGCCTCATGTTATCCCTGAAAATAAATATATTGTTTTGCAGTTTCACATTGTATGTTCTCTTAAATAGTAATGAAAATCCTAGGGATGACCTTAGAGTGCGGGTTTTTATTTAAACCAAGCAGAAGCTCACCTTATATTAGTAGTCAGCTGTTTGAAAAGTAAAACCAGCTGATTTAACAAATGCAGTCAGGTTCTTGCTAGAGTGGACTGAAATTCATTGTATACCAGTTTAAGACTGGTATTCTGTAGATGGGCTACAGAGTTAAATTTGTGACTGAATATTATTTATTGAAAATAAAATGCAGCCTGTGTATATTGACCCTCAATATTAGGCCAACATACAAAGAACACACAGTATAACTAGTCTTCTCTGGTGTTTCCCAGCCCTGGCCCTGGAGACACTTTTTGTTCCCACTGCACCTGAGGTGCCTAATTAGCTCAATAGCAACTTCTTACTGATCTAGTAAATGTGTGTTTGTGTGTTAAAGCAGGGAAAATAATATAACAAGCAGGGTAGTGACCCTCCAGGCAACCTCATGTTTTACACTTTTTTTTTTTTTTTTACATTTTGCCCATTCTACACACCTGATCCACCACACTGGGAGCATGTTTATACGTTACTGGGTTAAATCAGGTTTGCTGAATGACCTAAAATTTAGGGATGTGCAAAGTGGGGACTAAGACTGGGACTAGTAGACCATGCTGATTAGCTGATGAACACGATCATGGAGTGGGGTGGCAAATTTTGATGTTAAAGATCCAACAGCACAACAACTTGACAAAAGTGAACTTCCTGAATTAGGGGTTTCTTCAAACAAACTAAAAAAAACACTACAGGACACACACAGTCAAATAGTTTAATGGCTACCTTTGTTTGCAGAAATACTACTCGTTTTGACTAAATGTTCGAGCATTCATCTGTTCAGTTCATGCCCTGTCAATGTAATTATATTGACTTGATCTTTTATTCTCAGATCATAAGACTCCTCATCCAGGACATGTCACACTCCCCCCTTATTTAGAAGGTTGTGAGTTGAAATCCCAGGACTGATCGTGAAACCACTGAGGTACCCTTGAGTAAAATACACACTGCTCCACGGATGCTGTGTTCCTGACTATCCACTGCTTCCCCTGTTGCCAACTACAGAAAGTAGCTGAAGTTCACACAGAAAGTCGCTAGATGTTGCTAGAGGAGGCTGTATTTATTGCCACCAATATCAACCACCAGCCTTTGAATGATGGAGCCAAAACACAATTTATCATCTCTGTGCATTTGGTTCGCTGCATCCGAAATTTCTGGGCTATTTTGGAATCGGGGAATGCTGCCTTGCATATTAAACCTATATGGGTACATGACAAAATAGCAGTGATTTCGGATAGCCAAAGCAATGTTTGCTCTGCCTGCTTCAGAGTGTCTGCGATTTTTTTAAGGACGGTTTTGATTTAATGGTTTGACCCCTTTCAACATGTTTCTGTGAGCTGCATGCTTTTTAATGTCTGACAGCTTGGCATAAAAATCTGTTTTACAATACAGACAGTAAGCCCTGCTGTCATTATCAACATAGGGTTTCAGCCATCTATTGTATTCCAGTAATAATTCCCATCATTTTCGGGATTTTTTGGAAGTAGGATATAGGTTGTCATTGTTTTAATGTGCTGATTTTACAGGTTTGTGTAATAAAAGACCAAATAAAGTTTAAGATTTCAACGTCTTTGTCTTTGCTTATTCAAAATGAAGGAGAGGTTTGGAAGGTGTGTAGCTTTTAAAAAAAGATCTGCGTTATATACCTGAGAGGGATTTCTTTTTTACTTTGCTAAAAATATTAATTCTTTTGCTTCTAATATAACTTATTTTGTGAGTGGGTGAGATCAGAGCCATAGACAGAGATGTTTTCTCTACCGCTCTGGGTGAGATTATCCCTTTCCGTGCTCCTGGACGGACAGATGCAGAGCAGGCTGGATCTCAGGCGGGTCAGCAGGGAATATTGACGACAAAGTTACACAGAAAGTAGCAAAGAATTGTCAAAATGTCGCTAGGCGCTTGTTAGAATAAAAAGTTGTGGCCCCAAGCAAAAATTCACTGGGGAACCCCTCTACCGTGTTGCCACTACCGTAGTTTAAAGTGTCAGCTCTCGTTCGCCATCTACTGGATTGGGGGCCCCAAGCAGCTGCCTGCCCTGCCTGCTGACAAGATGCGCCTCTGGTCAAAGTCACTAAATTGGCAACACTGACTACTTCACTTGGTGAACAGGTTAAATATGTACATAGTTTCACGCTGCTCACACTGTGTGCTGTGTTCAGATATGACAAATACACACACTTATAGTTGTATACATTGTAATGTTTATATTATTTACATTTGTGTATATTTGTCAATTTATTTTCTAGCTACTCCACATTTGCACATTTTGCATATATTTTTTTTATTCTCCACTCTAGATATTCCGACAACTCTATTTCACACTTTGAATTTATTGTTATATTTATATTTTTTTACATGTGTGTATAGTGTGACAGGTTATTCAGTTATTCTACAATTTATTGTTTTTCTAGCCACAGTACATTTTATTTCATGTATATGACACATACTTTCTCCTGGATTATAGTGATGGGTCGGTCGCGAACGAAATGGCTCTTAGAGCCGGCTCTTTGAAGTGAACGATGGCTTTTTTCTTTCTCTTGCCCTCTCTCTCTCACACACTTTTTCGCTTCACGTCGCACGTGAGCCTTGTGTTTGCGCTGAGATTGATTTGCCACGTAGCGCCCCCTATTGTCGAGACATGAGAATAAAACATATTCCATCGCGAGATGAAGAAGTCCCGCGAGAGCTGGTTTTCGGTCTTTTAAGTCACACACGTGGTGGTCTCAGGCGGGCAAAGAGAAGATGGCGGACGTAGAGAGTGGGTGCAGTTTTGCTTCGTCTTTAAGAGTGGTTTGACCTTATTTTACTGAGACTTTATAGCTTTCTTTGTGCATTTAGTCAGCTTTAAGGTGAAGCTCGTGTCTTTGTTTTTATAGCGCTTTTATAACGTGTTTAAGTTAAGGTGGACCGTTCAGCTGCACGGTCCAGATAATTTTTTTATATCCTAAAATCAAGGAGTTCAGTATGTGCAACAGTTTTTTTTACAGTGTTAAAGATTTCGGGTTTTAACCCTCGTCTAATATAAATGTAGGCTAGGATTTGTTTAGATTCATTGACTGGATTAGTTTAACTTGGACTGGATAAGTTTAACAACCTTTACAAGGTTCAGGAGTTGTTTGCCTTTTTAATTTAATATTTTAATTACAATAGTGGAACTCACTCGTACTTAAGTTTTCATTCGGATGTGTCTTTCATTTACGTGTTTGGAGCCAGATCTATAGCTTTTGCATTGTTGTATGTTGTTTGACTTTTTAAAAATATAGATTTTGTCTAAAAATAAGGTCAGTTTTTGATTTATTGCGTGTTGCAGGAGGAAGGTAGGACGTTCAGGATCGTTAATTTGTCGATATTGTTCACTTTTGTACACCACGTGTTTGTCACCACGCCACGTGGTTGCTCCTCGAAACTTAGTGAACAGGTCTGAGCTAAATATAGGCTTCTTATTCAGACCGTTTTGTTTATGGATCATCCAAAGAAAAGAGAATAAGTTGCGATTTATCGAGAGAATTTGGGATTTAATTAAGTGAGATTTTAGATGAATACAGCAACTTTTGGGCGAAAACATTTTTTTTTACCCAAGCAGGCCAAATAAAAAGTAGTTCACTATGTCTAAAATTGTCTGAATGTCTTACCTGTCCTTTTTGTAATCCTCTGGTTTTTTTGTTCATCAGTTGCTTCTTCCAAGAAGGAGAAAAAAAAGAAGGCGAAGAAGATTACAGATGATGAAGTTGGGGTAATTATGACCGTTAGCTTATCACTTTTCCACAAATGATGTTGGACTAATTTAATACTACTGCATTTGGGCCACTTCTGTCAAGGTTTCCCATATCAGTTGGTCATGACTTAACAAATGAATTGTTTTGCCTACAGGAAATCCAAGAAACTGGCGATTTCCTCATCAAACCAGAATCCAAAGTCGCCAAACTTGACACATCTCAATGGCCTTTGCTTCTCAAGGTAAGTTATCCACTCATCCTTGCACCTCAGTATAGCACCAACTGGGCATGTGAAGTGATGAACATGTTTATCCATTCTCTGAGTGCTGTTGGCTCTGTTTCTCTGCTGCCCCTGTGGTCTGTTCTGGGCTGAGGGGTTGATGCTGCTTGTTTGTCCTCCACATGTCCAGTGTTCTGCTGGACTAGTTGGTTGGGTTTTCAGTTCAGCTGGTGCAGAGAGATCAGACCAGCGCCAGCAAAGAAGAGCAGACGCTTCTGATCACGTGTCCACTAACAAAACCTTCAGAATCCATTGAAACATCCTTTTCCTTGTAGCTATAGAACTTTCATATTAATTTTGTGGCCAGCTTATTAACTTAGGGTTTAAAAAGTTATTTCTGATGGATGAAGGATTTTGCTTGACAGTAAATGTGAAATGTTTTTTTTCCATTCAGAATTTTGACAAGCTTAACATAAGGACAGCTCATTACACTCCTCTACCACATGGTTCCAACCCACTGAAGAGAAACATTCATGATTATGTCAGGTAAGTTGATCTGCAAGTAAGGCACTGTATTTTTAGAAGCCAAATGATGTTATATAGGTTTCATTAGCACTCTGTGCAAAGATGACCACCTATCTATCACCCTAGGCTGATGGCTTCTAATATAATGTTTGAGTGACTTCATTGTTCTCCCATTAAATTTGCCACACGATCTTGCCAACTTATAATTCCTTTCAGATCGGGCTTTATTAACCTGGACAAACCAGCTAATCCTTCGTCTCATGAAGTGGTGGCCTGGATCAAACGGATCCTGCGTGTGGAGAAAACTGGCCACAGTGGCACCTTGGACCCAAAAGTCACCGGCTGTCTAATTGTGTGTATTGACAGAGCTACGCGACTTGTTAAATCCCAACAGAGTGCTGGTAAGTTACTCGCAATCTGTTTTCTGATCAGTTTGAGTACAACCAAGTGATCTTGGATCAGCTTAGATTTTTTGGTTTGTATTTTGTGAGCTTGACCTCATCCAGTAAAACTAGTGGCCCCTCCTTACTACTCTTGTGCCGTGTGTTTCAGGCAAAGAGTATGTGGGAATAGTACGGCTGCACAATGCAATAGAAAATGAGCATCAGCTTGCAAGGGTAAGTGGGAACATATCGACTGTTTTAGCTCTTGAGTGTTGAAGGTGCCCAGTAATAAAAAATTGTAGCCTATTATCCATATGTGGACTGAAGATAGTACAGATCTAATAGGATGTAGAGCTTGTTCATACCGTATCTAAAGCCAAGAAAAAAGAGGCACAAACATTACAAATTAGTTGTATGATGTGTTGCAGCACTAATGTAATATCTTTGCGTGCAGTGTCTATGCCAATACAATAAATTCCATCTTAACTATTTTCTCGACCAGCTTGTAGTATTTGTGGTCTAGTTCTCTGTTTAGTATTTGCAGTACGTGACATGATGAATCCGTTTATCCATTCTCTGAGTGTCTCCAGGTCCTCCTCTCTTGCCAGTACTCATTCCTGTTCTAGGTTTGAGTACTGGTGCTGCCAGCATCCCTGTCTTTGCTTCAGTGTTCTACTGTTGCAGCTGAAAAGGGAGGTCTGTGCAGGTTTGGAGAGCCGGGGTTCACCAAGAAAGAAGCGAAGGGACTGATCACATACCTGCAAACTAAAGGATTGTGAATGACTGCTGTAAATTCTGGCTAATCTATTTTGGTTTCATGTCTGACTTTAATGATTTATAGGCTTTGGAATGTCTCACCGGCGCCCTGTTCCAGAGGCCTCCTCTTATAGCTGCAGTGAAGAGGCAGCTGCGAGTGAGGACCATTTACGAAAGCAAGCTGATTGAGTATGATCCAGAGAGAAGACTTGGTATGGAATTTTAATGACATTTGAAAATGTCTTTTCATGAAAAGCCACATGATGTGATTGAGATTTCATTAGCAGTCATGCAAAGATGACCATTATCTATCACCCAAGGCTGATGGCTTCAGTGAGATTTGACTAATAATAATGGTTTAGCCAAGTGCAGCCACTGAGCAGTCTTTTTTTTCCCCTCTGGTCTGTAACGCAGGGATTTTTTGGGTAAGCTGTGAGGCAGGCACATATATCAGAACACTATGTGTTCACCTCGGGCTGCTGCTGGGAGTGGGCGGCCAGATGCAAGAGCTCAGGAGGGTCCGCTCTGGAGTGCTTGGTGAGAAGGTATGTTACCAACTACTACAGCAATAAGAGGGCAGAAATCCAAGCATAACCAGTTTTTCCAAGACTGGACTGATTATTTTGAAAATTGGGAGGAATAGCAGTTACTGAAAAGTAGGGGTGAAATGGCTGGAAAACTGATTTCATTAGCTGAAAATTTTTGCTTCCTCTTATGATTTTGCACATCACCCTATTTATTTTAAAGGTTGAAAAAATGTATTGGAAGATATTGCAATAGAGGAAGTTGCAAATACAACTGTAGAGCAGATTTTGCCAAATTTCTAAACTCTTAGCTTAAACGGTTGCTGTATGATGTGCTGTTAACTAAAGTATGCTACTTAGGACATGTTAGAAGATGGCTTGTACTTGTTTTTGTTTACATTGTGTGTATTCCTTGTCTGACCAAAGTGTTGAGTTCAGTTCTGGGCCAACACCCCAGTCCTGGTAATTAATCTTTGGTACAGAATATGGCTGAGTTCAAACACACCAGAAGTAGTAATCTTGCTGCTTCACGAGATCTTGGCCAACAATCTTTATTTTCCTTTCAGCCTCGTCTTCCTGAGCCATACTGTTTTGTAACTGTATAATTTTACTTCCAACAGGACTGCATGGTGAGTATGCATGATGTATTAGATGCTCAGTGGCAGTTTGACCACAACAAAGACGAGACTTACCTGCGGAGAGTCATCTATCCTTTGGAAAAGCTGCTTGTTTCTCACAAGAGGATTGTCATGAAGGACAGTGCAGTAAGTGTCTATTTTTCTTGCTTTTGTGTTCACTGTTGTGTAAACAGTAAAATGAAAAGGTAGACATGTGTACCACAACTTTTGTGTTTAGCTTACTTTTATGAACATTGATTCATGTTCTTTCTCTTTTAGGTGAATGCTATCTGCTATGGCGCTAAGATCATGTTGCCAGGTGTCTTGCGGTATGAAGATGGCATTGAACTGAATCAAGATATTGTCGTCATTACAACCAAAGGAGAGGCTATTTGCACAGGTAAATGCCAGACAACTACCCACATCACATCTAATCGAAGCCACATGATGATGAGTAGATTGCATTAGCACTCTGTGCAAAGTTGACATTCTATCTATCACCCAAGACTGATGGCTGTGGTTATTTACAACTTTCAGAAGTTGATATGACCAGTTTTTTACATTTGTACTATGTGTTACAGCTGTGGCCTTAATGACAACAGCTGTCATCTCTACATGTGACCATGGTGTGGTAGCTAAGATCAAGAGGGTGATCATGGAAAGGGACACATACCCACGGAAATGGGGGTTAGGGCCAAAAGTGAGGAACATTTTACGTTTTTTTTTTTCACTTGATATCCTTATTAAACTTCTTTTTATAAAATCATTCAAACCCATTTGTTACTTGTTTTTTAGGCTAGTCAGAAGAAACTGATGATCCAGAAAGGCTTGCTAGACAAACATGGCAAGCCAAATGGCAGCACCCCAGCAGAGTGGAAAGAGGGCTATGTAGACTACAGGTACACTTCACTTGCTGATTTGTTTATCAATACCTGAGCCAGAGTGCTTATTGTCATGTGGGGTGTGTTAAGTAATGCACTTTGCAACATTTAAGATTGAGGGAGTGTAACCTCAGAATAACTGTAGGACTGCTAAACTAATTGAAAGTCGTCTTGCAGACTGTTATTCCTTTTCAGTCTGCTGTGACTCTAGAGGGAGTTTGTCTGCTAAATCATTACTCAGGGTTCTGGTTCACTGCCTGCAGAGTGCACGGCAGGCCCTTGAATTGTGTGGACATGCCAGCAGAAAGGATATTTGCACTGTCAGCTATATATATCAGGATGTAATATTCAGTGTTTATTTTCAAGGCTGGTATTAGAGAATCGGAGAATGTACAAAGTTATTAGAATTGTCCTGATTGTTTTGATTCATCCATGGTCAATTTGCCTCATCCTGGCTTTTTGTTCATCAGCAAACCTAAGACTGAAGATGAATCTATTCAGGCTGGTACAAAGGTAAAGAGCCAACATTCTAATATATTCTCCATCAGTGCATGTTAGTTTTTGTTCAGCTTTCTTATTGTCTTTGAATTCCTCACCTGCAGAGGAAACGGGAAGAGAGTGGAAGTGAGGGTGATGCGGCACCCACTACCCCCAAGACAGATGATGAGTTGAAGAAAGAGAAGAAGAAAAAGAAGAAAGAGAAGAAAATGAAGCAGACTGAGGAAACGGCAGCAGAAGCCCTGGAGGAAGCACCGGCAGCTGAGGAAGCTGAGGTGAGGACTTGCACATTGTACTGAAATGGAGTGTTCAAATGGATTTGTGACCTGTACAAAACTTTTTTAAAAATAAGTCTCCTTACTAATACACTTTAGTCTTAAAAAGGTATGTGCTTTGTGTGGTAGCTGTGCTCTTAATACAACTGTGTTGACTATAGGTCACAGAGAGTGCGAAGAAGAAGAAGAAGAAAAAGAAGGCCAAAGAGACTGAAGCCGGTTCAGAATGAACACATACACCATCTGGTAGACTGTTAAGAACCCTCAACCAAAATGAGGGTCAGGCCTTTGAGACTACATGGTGAAGAGAAATCATGAGATCCGACCAAATGGGACCGTGCTCTTTTGACCCTCCTTTACATATTCATCTTTGTTAGTGGTTATCAACCATTTATGAACAGTTTTGAAGTAAATCTCAGTATTCTGCAGTGGCACCATGCTGTGATTCCCTACAGGCATTTGTTTTGACTTACCATGACTTTTTACACTTTCCACTGGAAAGCTTCGGAAGAAAAATTGCCCAGGGTTCTGTTGCCAACAAATAGTAAATGTTGTACACTATGTAATGAATTAGTGTTAGAAATCCCTGCAGCAAATACTGAAAGTTTGGTTACAATATACTAAATAATTGATGTGTAACTGTCCATCCAAGGCGGACACCTTGCAGTGTGTACTGATATCCAACTGATCTAATTTCAATAAGCAGAAAGCCTTTATCTGTAAGATTATGAATGTAAATGTTTTGTTTTTTTTCTTCCCTCCCCTTTTTGTTTCAAGATGCATTTTCACTGTCAGATGCATTTTCCAAGTTTGTGTGTGGAAACAATGTTTTTGTATATAATGGAGGATCAAATGGTTATCCTAAAGGAATGATAAACAAGATTTTTTCTACATCTGTTCTTGGTGATAATATTTTAAGTTTTGAAACATGAATAAGGAATGTCCAGATTGCCAGTGTTGAATGTTTATTCAGTTAATTTCAAAAGTGCCATCTCATGAGCTAGACCACGATAACAGACATTGTCACAATACCTCAGTACAATTGGTGATTTCACATGATTTCCCTGTTTAATATATTCATGTAAATTTCACATTTGGAATTCCATGGCACTTCCTATGACAAGAATACAAAACCACAGCTGAGGTCAACTGAAAGCGTCAGACCTTTATAAACAAGTGGGCTTTTATCACAGTAATGGTCCTTTTTGCATTGCTAACTTAAACATTGTTTCCTGGCAAAATCAATTCATTTGCCTCTGGTAAACAAAAAAGCCTAACTTATTGCGGTTTTAAAAGACTTGTTATCCAGTGTAAGCAGCCTGAAGAGGCTGAGACAACTGCGCAGGCTCAGCAAAGGTCTTCTGATTTAGTATTGCATCTGTTTTCCAATGGTGTGGGTTCTTATCTCTGAAGAAGAATTTGGCAAATGAGATGTGGTTGTCAGTAGACCCAAGACACAGGTACCCACTGGGGGCTAGAAGAAGCTCTTCCCAAAGCCTCTTCTACGCCCTTTACACTCTCGTCTACATCGTTGTTAACCAATATCACATCGAAGAAATGACTATATGTGTGGTGAATGGCCTCTGATTCCTTCTGGATTTTCTGCAATGCCTCTGACTGGATGGGGAGTGCAAAAAGAAAAGAAATGAGCTGAACTGGCAAAAGTGTATATTCCATGGTCAAAAAGTGTTAAGCTTTCACTGAAGTGTTTTAATAATGTAATGGAGGAATAGACTGACCTGATTACCAGTGTTGGTTGGGGCTATGAACACAACCAAGGGAGCAAAATCGGCTGTTCTGAGGAGTTTCAGGGTCTGGATGGAAAACATGTTTTCAAGCATGTGCACTCAAAAATGATAGATTTATGTTAATATAAAATAACGATGTCTATGAGAAGGATTTACAACATAACAGGTTACCATAGACATGTTTGATTTTTACCTGAGGTTCTACATCCAGTAGTGCAATCTTGCCTTGCTCATGTATTTTCTGGATAGTCTCAATCCTGGTACCAAACATATTGCCCTGGAAACTGCCATACTCCAAGAGCTCATTTGCCACGATGCATTTGGTCATCTCGTCGTTAGAGATGAAGTAATATTCCTTGCCATTCTCTTCATCTTTCCTTGGAGGTCTGGTAGTATCTGAAATCAGAGTCACAGATGAGGGGGCATTTTCTTTGATATTCTTTGCACTCATTTGGGGTGAAATGTGACTTATGTGCTCAGAAATGTACCCATAAAGGCCTCGCTGATTAGCAGTTGAGTTGAGTCGGCGTGTTTAATAAAGCAGAATGCTAACCTCCACACAGCTGTAGCCAGGTCTATCACTGTGTTGCAAGTCGGGTTAAAACAAACATGTGGACCATCTAGGGGTCCCTCAGGACTGATTTTAGAAACACTGGGCTAACTAACGAAGGTATTGACAGTTTCTGTTGTGTACAGAGCTAGAAGGGGGTTAGTGAATGTAAGTGGAGAGGTCAGTTGGTGACTATTTGATGCTGACAGCAAAGGCAAGATTATTTAAAATCTTCTGACATTAGAAAAATAGCTAAATACTTTTCCTTTTAGCATCTATTAATGCAAAGCCAATTCAACAACTTTTCACACTGATAACTAACATCAGATCCACAACAGTGTTACATTGTAACAGGACTTATTTTATGTTTTCAAAAGCCACTAGTCCAATTATATTGTTTCAGTTCACTCAACATGGAAGAAACCTTTAGAACAGACCAAACTGAAGCACGTCATGAACAGTGAAAATATGCCTCTACTTACGAGGTGCTGGGTAGGAAAACTTCTCAGGGTATTTGGTCAGCAGCAAACTTTTTATATGACTTCTTCCTACACCAGGCGCACCTACATAAAAATATAGAAAATATAAAACAATCAGGACAGCCAATATGATATGGTGATTTGAAAAACAACACTACAAATGCATATATAGAAATGCACAGACTTTTTCTAGATATATATTTTTTAGGACCTTACCAATGAGCACCAGGGTTTTCCTGTTGAATGCAGGGAGTTGCACGACTTCTTCATAAGAAATTACATCAAGCTGATCAAAGACTGAAGACAAAGATGAAGCAGATCATATTTCAGTTGTACTGAAAGGATAAGGTAGATGGCCCATTCAAGAATGGGTTGGTGTTACTTACTGGAGCTGTGTTTGGCCAAGTACTTGTCTTTGCATTTCTTCTTTTTGCCAAATGGACTGCATGACTGACTGGCCTCAGCTGTGGTTTTGCTTTTACTGGCCACACGCCTGTCAGGAAGAGAGGAATGTTGTACAGTAACTACATAAAAGATGCAATGCATCAGGAAGTTCCCTTAATTTAGGTTGGGTACCTTTTTTCCTTTTATGTAAATGTGGACAGGCATTAAAAATCAGTAGAAAGGCTACACATGAAACTGGATCATACCATTCCTGAAGTTCTGGGGAAGGAATGAGCCCAGCAAAGTCTTTGGATGAACTATCCACCCTGCCCTGCCACCAGTTAGGATCCCGTTTATTGATTATTAGAATGATGTCGCCTGTTTGGAACTTAAGGCCAGCCTCTTTGCATGGGATGAGGTCATCTTTGGCAGGGTCGTAGTCAAACTGAGCTCTCATGTACATCTACAGAGACACAAACAACAGCTTCAACTGGTTAAAAATATAGTAGTATTCAGTACTACTTTTTAATATATATTTTTTATATTTTTATATCAGTTTGGTATATTTTATATTGGAAATTTCCACAATGCAAAATCTGCTAATATTATCTGCAATTCTTTTTTGCATTTATCATGGCCATATGTTTTTTTTTAAAACTCATTTTATTTCAAAATTATTAAAAATATGTAATTTACTAATAACATAAAGTAATTCAAAATAAATTCAGCTAAATTTCTAGCTGCCCTCCTGTTCTCCTGTTTTTGCTTCAGTGTTCTAAAAGCCTTGCCGCCCAAATGCCCTGCACCTTCTGGCAATGCAGCTCAGCATCTCGGGCGAGAATTACTGGCAGCCGGCTGTGGTTCGGGGGAATTGGCAATCTGTGCGTTTTGGAAAAGTCCTGGATGGCCATCCAGCGTGGCTGTCGGGACTTTTCCAGAACGCACAGATTGCCAATCCGCCCCTGTATACATTAGCGTTAAGGGCTGTGTATAAAACTGAATTTAAAATGAAATCTTGTGATTTTTTTAAATAAGTTGGAACAATATAAATACAATTTTATTGAACAATTTACACACTGTGCTGTTCTACATTTAAACATAGCTAATTGTGTTCTCTATGTAATGAAACATACATTGAGCGCTGACCAGATCTACAATATGCTTAGAAACTGCGAGGTGTTTTATCACCCACCCCTACTGGTTCCACATATGGTTACATCCTCTTTGTCTCATTCTTTGCCGAAATTGCATTGAATGGAAGGCTTTCTGCATATTGTTCGCATAACTGTAAGATTCCTGGTGTGCAGACTTTCATTCCTCATCTTTAGCAGACTGACTGTATTTCTCAACTGAATTGTCTTTGTATGTAATCTGACATAATGGATAATGGTAGACTTAACAAAACTACAATAGAAGCACAGTAAGATAGAGACTGTAAGCTACATGACCAGCAGAGGGCACAAGAGCTTCATATTAAATGGTGTCACATAAAACGGCGTGACAGCCTAGCCACTTTTTGGTTCATTTTCCACATTTGCATGTCATATTTTCACACAAACAAACTGACAAGGGATAAGTCATAACCAAGAAGGGTTTTAGTACACAAAAGAAAGAAAATGTCATCACAGCTAGATCTAAGAGCCTAGTTTGCCTACTGGTGGTATACTAACAGAAAATGGAGCAGAAAAAGAAAAGTGTGAACCATGCTATACAAAGCTTTTTAACAGAAGGTTCATGCCAAGAAGGAGGAAAAAAATAATATATAAGAGCATGTAATGCTGATAACAGCCACTCAATTAATACTGCTACTGCATATCACATCTCTGTGAAATACATCTCTGACACAAACATATAAGGCTCTCATATTCCGCACTACCTGTCAAGATTGACTTGAGACGACAGTGTGATGAGCAGATGACACGAAAAACAGCATGTGTCCGGGTCATTTATTTAATGAGAAAATGGGTTTATCTACAGTTAGGCACTAAAGGTGTCTACTGGTTGAATAGTCACCTGAGCCAGAGGATAAGAGGATTCCCCTAATAAAGAACAAAACATGTGTAATACAGTTATTACTAGAAGGACAAGACCTCACATCTGTCATATCAAACTGGAATACAGAAAAGCAGGCCAGAAAATAGAGGCTGTATTCTGTTAAATCAATGTATGTTAACGGCTTTTTTGCTTACCTCACAAACCATTGAGCGACTTTGCTGATTGGGGATGACTTTCAAATTGACAATGCCATTTGTATCTTTCTGCAAAACAAATGACAGCAATAAGATGTAAGTCTTGGCCATTTGAAAAGAACTGATTCAAAGAACGCTTTATACTACTGGCAGGTTTAGAATAAATACTTGCCAGAATCTTTTGCAGCTGGTCCACACTCTGATTAGCAACACTTTTGCCATTTATTTCTGTAATTTCATCTCCTTCATGTAGAGAACCTAAGCAATAAATGCAAACCTCATTAATGATAGAACCAGACTTCACAGAAGACCAAAGACAAAATTCTTTATCATTTATTATAGACTAACTACATCACACACACACACACACACACACACACGAAATCACAAACTGTAGTATAAAAGCAATAGAATGTAAAAAACACAGAAAATACAAGAAAATACAAATAACCTAAAACAATTTGTGGAGAATAAATTACACTCATTGTGTTATTTGCAATAACATGCTTCTTCTAATGTATAAAAGATTTTCAAGACAAACCATGCTGAAGCAGACCAAAATTAAGCACTGATCACCTTGTCTGTGGATCATCCCTCCATGTAATATTCTTGCCACTGTACATTTCTGCTTTTCATTCAGTTTTAGAGTTACACCCTGATGAGAAACAGGAAAAGAAGAAGAGACCAATGTATGAACTTTTTACATCAACAAGAATATTGATGCTATGGTGCTTCACTACAGTTTTTCATAATGGTTAGGATCTCACAGTTTAAGACATAATACAGTACCATTGGCTCTGATGGGTGCTTCTCGAAAGCCACCTCACGCATCTTGATTGCTTCTTTCCCATTCATGTAGCCAGCACTGCCATTGGTGTACACATCTTGATCTTTTCCTTCCAGTGTTTGCATGGCTGCCTGACAACACACACACACAGGAGTGCTTTACATGACTATACTTTCCCCGGTGTAACACTACTGTTGTGAGAAAACAAAATGCTTGAAGAGAAAATTATCATTAACAAGGTCACAATATGGCCAGAACCGGTAAGTTAAAATGTATGAATATGTCAAATATGTCAAAACTCAAATTTGCAGAGGAATATTTATGTAATACAAGTCCATACAGTGACAGTACTTCCACTTTGCAATGGCACATCTGATGTTAAAAGCTTTTAGTTCTAGCTCAAAGCAGATCCGTAGTTGTGACATTTGCTCTGGGTTAAAGATTAAACATCCACATTTTCAACACCTCATTAAATCACAAAATACATGATACAGCTACCATGGTTGTCATGGTTATGTGTCCAGCTTTGTTGGACAAGAGAACAGCATCCTGGAAGTGGAAGGCGCCAGTTACCGTAAGTCACATCATTTAATGTTTCGATCAGCAGGAACACACTGAGAGCTTGGTGAAAGGAAGTTTATGTAATCCTTTTAGCATTATCAAATGCCACTGACAGAGCCATTTGTTGTTGCAGTTTGTCAAACTTGAAAGTTCCTTTCCGTGTGTCAAGGAGATCAATGAGATTTTCTAGCAAGAAGCACATTACTAATGATAAAAGCCTACAAAAAGCAAGCGGTTAAGATTTAACATATGCCCCAAAAAGTAAGCTTAGCTGTTCTCAATGCCGCCCCTTTCGCTGTCTGATGTGCTGACCACACTGTTACAATCCAACAAATACTGCTCCTGGGAAAGAGCTGTTAATCCTCATAGATGGCCAAAGAAGTGTGGATGTCGATGACTTTGATATGCTCATGTATAGTGCAACTCTGTTGATGTATGTACTTATGCAATCATCTTCATACCAACGGTCAAAGGCCATCATTCACATATGACTTTGGAGGGACTTTGGACCCATGTGCATTCACAATGGCTGAGACACTAAAAAGAGATTAAGCAAGATATACTTGGAAAACATGGTGTGCCTTCCAAGTTTACATGTAGTGTTGGGTTACATCATTTTTCATTATGTTTTACGTGTTAATGAACTCATCCTTTCTTAGTGTTAGTGATGCTAAAATAATGTCGTAGAGTGCGGACATATATCCTTTGGATTAGATTGTTTTTTCAGTTTGCTACTGAATATTAGACCAGGACTGTAAACTTTATAAAGTAACCCATGCATCACTACAGCACCAAGTTATTTATTAACAGCCCCATATGTTAATGCCTAACACACATTTATTTTACACTTAATGTATAAATCTCACAATACGAGTCACATCTTTTACCCCAGAGGCATTTGATAGTTTTTCTTAACTTGCACAAATACTGCTCTGTTTTGATCGCCTTCCTTTGAGCACATTCCTCTGTTTATAACCTTGACTCTTTGTGGGCGAGCCATTTAGTTCTTATCACTGTTTGCCATAAGTACTTGATGAACTCTTCAGACTTTGTATGAACGTCCTCGTATCGCTTCAGTGAAGCACAACGAGCAGGCATAGGCTCACTCACACAGATGCTCTTGCATTCAAGAGAGAGAATTCGCTGTTTTGAGAGGTTTTCTAACTATATTTTTCAGGTCATCAGAACAACACACATCTAATCAGTAAAGAACATGGCTTTGTTTGCATTGAAGCATACACTTACATACATAATGCCAATGTTATCTTCCAGTTAGGACACGTTAAATGATCAGTTTCAATAAGTCAGACACCAGTGTTTCAGGAGTATGATTTATTTGTTGTATGTGTTCAAATATAACGCATTAACAGATTCTCAAACCGTGTCTTCACAAACAGCTTAGACTAAATTCATATCTGACTTGTAGTCTGCAGAAACACAAAGATTAAGGCTGTTGCACAGAAAAATGCTGAGGTCAGAGAAATTACTGCTGACCCTTCCTCTTCGCTCTGCACAAGAATGAGCAATAGCATGCAGAAGAGCTCAGGATACAAAGGACTTCCTGTCAGTACAGCGACACTGGGCACTGATAAACCAGAAATTTCATATAAGCCACAGAAGCTTGAGGATGGTTAGTAGTCTATGGATTTAAAACCTTCATGTTTTAAATGATTTTATCACTGAAAGGCTGAAATTGAGGCCTTCTGTTGGATAACACTACTTGAAAGTCCCTGGTCTTTTTATTTTATGCTCCAGTGCTAATTACATTGTTATCTTACACAGAATGTGCTCAGTGCACATTGGACGTTTATTTTATTATTGTCAATCACTCAGAGAAGGGTAACTTATAAATGAAAGATCCCTGGGTCCCTGTGAAAAAACACTTTACTCACTCGTATCAGATCACTTGAGGGTCAATGTGATATGCATGAGCATATAACAGCCAAAATTGATGTTCTTCATAATCTGCTTCCTTCTCATGCCTCGAAACTCAAGATGGTTGCATGCTTTCACTCAAGATCGAAAGGCTTGTAAGCAGCTTGTAAGCAGTGTCATAGAGTGAGTTAATATATTCAGCAAAAAAAGCCATTCCTCTGGAGGGGAATCACATTTAGGAAATCAAGTGCTCTGGTGATGTAATGGATACACAGAGTGTGTGTGTGTTTGGGGGATGGGGGTTGGGGGGTTCAAATATGCTGATTAAAATTTTTCTTCCTCAGTCAATTCAGTATGCCTCCATAAAGGGACAGTCTATACACCCTATACATGAGCAAATTTGTTGGTACATTGTAAACCAATCCACTGGCTTCTTTGTGGACACAGGACTAAAGTAGAAGAGAAAATGGCTCATCAGCATTATGATCAAGGCTCATTTGCTGGATACTGCTAAGCCAGTAATAAAACAGTATTTGGTTGAAACATAACCACTCATTTGCTAGGAGAAGCTCCTGGAGGTCAGTTTTATATCACAGCTAATTTACCAACACATTTGAACAAGAGCTGACCCCAAGAGATTACAGACTGTACCCATTTTCTAAACATCTGTAATTCACATGTCAATGTTTTATATTCTGGACTTCAATCCATATCTAATCCAGGACCAGCTAAAACCGGCCTGCAGCAGAGACAGCCACCCTTGCACAACTGACCATCTAATTGAGGAAGGACAACACCTTTTTCAGTGAGAACCCCTTCCAAAATGCTGACCCATGCTGTTTCAAAGTCACATGCCTACCAAAGTAGCTAGCCCAAAGGTTAGCTGCTATCATTGTGCTAATCAACGTTTGTGTGGAGCTCAAAACAGCCTGGGTCAGCTCAAGCTAGTTTACTCACCCACAGACAGAAAGGAAAATGCAAGCTAAGGTCATCTCAGACTTCTCAAAGTTAAGTGATTCGTTTGCTGAAATTACCATTGCACAAGATGTTGAACAAGAAACTGCTTTAAACTGGTTCTCTCTCATAATTAGCCTCCAAACAGGAATTGTGACTGCATACTACACTATTCTACACAGTTTGATCCTTACAGCTCTGTCCCGCCTTCATGCGACTTGCCCTTGTTTGGTCCACTTTAGAGATCATTCTGATATACCACATATGTCACACAATTTAAACATTTACAAACATATCTGGATTACTATACTAAATTACTATACTAACATACTAAATTATTCACAGTCATGTGACCTTTTCAAAGTATCAAATTATTCACGAACAGATAAATAAACTTATGGAATGTTTTAAACTCATTATGTATCTGTGAAGTTGCTGATTTGGTTTTATAAGCAGCAAACTACACCTACACTCATTATTTAGATGATATGACTCTGGAACAATGTAAGACATTCACATTGATTAAAAGTTTGTAAAGCTGTGAATACTCAATGCAGTTTCAGCAGAAACCACTCATATTATCTTTTTAATTTCATCAGACTGACGAGATAAAGTCCAGGAATCTGTGTATCTTCATGGATTTAAACATAAGCATTTTCTTAAAAAAGATAATTACTAAAAATATATTTCACTAAACAAATGCTACAGATGAATGTAATGAATAAAATAGGGATGTGCATTTTCAAGAATTTCTTGTCATAAAGCCCTTGATCAAATGTCTCCAGGTGCAAAACAACTGTCTGTTAGGGTACTGTAGCTTGAGGCTTCCTCTGCACTGCACGCTTCCTACTTTCGAGACTTGCAGAGTTATGCCTATCACGTGACAAACACCACAGAGAAAAACAACTTGTGTTCCCTGCCTCTCTTTTTCCCTTATGGTGTGTCAGTGTCACCACAGTCTAATTCCTTCTGACCTACACTGAGAAATATGAGAGGCATTTAACATATGCAAGTCTCAGGAGAACAAAATGTATAGAAGGCTGACAAAAGATGAGAGGGTAAAGTAAATGGATAAACAGTAAAAGCCCAATAAAGGTTGTAACAGAGTTAAAAGAATGATATTGTTACAGTGGATATGACATCAGTTTTGTCTACATCTGGCAGACAAAGGGCTTTTTTTTATCATTAATTAAGATTACAATTAATAATATTTAACAGCATTTCATCAGTTTTATTAAAAAGTCGCATTTTGAATGCTTGTATTGAGCTTTGTTGAGTACATGCCAGGCATTTTCAGATATAATCAGTGATCATAGCATTTTTATATGCCTTCATTGCGTAATAAAATATTGTTGCTGGCCTAAGGGCATATTACATATTTCATCAAATAACCAGAATAATTTATGTTTTCTAGCTACTCCTAAAGCTTCAGGCCACAATGGCCCTGTCTATAATTTGAATGTTGTCACGGGGTTTGGGGTTCCATGTTTTGAAATATATATTTTTTTCTAATATGATCAGATTATTTAAAATACTGCTGCAATCGATATGATGTCCTTTGTTCTAGGTGGACAGTCAAGTTGCTTATTTAAAAAGCAGCAACAAAATAAAAATTAGTAGTTCAAACCAAGTGTTAGTATAATTAACCATATCATTATAAATATTATTTTTACTGATATCAAAAATATGCAGGATAGGAACTAATATATTGTGAATTTCAGTGGAGATTATTTGCTGATGGCCCAATATGATCTCTTAAGGTGATCAATCTAAAAAAGAATGATTTACACGAGGGTTTATGCCTTTTGTTTTGGCATAAACAAGCGGATGGGGGACACATTTGGCGTTATGCAACCATATCCAAGCTGCTTCCCAGACTTCCCTGCTTCTACTGCAGTGATGAGAAATGGTATGGCAGGCAGACGGGTGGTCTATTTATAGTGTTCTTGGACTCTTCAGACTGATGACTAAGAATGGACTACCGCCGGTGACAGCGTTGATTCACTGGAGGCAAAGAAAAATTAACATATGTGTATCCATTAGCATTTGTCATGGTAACAAAGCATATTGACGTTCTGATGCTGGAGCTTCAAAAATACACATGGATTATTTAATGTAAACCCTGACAACTCCACAAAGCCTAAAATCAAGTCTTGGTCTTGGCCCCAAAGCACTTTTGAAGCACAGATAATATGTGCCCATTGATGGAACACCTAGATATGTGTGGTCATAAATATCTTCCAAGCTCACTGGTGAAAAGAGAAGAATTTGCAGTCAGGACTGAACAATCAAATTTCTTCACAGTAATGGCCTGTGCTCTGCACAAAGTGCTTTGCTGCAGTGCCGCCCAAACGTATCCCAAGTTACTCTTTAGCTCAGCATCTTCTCACTGGTGTGAGTTGCCAGAAACTACTTTGTCTTGATATTTTTCAATGTGTTGGAAAGAATACTTTGTAATATGGTACCATTGCCTCTTATTGTACTTTCTTCATGAATCATAACGAATGCAGATACATTTATGTCAAGAATTTAAATGAAAAACATCAACGTAATCATGTAGATTGGCTTTTTGACAGAATAGTTAAAAGATGTATTCTATAAGATTTCGTTTCAGTTGACCACTGAATTTTTTGAAAAATTGCCTCTCGATTGTCGCTAGATTCTCTGAACTACATAATTTAACAGTGACATTACCAATAAATGCTACAAAACATGTTAAACTTCATCACTGTTACTACATCTGATACTCAAACTATAGTGTACTGCTGCCAAATAAGTTATTAGGTTGGTGTAATTTCGGAATTGTGCCACTTCTATGATGTCAGAAGTATTAGCACATGTGTAAAAATAAAAGATTTTTGGGATGTGGTGGTGAAAATTTTAATAAAAATGTTTTAATGCTAAAAACAATATATGGACATTTTTGCCACAAGTCATAAAACAGACTTCATTTTTCTCATAGAGAAAACCTGCTTAGAGCTGGAGTTCCCAAAATGACCAAGACATTAGCTAAAAGAATAAGCATCAAAAAGCAATCAAACATTATTCTACCAAAAGGCCATGCTAAAGTAAAGGTTCTTCATACAGGTTCTTGACATGGTCTGCATTCCATGATGTTTCATGAAAAATATTAAGTACTTTAAAAACAAAGGGCAATACTAACAAATAACGAAATACTTCAACATGCTTTGGGGAGACTTTATTCTCAGAACTGCTGGTTTTCAAAGAAAAACAGCATATTTACATCAGTCAGACAGTACTTTAAACCACCAGCTCATGTGTAAGGACAGACAATTCATACACAAAAAGACAAGACTTAATCCTTGTGTCTTGCATGGTCCCACAAAGTTTCACTGGCAGCCCTGGTCATGTTAAGGACAAGATTCCACTGCTGTTGACAAAGTAGATTAACCCAGCCTTATAAAATAAGACTTTGCAAACCAATCTGTCAGCAAAATCCACTCAAAGGCAAGTCACTCTGAACAATTGTGCTGAAAGTTCCTAATCATGCGCTAAAACAGAGCACAATCAGTGGTCTGAAAGATTCTGCTCAGGAGACAATAGGGACCAAATTGGACTCATTCATTACCCTTCCCCCAGCTACACCTTCACAATTCCTTAGAAAGGACATTATCTCTAGGCCTAAATCCAATAAGAGGAATAACTGAGCTTTTAAAAATAAGTGTTCCATAACAAATGGAATGATTATCAATATTACATTAAAACTTTAA
>JBBJLR010000024.1:626524-639421 GCA_037577145.1 Brachypetersius gabonensis
CGCTCTCTCTCTCTCTCTCTCTCGCTCTCGTACACACACACACACACACACACACACACACACACACACACACACACACACACATATACACACACACACCTTCCTGTTTTGTGGGGTATTTCCATTGACATTTGATTTCCTGTAACTAAACTATGCTCTGCCGACATACAACGCCCCCTGCCAAAGGTCCTTTTACTTATCACACATGCACATATACATACATATTTTAGTGCTGACCAACCGCAGGCCCATATTTTTTTTACACGGATTTCCTCACTTCAACTGATCAACTAATATAGTTACCCAAACACCTGCTTTATAGAAACTATGCGATCACACATCACATGCATGTCTCATGGAAATGCATCTGGTTCCTGTTACAAAAGGGCAGTTGATATCCCCTTCAGATTGTGTATACATTTTGGATTGGTTGATCAGGAACTGCGTATTGATTATTTTACCCACGCGGATCCGTTTTTATGAATGTTAGCACTGTGACATCGTCTCACATGGTGAAATTCTGTAAGAGAGACAGACAAAACTGGCAGAAGTCAGACAGTGAGGAGGAGAAATCAGCTGCCAGAATGGAACAAGTGTTAGTTTGAGTGTTTGGTTGCTGTTATTTGTGATTTATTAACAACAATCTGCCTCTGAATACTTGTTTTGGTGCTGTTAGCCAAGCTGCTAGCCAGCTTTGTTAGCCAATTCAAGGCTTAAATCTTCTGGGTGAAGAATGTGTCTGAAGGCCAGCAAAATGTGGTAATGTGACAGGTTAACTTAACCAGTGAGTGTTATGATGAACAGAGATTTTTTTTTTATTCTCCTGGATAATTTGTCTACATGCATGTATACCCACCAAACGCTCCGCCAACCACTTGTGCTCCCCATTTTCTATTGTGCACTGTGGGTGAAAATGTATATTTATTTTGAGCCTTTACTCAACCAATCCTCAAAAAATAAGCGCAAAATATACAAAAGGAGCTACTGTGTGTTTTTGTGTTGACAGTGGCTCCATATGTCATAAGATCCTTTGTTTTGTGATCATCTGTTGTGTAGAACCAGAGATCTCAAACTTAAGTTGTGATATTTACAGTTTTTTAAATGTTAAAGTGGCATACATTTTTTAAAATGCTGCTAATAACTAAATATTTTTTATTTCTGATCATAAAAAAACAGAAAATTGTGTAGCCCAGTGCACTCAATTCAGACCTACTTCTCAATATCTGGGTATATGCTGATTGATCAAATGTTTGTTTAAAAGCGGCATATGAAACTTCTTATTCAGCTGTTGTGCTTTCCAAACTCGCAGAATCGACCACAGAAACAAAAGTAAGGCTGATTGCAAGATTAGCTGAGGCCCTCTGATTCATAGGCCAGGCACCAAAAGCTCTTCTTCCTCCGCAGGACAAAGCCTGAAAATAAAGGACAAATGGATGATGCATAGTGGTCATTCTTCCAGTGGAATGAAAATTGACTAAGATATATTTAATCTATATATTTTCCCAAAAATTAATCTAATGGCCACTGGGGGGTTGGACATTTTAAGCAGTGTATATTTGACATACACTGATGAGCATTCTGCTGACCCTGCTCAAATGAGCTTTGCGCCCACTCAGATTATGTGGTGCGGTGACAAGCTGTGCATGCCCATGATTAGTTGCTGATATTCAAATCTTGCACATTGATCTCAGAATAGTTTAAAATAATATTACTTTTGCTCGATTAAACCATGTTTGCTGTCCGACCACTTTTGGCAGGTGCTGAACACTGGCCCAGTCATTTAGCCATCAATTTAGCACTCATCAAATTTGCTCAGATCCATAAGCTTGCCCATTTTTCCTGTTCTCACCTTCAAGAACTTTGCACGTGCTGCATGAAATATTTTGCCCCTTAACAGGTGCCACTGTAACAAGATAATCAGTTCTACTCTCCACCTGTTTTAATGTCATGGCTGGTTGCTATGTATTATACTTACATGTTATATGATAAATGCTATATTTAAAAAAGCAATTAAACACAATTTTTGATTGTAATATTCATTGCTTTTAAAATACAAACAAGGTTGTCTAAAAATCACTGGGTTCAGACCCTGTGAAATAAACTATTAGTTATGTGTGATGAAGGCTAATATGTAATATGTTCTGTGAGTCAAATTCTCATATTTGCTCATATTTGTCTGTATCAGAACTTTGGAGTAGTGTTAACCTATTTTAAAAAAATTATTTTACAGCTGATAACAGAGCTGATCAACAGGACAGAGCCCTGTGTGCACCCATGGAGCCCCTGCTGCCCACACAGGAAGTGCAAAGCAAGAATCAAATATCAAAGAGTGCTGCCGCAGCTCACATCATACAGTGATTCACTTACAGTGGTTTGTCTGTGTATGAGAAAATGTTAACAAAGTTACATATGCCATCCACTCCAGTTCCCTTAGATCTCCCAAGAGACACACAAAGATCTGAAAACACATTTTATACAGTGCTTCATACCTCTGGGGTCAAACAGAGTGTCAGCTTAAAAGGCCCTCAAAGCCAGCATGTTAAGGCTTTCACAATTGTCATATACAAATGATGTGATAAAAAAGGCAATTAAGAAATCAAGTACAAACAGGTCCTTTAGGAAACAATTAAACAATTAAATTATTAAAAAATAAATTTTTATTTATTTTTACTTATTTTTAAATTATTAAAAAAACACAATAGTTTTTTGACACAATAGTGGAATGCAGCTATACTTTTACCCACATGTGTTTTCCCTACAAAAAGGATGGTTTTAGGCTAGGTTTTCCACCTCTGCTCCTCACACATCGTTGCTTAGTCAGTGTAATTTCATAGCTGAACACAGAAATTGGTTCAATCTTACATTCTTTACACTGACAATCCATATTAGAGAAAATCAAAGGTGCCTTCCCTCATAAAACCAATCAAAGAACAGAACTTGCAATGAAAAGGTCACATTTTTTCATTGCTATTTTTCAACTTATCTCTTTGTGAGGACGAAATGTCAAAGTCTGAACACACGGTCAAATGATCTGTTTTGTTGTTTTTATTGATAATAAGTACAGATCCTCTACAGAGAACACACTTTATTATGACATACATATTTACCCATAATGGCAAATTTCACGGAGGCCGGTGTAGGCCGATATAGCACTTAAGGAAAACATTTTTGCATACAATACCATTTTACACTTTGTAGACACATGTATGTTTGCCAGAGACTTTGAATAGTAATTAAAATTTGTATATTTGCATGTTAGATTTCACAACCTCTAGTCCTTACCACATGAACACAATCTGAATGATTTTACATGTCAACAACTGAATTATACTGACATTTAAAAAGCAGTGGAGTTCCCTTATACCACATCACACAGGCAACAGTGAGGAAGCTTTGTTTGTACATTTCAAAAAATGATAAAAGTAATAATAATAAAAACTGTATAATATTAAAAAGATTGAAGCGATTCTGCTTCTCTGATTGCTACAGGTAACATAGTCCAAAGTTTATAACTAAAGGCTGCATCTCCACTAGATTTCTTATTGCCTTGGGGTACTTGAAGATTTAAAAAGATTTACACAAAGTTACGCATATTCATAGAGAAAACATAAAGTAGCTCCGGTCATGTTATTAGGTTTTTAAAAAAACATTTGAACCCATCCACTACAAAGAATAATCATAATTGTGGTATATTTCTGAACATTTCAGTAATTGACCTGTTTGTTTGCTGAGCTTCATACAAGGGAAAGAACTTTTCCAAGTTTTTCCAGTATTTTAAGTTCAGCAAATAAACAATACCTAAACCTCTGCATACAAATGAAAGCTCATGCACAATTGGAAACCGGACACATTCACTTAAGGTAAGGTCACTGTCAGTCAGGTCTAAAGCCTTAAGTGCTCTCAAATATTCATAAAAGTCACCTATGTGTTCCTAAAAACAGTGAAAAACATCTGGCAAAGAAAATTCTATTCCACATGTCCCTAGGCATTCCTTTCTCCATATGGTCACACACTCATTTATGTTCACCAGCCTAATAATCATAACCATTTCTCTTTTTGGGTTATTTCTCTTTGATCAAATTGTGAGTTCTGAGTCTTTTATAAAATTTGGTTTGATTCACTTAGCATAAATTTGCCCTTTGTTTTTGTATATCTCACTCTTCTACATATCTGACAACTGTTTATATGACTTTGTATGAGTGTATGTTTGCACAATGATCTCAGCCCTGATTGTTATAATGCAAGATTGTTTTCAAGCACAACAAAATGTAACTGTACCTTTTAGTCATATTTTTCCCACAAAAATATTAAGCAAGCAAATTTTGGTATTTAACCCTCTAGCCCTCCTGTGAGACATTTTTGTCCACTTTTTAGCTGTTTTAATGCATATGGAATGAAAGTTCTGAAGAGTTTTGTTCAGATATAAAATTTTTTAACATCAACTCATTAAATATATCAATAAAATACTCCATACATCTAATTGTAACACTTGACTCCCTCATTGCCACTTATGGCCAAATGAAATAAATAAAAAAATATTTTTTATATTCCTTGTTATTTACACTGTTAAATCATACAATTTAGGTTAAATTCATTTTCATTTTAAACTTGAGCACATTTTTAGAGTTTGTATTTACCAGATTATGTAATTTATCCATTTTTGGCCAAGTGAGCAATTTTATACAACAATCTTAGTTCCCAATAGGAAGTATTATGGCTTACTGCACTCCATTGGAGTAAATAAATCACACAATTTTGACATAGGTGTGATCTTAAGGATGTCAGATAATGGTTTGTGTTTGTGCATGAGAATAAAATTCAGTGTTGTTGTTAAATCAGTTACATATTTTGTTCTATTTTTGGCCCCAGTAGCATTGAGAATATAGAGAAAACGGCCATTTTTGAGGTTGTTTACTAACAAGTGCATTGTGCAAACAAACTGGTATTTAAAGGATTAAAAAAAAACTAAGGAATAAATATTTGATACTCATCACAAGAACTGACATTAGTTAAAACCAGTATGTAGTAAAAAACCAAAAAAGTATATAACAATATATTAAAATTATTTATGAGCAAAAATGGATAAATTAAATAATCTGGAAGAAAACACTAAAAACTAAATTTCTCAAGTGTTGAGTTTAGAATGAAAGCATTTTAACCTAAATTGTATGATTTAACAGTGTAAATAGCAAGGAATTAAAAAAGGTAGTTTTCATGGATTTCAATTGGCCAAAAGTGGCCACATGGGAGCTGAATGTGTAGTAAAAACGAGGAGTGCCATAGAGTTAAAATGAGAAAGTAATATACAAAGAGTAAATTGTGACATTCACAACAGTCAAAAACATAGGCATAATTAATTCTGAATTCTTATACACCCCTGCAACATTAGAGACAGAAAACAAACAACTAAATAGTTCAACTAAATAGGTCAATTGTTAATTAATGGCCTAAATCTAGGTGAAAGGGTTAAAGCATTTAAAACAATTCTGGCAAAAGGTTCCCAAATAGCACAACCAGATAACAATCACCTATTGTTGGTAAAATGAAGGTTCCACTCAACAACAAAGTCACTGTCACCTGTGTCTGGCATTGAAAGAAACCACAACCGGACTTGCTCTCTCTCCGTGGCGTAAAATGACCCACTCACACAATGCTGGAGTCCATTAGTGAGCATTAAACAGCGTTAGTCAGCGTTCTTGAAAAAATGGGTAAAGTAAAAAAAACCCTGAAAAAAGAAAGTAAAAAAAGGTTGATGATCTTAAATCCAAGAAGATTAATGAGTATATGACAATACATAGAAACTGTCATTGCAGCAATTCCAGCAGCGAGAGAAGTACGATCTCATTGTACGTAGTAGTAGGACACTGACCAACCACTGACCATTTTCTCTCCAAAACTGCAAAGAATTGTCCTCTTGCCATATTATTTTGAGTCAGTGCCTTGAAAATTAGTATATGTATGAAGTCAAAAATCTTGACTATATAGACATAGTTGATGCCAGAGTTCAGCAAATTAGTAGCCAGTGTTATTTACACTTCTTCTACGGTGTCTACGGTATCCACAGTAATTAGGGTCATATTCAGTGATTACTTCAATTAAACTTTTTACGATGCTCCTTATTAATAAGTCATGTCCCTCATTAGGATGCCATCCCAGGTCTTCAAGGTACACTTGCATATTTGTATTCTCTTCAGTAACCCACTCCAGAACGTTTCTCTTAACAATATTGCACACAAGTTGGTCGTTCCATCATTCTCAGCACCTGCTCCTCCTGATGTTTTCCTGTTGCCCACGGTCACTCTTCAGCTCTAAGCTGAAATATACTGGGTACAGTACTGACTGTGCTCAACATATACTGTCTGGCAAGCATATATAACTACTCAAGTGACCGTGGTAGTTAATTAATGTATTTTTATTCCCTTTACAACATGAAACAGTATAAAACCTGTGTTGTTTATAAAATGCTGCTAGTCAACATTGTGCTGCAGTGACTTTACTGAGACAATCTACCTTTAGCATCTTGAAGTTACATGTCTTATTACAAATCACACAGTCTAGAAATTTTGTAGTTTAGAAACAAGTCTGAACACTTTATATTACAAATGTGAAATGTGTCTGGATATTTTGGGGCAAAACATCTCTTTGTTTGCTGAGATTGAGGTTTAAACAGATAGCATACCTGCTATCTGTTTAAACCAAAATTCTCAGGCATGCTAAAAAGCTATTTGTGTGAAGAACGGCACACTAACCCTGATTTAAGCCCTCGCTGGGCTGAATTTTGAATCTTGGAATTCAGCTAAAGCTTAAATCTGGGTCACTTATCAGGCTTTCCCCCCCATGGTGTGGGTGTTGTGCAAATGTACTCTGTATTCAAACCACTTCTTATGAATACCACGGAATAGGCAGGCCTACTTCTGAATCAGCTCTGTGAGACTGACTCATAGATCTGCTTAGTGGAACATTTCATAAACCTGATCCTGAAGGCGCACTGTCCTGCACATTTTAGTGCTTTCCTTTCTTTGACAGCCATTTCAGCTTAGTTGAACAGCTTGTCAACAAGCTGATTGCTTGTTTGTTGAGTGTGTTGAAAGCAGTGAAAACACTCAAGTGTGCATGGAATTGAGCCTCTTAATACCGGCTTTTCTTAAAGAAAGGAAAGTACATGGGGTCCAGAGATTAACAAATTTGTCCAGACAGATGGTCTCATCCCCAGACCTTCACTCATATTATGTTACTAGAATTATATGAAAACCATTTCTGCCACACTGATTATATTTAAAAAGAGTTTAAGTTTTATTCTAAGTGAAACTGCTTGTTTAACTAATAGAGAGCCAAGTGAGCACCCTAGTCAGACTGTCCTAATCAGTTGACTTAAGCGTAACAATATTGTTATGTCTGATAATGTTTAAATTAAAATCAATACTGACCAAACACCTGTAAATGAGTATGTCTCTTTGGAAGTACTTTTTGTGTATTTAAATGGTGAGAAGTTGTGTTTAGCTGTGTTAAAACCAGTGTTTGGAACTGTTCACTACACTGTATTTAGTGTGCATGTTTAATGTATGTACTGAAAGCTATAATAAAGAATTGTATCTATGATAAATATACAACACAACTGAAGATATTCCAGCTTTATTAATAAATTGGATTGGATTGTCTTTACTTCATTTAGTGATACCATGTAAAGTTAATTATTTATGCATGATTGAATTGACCTATATATGTTTTTGATTGGAATAAACGTGAGTGCTTGTGTTTCAGATATTTTTCTACAGTATGAATACACAAAATATGTAACAAAACATGCAGTGGAAATGCTACATTTCATTTGTCACTTATCAGAAGGTAATATAAACCATGAGTTTTATGAAAGCCACTTCCCCTTCTCTAAGTTGAAACATGCTTCTCTGAACTGCAAGCTAAGACGAGACCTAAGCAATGTGGTAAACCAGGCCACAGTGAGGCAAATGAAAAACCTGCATCTGCAGGAGTGCAGATGATTAACCTGAAAACATACTCGAGCCAACTCCTCATTCTAGTCAAGTGGATAAGCAAGGCAGAGGTAAGAGTTTCTCTGTATTACTGTCGACAATTTTTAATAGATTTTTAATAGAACAGAGCTTTTTTTGAGTCATCATCATACTTAATTATTTATACTGTTATTTATTTATTTTTAAATACTCTTTAAGAATTCATTAATTTGACCTAAAATAATATTTTAGGATGAAATAATGTACTATGAAAACAGATTATGTATTTTGTACATTATATGGTGAATATTTTTATGTATGTCTGTGTATGTTTAGTTTTGCTTCTCAAAATATCTTTGGGGTTATTTTACAGTGATTTCCACATAGAAACATTTTTTTCAAATTGGTACTGTGGAAATGTTAATATTACTTAAAAGTTATAGCTAAAAAGGAATTTTGATATTGATATTATATTCTCCACAGTCTTGAATTCCTAGTAGGTTACAAATTAACATACATGTTCTTTCTTGTTTTATTTCAGGATCGATAAATGGTGGTAAAGGTAAAGTGGTTCTCTGACATGATGTTCGTGGGACACAACTTTAGCAGTGGCAACGATAGCAACAGTACTTGTGGGATCCGTAATGCTCTCCCATGGCTTTTTCTGCCCATCAGTTACTCCATTATCTGCTGTCTTGGCCTTATCAGTAACACTTTAAGCATGTTTGTATTCTTCCGCCGGCATGCTGACACTTCCACTGCTGTGTACATGCGACATCTGACTCTGGCCGACTCTCTTTTGGTCCTTTGTTTGCCACTGCGGATCTACTACCATGACAGTGAAGGGCCATTCTACTTATGCAAAATAGTGGGTTTCTTCTTCTACATCAACATGTATGCAAGCATTTCTTTTCTCAGCCTGATCAGCCTGGACCGCTACCTAAAGATCATCAAGCCAGTCTGGGTTTTCCGCATCCAGAAAGTTTGGTGGAGCCAGATTGCCAGTTGCATTGTCTGGATCACACTCTTAATTGGAAACTGCCTGTTCTTCATAGGCAACAAGCTGGGGAATTCATGTGACAAGATCTGCTTCCACTTCCATGACCAGGGGTTATTAGCAGGTAGCATCAACTTGACTGTGGTGGCCCTCTTTGGTATCTTGATTCTGGTCTTCATTATCTTCTATGTGAAGATTGGGCTGAAACTCAAAACGATGGAGATGGGGAATGGTGACCCCAAGGCACAAAGTCGCAAGCAGCAGCTGATCCTGAAGACATACTTGGTACCTGGCATATTCACACTCTGTTTCCTGCCATACCATTTGGTGCGAGTGCCATATGTTTTGGCTCAGATGGACGTGATCAAAGAACTGGAGAGCAAACAGAGGCTACACTCCTGGAATGAGATTACCTTACTTCTGTCCACTTTCAACAGCTGCCTGGACCCTATTATTTACTACTTCTTGTCCAGCACATACAGGAAGACTATCCTATGTGCCATCAAAGGCCAGTTTAAAAGCATGTATGATTTGAACAGAAGACGTATCAGCATTAATCGTTCAGTAACAGAAATCTAACTCTAAAAGTAATTTTGAAAAGAGCTTGACTGCAGATATTAAGACAGAGAAGTTGGCATAAGCTGTAAATACAGAATACTTAACATGTAATAGTTTTAGGTACATACTGTAGCATTCTCCTTTGAACTGAACTGTTGGTATGGGATTCTAATGTTTTTGTAGATGCAGAGTATATTGCTCATCTACAGAGCAAGTAACCTTTACCAATTTTGCTGAAAAACAATGTGACCTTTTTTATTGCCTTAAAGTTCCTATGCATGTATTTTAATGCCATGGTAAGTTGTTTTGTGGTAAGTGTGTGGGTGTTTGAATGACACATTTAAGAAGTTTTTATGGTATATTTTATGCGGTACATGGTAGTGAGTGTGTTCAGTGCTTATTGGAAGATCATGCTTTATGTTGACTGTGCATTTCAGCATTGCGGAACTGACTTTCAAAGTATCAGAATCATCAGGAATTTCCCACTGACTGTGACCTACTACAGGTGATTTCTTGGAGAGTTGCACCTGTGTATGCCCATCTATAGAAATGTAGAAATATCAAGATAAACTTGTTTGTCTCATTTTATTATTATTTTGTAATGCTTTTCTCATTATTTAAAAAAAAACTTTGATTATTATTGTTATTTAAATATTTAATTAGTAAAATATAAAATTTAACTGGAATAAAAGTGTAAAAGTGTAATAAATACATTGTGTTCATTTATATGTAAACATTCTTATGACATTGTGTTCCTGAAGCTAGATTCATAGATCCAGACAGGCCTACTTCCTTCTTCTGGACAGCTACAGTGGTGTGCAGGGGAAAATGAAAATTTTCCCCCCCACTTATCTATAACCTTTATGAAAGCCACAATGTTCAATTAAAGAACTATGTATAAAATAGAAACTATAGCATGTATGAAAAGTTCTGGATGAAAGGGCACAAACAATGGTAACCATTACATGATAGAAAATCATGAAGTTAAAGATTCAGATCCAAATCTTCAAGGTTATTGGTGTAAACATCCACTCGCATGTGCCAGTGACCTTCTGGTTCAAAGACTAGGAAAACATCTACATGAGCATAGTGATTCAGTGTTCTGTTGCAGTAGTGCATATATTCATGCTACATTTTGTGCATTAGAGGAAAAACAGCCATGTGTTGACAGATTCCATTTTTGAGGCCTTACTCTACAGACCATCTACAAAATAGTGTCTACAGCACAACAGTTGTGAGCATTAACTTGGTAAATATTCATATTTCAGTTCTTTACACCTTTTATTTCAGTGTTGCTGTGTTTATCGCAAAACCAAGAAACCCCGAGGCTACAAAATAACTTCTTATGCAATTACATAATTGAAGTGCCATTTTATATCCTGCCTACCAATATACTTGTTTACTGATTTGATCATCCTGCTTTTCTGCACATTTGCAGTTTGCACTGCTGGTGATAAGCCCTAAGACGTAAGCTGTAAGATGTAAAGCGTAATAATGGCCTTGATTGTATCAGTGATGTGGTTGAAACTGAAAGTTGGAAGACAGATGAAAAGTAGACCTGCACATGTAGCTGCCTGAACATGTATTTACAATAAAACCCACATTCAAGATGCCAAGCTTCCAAGCTGCCCTGGAAGTAGCTATACCCATAACAGAGGGAGCTGTAGCTGATACAGGCGTTGAGTGGCTGGTACTTTCATAAGCCAGTTGAGCGACCTCCAGAAGCCAGTGTTTTGAAAGTAGAGAACCTTGCCTCGCCCAGTGAAACACAAGCAACTGGTCAGTCTTATGAATCTCTGCCTTGGCGAAAACATAAAGTCATAGTGCCAGAACCTGAGACTATTTTATCTGGTACCTGACTGCTCCATGTATACTACAAGATAAATGGACTACGGAATTGTCCCTGGAGTTCAGGAACAATACTGTAGGCAGGAAATCCGGCTTAGTCCTCAGTGTAGCAGAGGAATCATTCAGGCCCCAGTGGAGACAAAGAGGGCTGGCAGAAAGTGCAGGCAGACCTCACTGTATATACTGCAAGTAGGAATGTTATTTTCAAGAGCAGTAATTTAGGGGTGGCATTATCTGCCGGTTTTAAGAGTCCAGCCACTCCTTCAAAGCGAGGACCATAAAGAAATTATAAGACTAGTAGAAGATCCAGGGTGGTGATCTAAGCACCTATGTTGGATGCAGCCTCTTTGTCCTTTTCAGGAAGGAAACTATCAATTTGTTTAAACCCAAGGAAGAACCCACATCTAAGGCAGATATGTAAACCTTAATCATGGCAGGCGAGCCCCAGGCCTCAAGTAGTGACTGAGGAAAGAAGAGAACCAACTTTGTAGTGCAAAATGTTTGATGAGTCTGTGTACCATCTTCAAATGCTAGGACAGTCATGAGCTAGAGCATCCTTACCCAGAGAACCATTCTGATCCAGTTCCAAAAACCACAGCCAGCAGAAATGTTTCAGTACGAGTCACTCTACCCTCAGCTTGTGGAATTCGATATGATCCACTCTCAGCACTGGGACAGCAAGGATCAGTGCCCACTGTTCGTCTTGGGAGACCAAACAAAGAGGCAATGCAGCCATCCACAAAATACTGACGAGGCTGTCAGTTCACTAAAGCCCCTGAAGTCCATGCTGCAGGGTTTCATTCAGGAGAGGTCCAGCCTGTGGGATGCCCTAGTTGGTCTGGTATCTAAGAAAGATCCTTCATGGTGTTTTTGTTTTGATTTCAGAAAGTTTAATGCAATTGCCATGGAGCTTTTAACAGCTCATATGCACAAAGGTACCACCAGGACTAAGGTTAAGTGGAGACTTGCCTATTAGAAAGTTAAGGAACTCATTGATCGTTGTTAATGTACGTTTATTTTTGTATGTACTTTGTTAAACAGATGTTTACTTGAGGGTTGTTCTCTTTTTCCTTCTTTCTTTTTCTTCTTTTTAGTGTCGGATGGGTGGGAGAAAATTGCTTATTCTTTGTGTTTTGTATTCTTGAATACAAAATAAAAACAATAGCTTACAAAAAAAGAAGGTTTAATGCAGTGTCTCATAAGGACATGTATCCAGTTAAGGCAGATGCAATTTTGGCTTTGTAACTTCCCTGACTGGTCAAGCAAGTTTATGACTTTGTCACTGGTAAGACTAGAATAATGAGTGTACAGTCGTGGCCAAAAGTTTTGAGAATGACACAAATATTAGTTTTCACAAAGTTTGGTGCCAAAGTGCTTTTAGATCTTTGCTTCAGTTGTTTCTGTGATGTACTGAAATATAATTACAAGCACTATGATTCCGTCCGGGGAGACGGAAATGCTGTAGTGACGTCAGACGCCGGAGATTTGGCGGAAACTGAATGAACAGCGAGGAGAACGAGGAGA
>JBBJLR010000024.1:701652-713030 GCA_037577145.1 Brachypetersius gabonensis
CCCCCCCCCCCCCCCCCCCCCCCCCCCCCCCCCCCCCCCTCCCCCACTTCATTTACTGCTAATGTGTGTGAGTTCTTATGTGTGGGGAATGTGTTTTTGAGGGGATTTGTTGTTTGCTTCACTTAGATGAACACAGGCTACCATGGATGAGGTGCCTGGTAGTCCTGTGGTATTATGGGTTAACTCATTGTTGCCTTCAACGGCTGGACTTCGGCCGAGACAGCGGTCTGGGTTGCGCTAACCCTGGAGTGGAAGGCGCTGCTGGTCATGAAGGACCTCCTGCCGCACTAGACATTGAGAATGCCTTGCAGCCCCGATTCGACCAGCAGGTTTCCTTGGAGGACGCACGCGCCCAACTGGTCAGCAAGCAGCGACGTGATGGGAAAAAGCTCGGTGCCTTGGCCGTCGACCTTCGCCAGCTGGCACAACGGGGCTACCCTGACTTTTCATGTGATCAGTGCAAAGGGGGTAGCGAAGGACCCAGCAAAGGTAACCGCAGTGAGGGATTGGCCCGTTCTGGCTAACATCCGCCAACTCTGAAGCTTTCTGGGGCTAGCGTCCTACTACCTGCGCTTTGTGCGGGACTTTGCCATGATTGCGAGCCCTCTGCACCGACTCACTCAAAAGGGGCAAACTTTCATGTGGGACAGTGACTGTGAGCATGCCTTTGTGTCGCTGAGGGCGGCCCTGGTTTCCGCCCCTGTGTTGGATTACCCAGACCCCAAGGGGACATTTGTGCTGGACACTGATGCGAGTGATGTTGGACTGGGGGCCGTGTTGTCCCAGGAGGGGGGACATGTGATCGCATACTTCAGCCATGCTCTTTCTCGGGCAGAACGGAACTATTGTGTGACGCGTCGGGAGCTGCTAGCAGAGGTGGCAGTGCTCAAGCGCTTCCGTCCATATCTGTATGGGCAACAGTTCCAGCTTTGGACTGATCACGAATTGCTCGTGTGGCTGTTGAACTTTAAGGAGCCGGGGGGACAGTTGGCACGCTGGCTGGAAATCCTTCAAACATTCGACTTCCAGATCCACCACCGTGCGGGGCATCTGCACGGGAACGTTGACGCCCTGTCATGGCGCCCATGCACAGAGGGGGGGTGCCATTTCTGCGAGCGGTTGGAGGCGAAGGACAGCAGAATACAGCTCACGGCAGTGTGCATGGCACGCCCCAAGGCCTTTGAGGGGCTGAGTGAGCAGCAGCTGAGTACAAAGCAGAGCTGAGACAGCACTTTGTTCCAGATCATGGCGTGGTTGCGGTCTGATCATCGTCCACTGTGGTCTGAGGTCACTGACGGGATTGTGTCCCAGTGGGGAAGCCTGGTCATGAGGGACGGCCTGCTTTACCGCCGCTGGACACAAGGGGGTGGTGCTAGGGTAACAATCCAACTCGTTGTCCCTGGACCCCTGCGGACTCTGGTGCTCGCCCTGGTCCATGGTGCGGACTCTGAATCGCTTGAGCTCTAAGTTTTACTGGCCTGGCTGCCACACGGACATGGCCCTGTTCATTCACCGGTGTGACAAGTGCACCACGAAAAAGGGGCCATCACAACGTTCCCCGGCCCCCCTGCAGGATTATGGAATGGGTTGCCGTGGACGTGCTGGGCCCATTTCTGGTGACAGAGAGGGGGAACTGCTACGTGCTCGTGGCCAGACTGCAGCGACCACAGTGGCCGTCCTAGTGGACGAGATGTTCTCCCATTTCGGGGTCCCAGAAAAACTACACAGTGACCAGGGCCGCAACTTCGAGGCGGAGGTCTTCAGCGAGGTCTGTTAGTGGCTGGGGGTGAAGAAGACCCGCACCATACCTCTCCACCCACAGAGTGACGGTCTGGTTGAACGTTTCAACCAGACCCTGTCCCCGCAGCTCGCCATATTCACCCGCCGGCACCAGCGGGACTGGGACTGTCATCTGCCTCTGGTGTTGTGGTCATATCACACCGTGGTGCAGGAGTCCACGCAGTCCACCCCAGCGGCACTAATGTTCAGTAGGGAGCTTAGAACACCAGTGGACTTGGTGTTCAGCCCCCCATCGGAGCCAGAGCTGCCAGGTAAGCCAGGCCTGGAGTACTTTTACCACCTGCGAGAGAGGCTGCGTGTGGTTCATGGTTTGACCCGGCAGGCACGGTTAAACGCTGGTTCAAAGCAACGGTGGGTGTATGATGTGCGCTCCCGTGGCCGAGACTTTGGGGTCGGGGAAAAGGTTTGGGTGTATAGCCCGGTGAGGAGGAGGGGGCTTTCACCCAAACTTATGTCCCACTGGGAGGGCCCATGCATTGTGTGAACAGCTGTCATACATGACCTATCCGGTGTGGCTGAGCAGAAGGGCAAGGGTGGTTGTCCTCCTCCGAGAACGTCTAGCTCCCTACCAGCCTATGGGTGAGTCACAGGAGTGGGTAGAGGCCGAGGACAAGCCCCTGCCTCCTGTACCTCCAACTCCTGATGGGGGTGGTGCTGGGGCTGGTACCTCACGGACTTTGAGGTGGACGTTGTGGCTGGGGACATCCACAGTTAAGGTGGGGCAGTGTAACAGAGTTGGACTGTAGCGGGGGCATGCTCCCATAATGCACTGCTCTCACCGGAGGGGTTTGTTGTTGTTTATTGATTGTTGTGTTGTTTTTGGGGGGGTTCACAGGCTACCGTGGATGAGGTGCCTGGTAGTCCTGTGTACTTAAGCAGGGTTTTCCTGCATTAAGGAGTAGACTTGTTGTTGTCTGGCTCTGCTTTAATCTGTTCAATAAATCTTGGAGACTTCTCTCCAATTGAGATCTCTCTCTACTCAACTACATATTTGATTAAATATATGTACTCTTTACTCCACTGCATATGAAAGGACACTTAACGTAACTCATTACATTGTGACTGTGCGCGACAAGTCAGCATCTTTATCTGCCATGGCTAATTTCTTGAGCGGAAGAGGCGATATCACCATCTGAAGAGTGCTTAAGGCACTGGATGCTATTTACCTATATGTGCTATTTTGAAATATTGAGGTGTTCAATTTCATTTCAATATTAGGAAATAAAACCTCATAAATAAACAGTTTCTTGTTTTTCACATTTCTTGGTGTTCATCGAGCCTACATTCAGTACGAGTAAAATACTTAAGTTCTTTTAAAATCAGATACTTTAAGACTTTTACTCAAGTCTTCTTGGAATTGGTGACTTGTAACTTGTAATGGAGTCATTTTTACAGTAAGGTATCTGTACTTTTACTCAAGTATGGTTTTCAGGTACTCTTTACACCTCTGAGTTTCAATTAATCCAGAAGCATCTAGAAACATTTCTAGAACTGTGACATTCAGCCACATTAGTCCGATATTATCGAGACTTCATTGGTCTCTGTATTGATTATAAAATTGTACTACTGACAAATAAAGACCTCAATGTTTCTCACACTTGGATACATCTGTGAACTTATCTGCCTCATTTCTGGGACCACTTGCCCAAGTGTCCTTGGATGGTCCGGTTGCTTTTGACTCCCCACGTGTTCTTGCCCGATCCAAGGGCAACTGCTGTTCAACATCACCAGGGGAGATTGGTCATCCTGTAGCCCTGGAGTAGAGGCTCTCAAACTACTCCTCACTCAAACTCAAAAACAACTTAATCTATTCTTCAGTGATTAAGTCTGCACATAAAAACCTTCAATTGTTTGTTAGCTCCAGAATGTCTCTATCCTCATGTTGGACAAAGGAACATGGGTTTCCCATTTTGAGTCTTGGTTCCTCCCAGGGTTTCATTCTCCAGCTTTAGGCAGTTTAGAGAGCTCCTTGCCTCTGTCACCCTTGGCAGGCTCACTACAGGCTCAGATATGAATTCTGTAAAGCTGTTTTGTGACAACATCCATAATAAAATTTTTATATAAATAAAATGTAATTACATTATATATGCTATGTTTTATATTTAGCCATTTACTTTACTACATAGGTCTAGGCCATTGGAAACTGGTATCAGTATAAGTCTGCTGTCAGTGTTGTGCATGAACGCGTTCAGTGAACAACTTTCATTAAACACGTTCCTATTGTTCATGAAAGCTGAACTGAACAAATTTAGTTAACATATTATGAACGTGCACGCAAGTGACATTCACACTCGCAAGACTGAACACAACTCGCTGAGCTTCACTGATTACCCTTCTATGATCCTATGCCCTTGCATGTGATTGGCCAGAACGCCCCCATGCAGCCAATCAAAAAAGATTTCTGCCCTGAGTGTTGTGTGTGAACTGGCACAACACTGCCTGCTGTCTTTAAGACAAATCAAGTTTATTTTCTATAAAAACTAATAAATTATATGTTTATGGTTATCATATATTCTCTTACAGTCTTTTGGTCAGGCTTGGTGTCATTTAGTAAAGCAAGTCAGTCACCATGCCCCAATAAATTCACTAGAATCAAAGTGAAAATTGTTCTTCATGCTGCATTGCCTGTCACTGGTAGACCTTTGGTGATATCCTGTAATGCTCCTGATTATTTTGTCTTGAACAAGTTACTTGAACAGAATGGACTGTTTTAATTTAGTTGTTTGATACTGTAATGTCTCTGGGTGGCTGCCATTAGAGGCAGCCTTTGGGTTTGTTTGGTTTGTTTTGTGCATGTTTCAGTTTAGTTTCAGGGTGGCTGCCGGTAGAGGCAGCCTTTAGGCTTATCTGGTGTCAGGGTGAGTGTGTGATCATCAGGTGCATTTAGGCAGGCTTAATGAGAGCCCAAAGGCACCTGATGATCACACACAGGTGTTTGATTGAGAGTGCATCGGGTTTGACTAGGACACAGTATGAGTGTGTGAGTGCATGAGTGTCTGTAGCCGTGCTTGTTAGGAGCTAAGTGTGTCTGTCATGTGATTGGTGGAGTGAATGTTTAAATCCTGGCTGAACCAGAGTGTCAGTGCGTGGTCACCCATTAGAATCCTCAGTTAGATACCCCCGTAAGTCGAGAGACTGCTGAGAAAGCTCATGCACCTGATCATTGCTCGGGACATGGCTTGTGGGAGCCAGGTCGGGTTGCCGTACGGGAAAGTGGTGAGGAAGCAGGTAAGGGAGCCTGCTGTGAGCACTCAGGAGAGGGCGCCGAAGTGGAGTGCTCTTCCACTCCTCCCACTGGGGCCTGTGCACCCACAACCAAGAGGAAGGAAACGGGCAAAGAGGCCCGCTCGGTGTACTCCGGCGAAGCACCCAGGAGGGAGTACACTTCCGGTTCTTCCTCATGTTAAAGGGTCACAGAAACCCGAGAAGCAAGCAGCTGGCCTGTTTCCTGTTTCTGGTTCTTATACATAGGGTTTTATTTTAGGTCTGGTTGGAAAAATCTAATGCCAAATCAATGGCAGGTAGAATTGCAAAGCCCCCGCCAGATTCAGGTTATGCATTCTACATCCTACTCTTTTCCTTAGTGCCACTCAAATTCTCTCTCTTCACTTTCTGCACAAGCACATGTTCATATGTGTAGAGACAACTTTAGATTATGTATACTTTTACAGACATATGGTGAACAGAGGCCTTGGCAATAAGATGCATGCATTTAGCATTAGAGACTTGGTTGGGTGGCGGTGGGGGAGGTTCAGTGCTCTGTCTGTGATCTCGGTGAGGAAAAGTGGAAAGGTCTGACCTAGCAGTACCTGCTCCTTGCTTCAGCATGCTGCAGATTTCAGAGAATCCGATGTGAATCATGTATACGTGGCTTTAGATGGCAAGCAAGGCAGAACAGAATGGCCTGGGGGACTTCTTTGCTTCTAAATTAGTGGCCAGTGAATGCTGCATAACGGAAGACTGCATAATCAGACTTCAAGAATGCCCAGTTCAGTGCTGGCCATCTCAATGAGGCAGCCATGTGTGTGTGTGTGTGTATATATGTGTTTTCTGTGAGCTTCTACATGGGCAGTAGCAGTGCTGATGTTTCCATATGCATGGCCTTATAAATAGACCTAAACACAAATGCTTAGAGTTACCTATAAATGCTTGAAACAGTAGAGAGAGCAGCTCTTGATAAGTGATACAAATCTAGCTCCTGCTCAGCAGAGGCCATCTAAACAAAAGCGGAGCAGCTGCCTGCAGAAGTCGGCACTCTCCTGGCACGATATTCCTCCAGTCCCATGGCTCCAGCTTTCACAGCTGTTCCTGTAGACCACCCGTGCCTGAGGAGAGGATGGCCAATGCCTACTACCCCTCCCCCCACCCCACCCCGCAAAGCATGCAGTTCTGGGCCTGCAGATGAGGCAATGGAGCAGCAAACATTTACATTTACATTTATATTTGGCGATCGTCTTGGATGATACTCAGTCTTGCATGAGTCTGCTGAGTTAAACACTGAATGGCCTCAGATGGCCTCTTGCCAAAAATTGTGCTTCTAACCACTGTCAGATATCTGAATGCTTGTTACTCAACATGTTCATGCCATTACATGCTAAAAATAATACTTTTCTGATTATATAAAATATGAATTTCCATTTTTGGCTTGGGCATATGATTGTAAAAATACCTATTTGTATTGGTACAGGCATTGGGTGGAAAAAGGGGTGGTGGAGAATGCAGAATAAAGTTTTTTCAGACGTCATCTTATATATATGGCCAGATGACTCCAACAGCAATAGCAACTCATGTGGGGTGTTCCCAGTATGCAGTGGGAAGTACCTACCAAAAGGGCACATAAGTATTAAAATAAAACCATGTAGCAATGGAAAAAGAATGTCTTTGTTTGATGTAAGGTATTTTGGCAGAGTCAGTATGAATCTTTGGACAATGTTTTGCTGGGTCCTGGCATTAATATGAATACTACTTTTTTTAATACTACTACCAACTACTTAAACCTTGTTGCATACCAAGTACACTCCTTAATGCCAACAGTATTCCTTAATGGCAGCAGGATAATGCACTCTGCCACACTACAAAAATTGTTCAAGAATGGTTGGAAGAATATGAAAGACTGCTGACCTGGCCTTGGTGTCAGATAGCACTTGTGCAGTCCATACCTCGATAGGTCAAAGCTGATTGAGGTAAATAATATCAATATACATACTATACACAAACACTCTACAGTCTCTTATCCTTTTCACTTTTAGAATAATAATTTGTTAATTTTATTAGGATCGTCTTTGATGTATTTGATACATGCAAAATTATTAATTTCAGGTTTTAAATCAAATAACTCTGCTCATTAGTATGTACCATATTCAGTCCTCAAAAACACTGTGAGACGTGTTGCTTGCTATGTTTTTAGTTTCATCTTACGACAGGTGTGCACACTGTACCATTCACTCCATAGCAATACAAAAAAAAAGTAAAAGCTCCTCTTTTTACAAAAACAACCTCTTCTGTAAGTGTTTACAGCCTGATTATAAATTGTTTGACAAGAAGAATGCCCAGTGTCACATTTATCCAACAGAGATGGTGGTGGTGATTTTTTATCTTTTTGACTGAGTGATTGGGATCGTCTCACACCCCCCTAATAAGTTGAACCCTTGGTATTGAATTATGACATTAGTGTAATCTCATTTTTGATCATACCTCTTTTAAAATTTCTTCTGAAAGGTATTTTATGATGTCACTTAGAAAACCACTTTTGGTCCAAAAACATAGATGCATTCAACACACACGCTAAGAGATTATCTACAAAACCTCTGACCTTAGAGCAGTACTACTGGCGTAATACACTTAATTCAACTTAGCCAGCCATTCACAAGTCAAATCAGGTGTGGGCCAAAATTGCAACTCTTGATCCCTCCCCCATTTCCCCTGGGATTTAATCTTAGTTATCAGAGCCTTGGAGGGATACCAGTCAGTTATTTAAAAGCTAAAAGTCAGATCATTTGATGCTATAGTAAACTTGCTATGTATAGTAAAATGATTCATCATTAATATGGAGAGAAAGTACAGAACACAGGCAATGTGTAAAGGGAGAAACTGGAAAAACAGTGATGAACGGTAATACTCCATGCTATATAACGACCTTTCTGAGGGAAACCATAAAAATGCATAATCTAGGAGCCCATGGCCTTGTCTTGTTATGGTAATGACTTGACAAGGTTGCTGAGCAAGGAACATGCTATGATGCCGGTGACTACCTTTCTGTTATTTCAGGATGGTACTGGAGTTCCCTCTGGCTTAATGTTACTTTGCCAGTTAGTGAGGATATACAGCATAAATTTAAAGTGTCTGTTGTTTTATTGTAGAACAAGTGGCCACAATTGTCCTTGAAAAAATGAACAGATTTATGTTTGCTCATGAGTTTTTGTTATGAGTCCATATGCCAGTGTCACGTCTCCGGGCTTTACCCCGTGCAGGAAATGCACCACAGCAGGCGTCCATTGTCTTTTGTTCTTTTTATTTTCAAAATATGAAACATAGAACATAAACGTGGCTGTAGTGAGCGGTTGACCGACACAGAGGTCAAACCAAACAGAACTTAAATACACTCTAAGAAACATAACAAACCAATGAAAAAACACATTCACTTAGTCCTGAGTACACCAGCAGCTGGAGCCTATCTCCAGACCTCTTCCAGCTAGTGTACTCAGGATATCAAAATAAAAGTCTTTAACATAACTAAACCCACAGCGCCCCCCAGTGTCCACTGGACAGACCTTACAGCCAGCTTCAGAATATCTAAGAAATTTTATCAGATTTCTGAATGATTAGTGCATAGTGCTGGATTGGTTTCATAATAAAAGTTGAAGTAATAAAACCTGGTCTGGGATTGCTTGTCTAGGTTGGGATATAAATGTTAAAAACTGAGCAGAAATCAGCATGCTCACTTAGACAAAAGTCAAATTCAATGCACTTCCCCCCCAATGCTGCACCTAACAAAAGCAACCCCAGACAGAACTGGCCATTATTCCCCATGAGTGCAACTCCGAACACCTGTCTCTGTGCCCCTCCCTGTCTTGGCAGGCTATTTTGGTCTAAACGTTATAGTGAGTAATTTATCTTTGGTAGTTTAATTGACCTTATGGGAGGGGGGTGTCCCAGGACAAAGCGGTAGTAAGATTAATGCAGCAGGATGCTTAGTGGGTTGATGCTGTAGGACCCTCAGAGGACTCTGCTTGCTGAGTCCCTGCTTTCTCGAGTCCAGCCTCTCAGTTTCCCTGACATGACAGTATCAAACATTGGGATGAGTCTTAGACCACATCTATTTTTTTTTCAAATTGTTTTATGATCATTCACATGAAAAAGCATTTTAGGTAAATTTGGAGAGTTTGAAAAATGTTAGTTGCAGTTTTGAAGCATTGACCATGTTTCTGCCTGGATTTTTTCAGTGTCATCCATGATTTCCTCTCTTGCTCTATATTTTGAGCAATAGAGAAAACCAGACAGGATTTTACCACTTTTTTCTATGCCTCAATAACTAAGTGATAGTTTGTGCTGTACATCTTAAACTTCTACATTTATATCAGTATATAACTGGTAAAAATAATAACAGAACAAAACATTTTGTCCTGCTTCCTCACAAAATGAGCAAGTTTGCATGAAAAAACAAAGACTTTTGTTGTTACAAATTGCCTCAATAGCAGTTGGTGGAGTATAACAACTGGGGAAATACAGTTGTTAGACTCCTTTCACAGGAACTGCTGATCAAGTTCTACACTGCAGTCACTGAGTCTGCCCTGGTATCCTCCATCGCAGCCACTAAACAGGACAGGAACAGACTGCAGCGGATTGATCATCGGTGCTCCCCTGCCCTCCATCCAGGACCTGTACCTCGGCACAGGAACAGTTTCATACAGCCCTCGCCATCACCCTCCTAAACAGCTAAACTAATAATAATTCTTTGCATTTTTTTAACCCCACCACCACCACCCCTCTTCAGAGGACAACTTAAAATGTTATACAAAATTTGAGAGCAATACTAATCCGCCCCAATTTAACATCAACACATAAGGGGGGAACCTATACCATGTACTACTTTAGAGGAAACGAAAAAGGAAAGAAAGAAATAATTCTATACATATATTAAAATTTATCTTTATATTTATAATCATAAATATATTTATAAATATATTATTAAAAACAATATTATATTGCAAGTATATTGTTCTATATCTCTATAACTTTATATTTTGTTGTTGTTTTATATTGTTGTGCTTGAGAGACACCATTGACCAGGTTTAAAATTTCTTGGATATGTTCTCTCACATACTTGGCCGATAACCGCGATTCTGTTTTATTGATAAAAAACATGTACTTCACCAGTTGACATGACATGACTATAGTTCAACATGGCCCTAGATGGGTGTGTCCCTTCGCCTACCACCAGATGTAATGGACAAAGTACTTTTTGGAATTGTTCAGCAATTGATTAGCATAAAATAAAGAAATTTGTTGGCCTCTAAGAAGCACATTTTCCTAGTTCATTGCCACTCTTTTGTGGAATAGTGGTACCTAATAAACAATATCAATGCACTTCAATAGCCTATCTCCTGTGATGTAAAGGTTCAAACTTTGTAAAATTTGTCAACCTGCATTACTGACACATTCTGTGGAAGCATTCCAAATATGTTTCCAAAGAACCCTCCCCACTCTTCCATACTCGTGCTCATAATGTTTTTCTGAAGAAGTTGGAATTGAAGTTATGATGTATCTTCTGAGCTAGAGTGTTCTTGTGTGGATGGAAAAATGTTCAAAAGTTGATGTGCAATGGGGATTTTATTTAAACAAAGGGGGTAAGTATGATTTTTAAAAATATCTGGGTATGTGGGGATGAGTTTGAGCACAGCTTTAGACTCTGTCATTGCTGGCATTACCACTGCCGCTTTGCCCTCCCTGGTCCCTTTTGTTTCTAGTTTAATTACACGTCGGGTGAAAAAAGCTTGTCATCTGCTGTTTTGTCCTCCAAGTGTCCTCTTGTTTGGGAATGCCTTTGTGGTCCTGAAGCCCTTCTCAGATTAGCTCCTCATTTGAACCACTAGCCAGCCTTATTCTCTAATGTTTCTAGGCTGTCTGGAAGCAACCATAACTGTGCTACAGTGGTTGTTACAACTTTAGGTTTTTGTACTTTCTAGTCAAAAGTGTAATGTTGCAACATTCTCCCTCTACTTTGCTTTGTAATGTATCTTAAATATGACATCTGCCCACAAATAGCAAGTGCATGGTTTTCAGAAGCTTGCACACATAACCTAGCCAAGCTTTGAAACCAGGTCATGAAGGAGTGTTTCTGAGATGAGAACCACTGGATAAAATCCTAAGTGCTGTGGGCACAAGCTCTATACTGCAAAAGCATCTCCAAGAGCATCCAGCCAATTAGGTCAAGAGATCAGTCATAAAAATTTCAGAGAATGTAGAGATTGCATATATGTGTGCATGGCAAATGGAAAATGAATGCATAGAGAGAGAGAGAGAGAGAGAGGCAGACCGAGAGAGAGAGAGAGAGAGAGAGAGGGAGAGAGAGAGAGGCA
>JBBJLR010000024.1:730419-744173 GCA_037577145.1 Brachypetersius gabonensis
GGATCATCTACATGAATGTTAAAGTCTCCTACTATCAGCACTTTGTCAGAGTTAACCAATAGGTCTGATAGCAGATGACCAACCTCCGTTTCCAGAGCTCAACCTTCACAGCCTTGCAGGAAGCCAGTGAAGCTTACTTGGTGGATCTATTTGAGGACACAAATCTGCGTGCCATCCATGCTGGGAGAGTAGCTTAAACTACCTTCACTAACAGCCAGTCTATGGACTTTTCTGTGGCTCCTTAAGGCCCAGCTACTGGGCTAACTGTGGCTCCTAAAGGCCCAGCTACTGGGCTAACTGTGGCTATTGTGGACCCTAAATTGTGGGTTAAAAGCTTCATGCCGAAGACAAACTGTTACTGACTGGCTAACTGCTACAGGCTGGGAGCTAACTGCTACCGGCTGTGGGCTAACTGCTACCAGCTGTGGGCTAACAGCCTCTACAGACTCTGGGCTAACAGATTCAAGATTCAAGATTTAATAGCAATTTATTGTCAATACCACAATATACACAGTATACAGGGTATCGAAATCCATTTCACACAAGCCCACCCCATAATGCATTCTGTCTAAGAAATACATATAAATATAAGAATATAAAAACTAGGAACTAGACATTCGAACTTACATGAATTTGCACCAAGGTTTGGACCCGGTATGGCCGCTTAGACCTGGCGCGCCGCCATCTTGCTTCTACAGCTTCTACAGACCCTGGGCTACTACAGACCTTATGCAGATGCGCGGTCTTGTCGCTCGGGAGCATCGTCGCTGAGGGCTGGAGAGCTATGACCACCATCGCGCCTGGATCCCTGAATGGATCCCCCTTGCCTAGTTCCTCCTTGTCCCATTGAGGGGTCCTCGGAAACAGTGGAAGGACCAAAAGAGCACTCCTTTCCTGCGCTTTCACCGGAGTGCTCCTGGCAGGCCCCTTGGCCTGTTTCCTCCTTGCTTGTCAGGGTGCTGGCCGCTTTGGGCTCCAGCCAACCATGTCCTGAGCGCTGAACTCCCACTCTTCTTCCTCCAGGGAGAGCTCCTCGCTCCCCCGCGCCACGCCTGTGGTGCCTGCAGTTGTTTGTTTCACATCTTCTCGTTTTCTACATGAGGGTAGGCACGGAGGCAGACATCCTTTTTACTTTAACTTTATTTCCACAATGACAACTGAATACACAGCAAAAGGAGAAACTGGGAATAGAACACATCCACAGTAAAAATAAAGCAACAATTTACCCATCCAGTGAACAGAAACACAAACCCTTAAATACATATAACTCAAACCCCAAGAACCAATAAACAAACACCAACACTTATACTTAACCAAACCCAGCTCTAACTGATTACGAACATAAACCCATAGCCTCCATAATAAAAGTCCCAAACTAAACCCTCAAAGCCAAAAACAGAAAGAGGATGGCCTCTACTGGCCATGAACCCTCACAGTCCCCAGAATATGCTCCCAAAACATTTTAATATCATTTTAAGCTCAGTTTAATACATTACCCTTAATGAAAATATTAAGGTAAGCCCATACAAACTGTACTGTCATTCATTTTCTTTGGTATGAACACGTAAATACAGTAATAAATTAGTGTAATTTTTTGTGATAAAAATACAGTAATTTGTAGAGGTAATCACCAATCATTTTTAGAGTTCAATAATTTACTGTTCATCAGTGACACGTCTCATTGTAGAGACGCAGACATTTGGATGGCAACATCTCAACAACTTCTGTTAATTTAATTATATCTAAGACAGACACGCGGAAAGCCGTAGGTAAAGTGTGCATTGCCGAAATTACTTGTGGGGGTGCATCCACAAAGATTTTCTCAATGTCAGAATTAATTTATCATATAAAATCAAATGTGGTCAACCTTCATCTCAGGTTAGGAGAAGCAGTATTAGGAAACAGGGGTTCAGGACACTTAATGGTGAGTTATTGAGAGTGTGTGGGTGTGATCACTGGGAGCCAGAAGCGAGAGAGCGAGCAGCTGAAAGCTGGCACCAAGTGATTAGATAGGTCTCTAGTGAGAGAGTGAGTGCCTGAGTGATGTGATTGGATGTATGAGTGGATATAAGCCATCAGAGCCTGAGTGTGTGTGTGTGGTCACCAACTAACTTCCTTCAAACACCTAGGTTCTGATGCTAATGGTTCGAGAGCTTGTGAGTAAGAAAGGAAAGCAGTAAAAACAATATTTGTGTACAGGGCTGAGTTCAGCTACTGTGGAAATGGATCTCTGGGTTACGCTCGTGATGGAAGGTGAAACCATATCAAGGACCGCAAGTGTGTGTTTGAGACTGTAACCCGAGTGAATGTGTTTATCCAGGAGTGAGCTGCCGTGCTTGGGACAAACGAGCTGACATATAGGCTGAACAGGCAGAAACGAGTGGCACGTAAATCCGCATCTAGCAGATTCCCTTTCTCTGTGTGTGTAAGCAGGAAGAAGGCGGTACGCTATGGGATAACAAAAGTTGTGACTGTCATATGGGACTGATAAAAGTATTGCGAGGTTCTCAGAAGAAAGTGTCTCCCGAAGGAATGAGGTTCAAGGGAGACAAACTTTCTCTTTAAGTTTACACTTTTGTTTGCAAAGCTTCTTGAACTCTCTTTTCTAATAAAAATGTTAAATAAATATTTTCATAGTTTTGTAACAGATTTATTCTTTTAATAATTTAATAATTTCTTTCTGTGTTTTGGTTTCGGTTTTCAGCCTTGTGTTTCCTCAATTTCAGCTTTGGCCAAAAAAAATCATTTCAGTGCATCCCTACTATTTATATTACAAAAATCTTGATAATTTAGAAGTAAAATGCGTGGAAAAAAAAATTGCCACAAAAAAAAGGAGAGTAATTGCAGGCCCCACGTTGTTGTGGAGATTTACAAAAATTGTGTGTGACTGTATCCGCGTGTGTGACTGGATCCGCGAGTCCTGATATACATAAAACTGGGGGATTACTGTATTCATAATTCCCCCCATAGTCATCGCCAGTTATGACCTCAACTGTTTGGAGTGATTTTAGTGGACAACCTGTCTCAGAAGGGAGAAAGCAGACTATAGGACAGCTGCTAAATGACCATCCACCTTTCACCTAATTAATTTTGGCTTTCACTCTAGTTCAGGGCTTGGAATGGTGTCACATAGAGTGAGCCCTGGCTATTCATTGCTTGGCTACTCACACAAATGTCTGATCTGATGTTTGATCGGCTTTACACAAGAGATGTTGAGTGAAAGGGCCTCAGGCTGCAAAGCTGTCACATGCAATAAGCAAAACTGTTCCAGACATCACTTAGTTTCATATCATCCCTGGTCTGAACAAACAAGAATGTCTCAGAGACACTATATTTAATTATGTGATGTATTTTGTATTCTACAGCTGTGGAAAAAACTGCGTATAGGCTAGTTTGAGAGCCCACCAGGAAATAATGGATATGACCATTAGGAAGATAACATATAACCTTAAAGTAGTATTAAATATGAATAATTGGTTGATGTCACACTAGATAAAACATTTTAGAGGTGAAGAGTTCCCCAGTAGCTACATTGTGAGGCTGCTTCCTGATCTTCACACAATTGTCACATAATTTGAATCCATTTGGATGTTCTGTAAATGTTTCACTAATGTCTTTCCCTCAGGACATTTGCGAGGGCATTGATTGGCTCCAATCATTCAATGACTGACTCCATTCACCAATCACATGCATCAAAGAGGTTCTCATCTGCAGCACTCAGCTTCTAATCTAATCTAATTGTGCCCAGTGGCTGTATACAGTTCCCTCCACCGCTGTAGAGTTAATCAAGCCAGTTTTCAGCCATCTTGCTACAAGCTACACATTCTTCATTCACTCAACACATTCCCTCTTAAAATACTCTTGAGTACTCTTATTAGTACTCCTAAAAGAATACTAAGTGTGTTATAACCTGGTTCTTGTAAAAAATATATATTTGTTGAGCACATTTCCATGAAATCTCTCACATAATTAAAAGTTTAAGATATTTTATTTTGATTTAACAAAATCAGTCAGAGAAGTTTGATGTGAAATGCTCTGCTCTAGAGAACATAACAAGTCAGAATTGTTCACTGCAGTGGTTATAGGAACCAGGCATCCACAGCAGAGGTGTTATAAGGATTATAAAACTCTGAGGGTTTGGGAATGGAGGAGTGGATGGCGATGGTAGTAGATGCATAAAACTGTTTTTGATGGAGGGTGATAATATTGTTGATGAGGAGCTAGATAGGTAATAATCTTGGTGATGGGGTGTAAGTTTGTGTTTACTTATCATTACGTATTACAGTGATCTAGGTCTATTTGAGATCTGGGACTAGTCATAAAACATTCTTCATATAGCTTGAGATGCCCAGGCCTAACAACATGCCTCATCCAAAGTATTTAATACCTCTAAAAGGCTCCTTGCAGAAGGTTATTACTTAATTTTTTTAATAAAAAATCTGCTTGGTGCCTGAGATTGTTCAGCATAGTTTAGAGATAAGCTTTCGGACTGAATCATGCATTCTTTTAAGTAGCACCATGGCAGAGAGGTAAATGTGGGACACTGAAATGCAAATAGTACCCAAAGATAATTTTGGGTAAAAACCCCAGAAGACACAAGCAGGTTCACTGGTCATTTTAAAAATGGCTATATTCAGAGTTGACATAAGTGGTACGCAAGCCTGCATAGACGTAAGTAGTACGTAAGTGGTACATACCCCCTCCTGAACCATGTCGAGACACAGACCTCTGTACACACACCCCATCCCAAACTACCCTCAGACCCCCACGACGGCTGAGACACAGGGAAAATGTTTAATTTTGTAGTGTACCAGTTCATTCATGCAGGTACTCATTAGAGTATTAGAGCAAAAAAACAAAGTTCTTATCAGCACTACTATAAAGAAAACACATCCGAGTTACAAAAATAGTTCTTTAATTAACCATTAATTTTTTCCAGTCTTTCCTCTACCAATTTTAACCCTTTTATAGCAGTGTAGGGGCTGGAGACATATTCCTGGCACTTTTCTGCTCTTTTAATTGCATGGATTTCCCTCACTTTCCCACATTTTGACTTCACTCGCAGTCCACTAACATCCTTAGGCATCCCAGACTTTTCTTAACACTATAGCCCAAGGGATAACTGCACTCACACTAACAACAGAGGCTTGTGCGTGGCACACTCTGACGCATCTAGGTTATGACATACTTTTTGTTGAATTTAGTGCAGGTTACAGAGTTTACTTTGTGTCTTTGACGGTATTTTTTTCCCACGAGGAGTTATGTTCAGGTGAATAAAGGCCTTGTATTTCCCCACTATAAGGTATTTGGGCCGATCCTCTGGGCACTTCTGGGACTCCTCATCAGAGAGAGAGTGTCTCACAGCAGACTGACCTGGCCCTTCCTCACATCCTGCTTTTTTCTCCTGCTTTTCCTTTCCATTTCAAACATTCTCCAAATATATCGTCCTTTTTCAAAACTTGTTCAAAGATGAGTTAACTTCATAGTGCTGGGGAAATTCCCTCAAGCTGAAAACTATGCCATTTATGGAACTTAACTGAGACAAAAACTAAAATAGTTTGAACTTTCCCTGCAGCTCTATGTGACAACATTAATGAACATCCATGTTGAAAAGGAGCTAAATTTATTCTCACTACGATGTGACAATGCAGCAGTTGCTTGCGTAGTTTGATGACTTAAATAAATGCTTGCCAAGCAACTTCCACCTGGAGGCTACTCCAAAACTCCAGAGCTGAGATGTGACTGAGCTGCTGAACTGAAAATAATCCAGAAGATTAACACTCAGAATATTGCCCAAAACTAATGTGTATGAATCTCTTCTCTAGGGCTACACTCCTAGATTCTGAGGATGACTTCAAATGCTCTGACCTTTATATCCTGAAAAAACAGGCTGCTTTAAATGGGGTGGAAAATTCCACTACGCTATGTAGTCACTCTCCACAGTGTTAGTCATGATGCTTGGGTTTTCTCAACAATTCAGTCTTGCACTGTACCTACAGATAAATAATTAATGTCCAACCTCTATTGACTGAAAGAGCTGTTCTATTGACTGAAAGAGCTGGATGTGAGTAATTCGTATGCTGTTCATTTGGCAGGGCAAGCTAACTGTACTTGTTTGGTTGGCACAATCACTTAACTGCATGGTCATAGCACAGTGTCAAAGTTTGTACTATATTTACCATACACACTACTTCATAACAACACCCTGAACACTCACAGGTGAGACAAATAATGCTTGTAATCATCACAAACCACATCACTTTTCTAAACCAGTTTTTCATGCTGATTTCAGATCTGCTTTCAGTTTTTATCAGTCAGATCATTTTTTTTTATTTTAAACTTGCAATAGACTTGCAAGCATTCTTTATTAATCAATCAAGTATCTGTTTCAATATTTTTAGTGTGAAGTCAGACAGACACACACTGTGGCATAGATATAATGATCAGTGTCAGTCAGCTACCGCTGTTTCTTCAAAAACGCTTAGCATATGATTATTATATGCTAATTATACCAAATATCATGCAACATGTAACTAGCTTCATCACAAAAACTGTACTTGCTAGGGAAAAACTTAACTGCTAACATGAAAAACACTACAAATCCACATAAATGTACCTCTGATGTTTATCTGTCTGGAATATGTCAGTCTTTAGGATATATCAGATAATAGTCAAACACTCAGTTCTCTTGGTCTATGTGTTGCAAGTGGGATGACCTATGTACATATTAGGAAACTCTATTGATGTACAGTGTACTAATATTGTGTTTGTGACAAATGCACATCATTCTCTAAACACATCATTGAGGTTTTCCATCAATGTTTCATTCTTACATAAAAGAGGTTTACATCTCCACAACATTATGCAGAAATCATTAAATATCAATAGATTTTCCTTTTTTCACCCAGATGACCAAAAGAAAAAAGTTTTTGCTCTTACAATTTTAGAACATAAACCATGTAATAAAACATTTAGTTTGTATGTTACCCTGTTTTTCTCAGGATCAGGATATGCAATATTTGCCCTGAAAATGGTCACAAATAAATATGTCACATTAGCTCTGTTCTTGTGCTGTGCTTTATACATGTTTCTGCACCACCCTAATTTCCCCAATCTCACACACACCCTTGTTGAGCATTCTGGTGAAGATGATTACATGACGGTGTGGGCAAAAGCTGGGTGAGGTGAGGGAAAAAGTGGGAGAGACTCTGTGGGTCTAAAGACTTCTGCATGGGGGAAAGAAATAGGCCAAGGCTAATCCCCAACATTAGAGCCAAGTGTATGATTAGGGTAGAGGGAGGAATGAAAGCTCTGAAAGAAATCCAATGAAGGCCAAAAATAATAAAAGATTGGCTCATCTTTTGTGACCTTTCCACTGCTTCTGTTAATCATGGGGGCCCAGACATACGGCTTGTGAAATAAGTAGACACAGAGAGGTGGGGGGAGAAAACATAGCTCACTCTGTGGTCTCTTTTATTCTTTTATTTTTGGGTTTGAAGGATGTGTTGCTTAGGCAAAGGGTGTGGGAATTCAATTTGTTTGTGAAAATGCCTTACGGCTTCTTAGAAAACTCATTAATAGGTGGAGAGACATATTATTTAAAGCTTCTTTTAAAAAGCTTCTTCACTCTCAATTAGAAACAGCTAGCTAAAGAACCACTGCATGGTTTTTGATGGACCAAAAAAACAAAGCACCTTCTTATGAATAAAGGATGTATGTGGGTTCTGTTATTATCTATAACCCAGAATGTCTTAGAGTGTATTAGCCTGTGTGCTTGTCATCAACATCAGTGTTTTGCAAACACCTCGGAGAGTGTGTACCTACTGTATCTGTGGTTGAGTGTGTCCGTACCCGAGAAGTCTTTTGTTGCACGTGGAGAAGAGAAAGCAGTGCAACAAGCCGGCAGCAAATCCCTACAGAAGAAAGCCAAAACCCAGCTATCTTGAAGGACTGTGGTAAGAAACAATTTGCATAAGCCCCCTTTCATCTGAGGGAAGCAAGGCAGAAGTTTATGGAGTCCTTTTTGTATGTTTACCATTTCGGGTTTGCCAAGAGACGCTCCCCTCTCACCCCTTACACACACACACACACACACACAAACATACATACACACATACACACACATAAAATTCTCTCTATATATTTCTCTGTCTCTTTCTCTCTCTCTCTCTTTCTCTGTTCTTTCTTTCTTTTTGTCCCCTGTCTCCTGACTTGGAACAATTGTTTCCCAGGAAATGATTGCGCTTTTTATGTGGCCCGCTAACTGAGGCAAAGGAAAGTCACGCTAAGGCCCTGGGGACTCATTTCTATGAAATTGCAGCTACCTCTCCCAGCCCTGTTCGCTTAGTTTAAATGAGGAGAACAGAGCCATTTGTCAATGGCTATGTGGTGTGGTTGCACAGTGCAGCACCTGAGCAAGCTTGCTGAACTGCCTCATTAGAACCAACCTTGTCATCGGAGACATCACACACACAAACAGACACACACATGCATTCGTGGAGCAAAAAAAAAGTGATATGTTGAAACTGCATAATTCAAGTGTTTACATAATTTCCACTAAACATGCACTGTGTGAACTGTTATCTTTTAGATAGGGATAGGGTTAGATGGGATAGTCCTGTGTGGGAACAATATACATTTTAGTTCAGTAAATTTAATGCATCCATCATTTTTAGTACAGGTGTACAGTTTTGTTCACAGAAACACATTTGACAATTGATTAGCCACTATCCTGCATTTATAGTAATGTGATGATTAGTACCAGACTTATAAATCACACACACTTAAATACAGTAGGAATCTTTTCTGCTTTCATGCTTGAGTAAAAACGAATGAGTGTCTTGAGTCTTGGAGTTTGAAAGCTGGTAAACGTTAATGGTTCAGAGGGCATTTCTGTACATGTGAAGTAGTCATAAGTGGAAGTGCATTCAGAAGAGGAAGAAGTGATAATAGGGTCTTACTGCGGTTGATCACTGGTCTGCTGTGACAGTTGAGTGTAAGTATATTTGTGTGTATGTGTGGGCTTGTGTAAGCTTTGTGGTTTCATTTTCTTTTTTTCCTAAAAAATAATTCTAAAGCCATTTTACCAGTATTCTAAATAAGCATTACAGCATTCATAATAGATAATTAGGGCATGATCTGATATGAATGTCTAGTGGAGGCAAATTGTGACTGTAAGATTTAGTTTCAAACCTACAGAAAAGCAACATAAAAACAACTTGCGGGTCTTTTGGCCATTCACAGACATTTGATGCTTGTGAAAGACATTGCACATGTTTTATTATTTTCTGTTTATATGTCACTGTAATGGTTACCTCGCTTTCTCCCTGTCGTACGCGCTCGTCTTCCTCTGAGATTTGATGTCCGTGTGTTTGTTTACGTTTTCCATGTCTCGTTTTCCCTTGTGTTCCACCCATGTGCTCCCTTTGTTTACATCCGTGTTTTCCCATGTCGTTTCCGGTTTCCGTTTCCTCCGTGCTCCCTTCCCCCTTGGTCCCTCCGTAGTCCACTGTTATGATTTGTATCGCGTCCCAGTTCCCATTAGTTCCATCTGTCCCTCGTTTGTCCCCCTATTTAAACCCCAGCCGATCCTTCGTCCGTTGTGTCTGTATTTGTCTTTTCCCCTTGGTGTTTGGTTGCTTGTGCAGAATCCTAGAGTGTATATTCCCTGATATGTTGTATGTTTAACCTTGCCCTGTGTTCTCTGTCTGCAGGTCCGTGTTCCTCCGTTTTGAATTTCAGTTCTGCGTTCGTCCAATGTGAGTTACCTGGTCACCGTGTTCAGCTCGTCAAGCTGCACAGGAGGGTCGAGCCCTCAGACTCCTGAGTTTTGTTTTGCTTTGTTCGTTTGAGGAGCACGGACTGTAGGTTGTTATGTTCATCTGTGTTTGGTGTTTTCCTTGTTGTGTTTGGGTATTGTTTGCATGTGTAGTGTTTCTATTTTTGATTCTGTTTTCTTCCTATGTTGCCCCTGAGTCGGGGACAGTAGTGTTTTTGTGTGTGCTATTCTTATTAAATCGTATCATAACCGTACTGTGGTGTCCGCCCCATTCCCTTCCCAGAACCACACCGTGACAGTCACCTTGTATGTTGCAGTTAAACAGTGACTCTTTCAGCAGAGACCTGCCAGAGAGCATCAGAATTTCAGAAATCTGACTGACTGAAATCTGGTTTCAGACTATGGCTCATATTTGTCTATGGCTCATATTTGTGTTTTTTTTATTTGCATATTGTCTAGAGTGGTTTGGTGAATAGAAATATGATTGGCTGATTCCACATCCACTTCCTAAATAATAGTACAGCTTACTTAAATACGTGCACCTAGATATCATATTTAATTATCTTGTATTTCAGTATTACTGCATTACCTGCAGTGTTTTAAAACTACAAACATTAAGATACCATTAAATAAAAATAAACTACATCACCATGGTTTCTCTTAAAGGCGCCAAGTGTATGTTTACAAGAGAAAAGTATGCAAGCAGTATGTCATTTTGAATTTAAAGTACAGAGATAAATATAAGTATGTTCATCTGGATTTGAGAAAAAGAAACAGTAAAGGAGATTTATTCTGCACCTGAGGAAGTTTCTTTCATATGTTTTTAATCCATTTATTATTCACAGGTGTCACATTTCAGTGGTTGTAAACTAATGCTTACACGGCCATTTTCTTAAACCAGTGATTATGCAATACATGCAATAATGGTACTGTATTCATAACCTTGGATTGTTTGCTATAGAGCTGTGGTCCTAGTCCCAGCTCCAACAGCTCTAATATGATGGATGTGCCATACTGGGATCATTTTCTTAAGTGTGAGGAGGGCAATGTGCAAGCTCTGTCTCTTAATGTGTTTATTTTTTAACGCTGGTGTACAATGCTGCACATGCTCTCAATAGTGTAGTGCATTAAAGCTGTCCATTATTATTTAGCATCTCATCATGTTACAACTGCAAGGTCAAATAATAACAGCAGACACTAAAGGTCAAGGGTGATATTCCTATAGCACGAAAATCCCTATTAAATGTCAAAAATGCAAAACAAATCTTTAATTAATGAATTAATGCATCAAACACATGGCTGAAATCCTCATTCCCCTAAAAAGGTATTTTTCAAGGGTCTTTTAGTAAAGGCCAAGACAGAGAAGTCCAAGTCAAGTCTCAAGTCTTTGTGCTCAAGTCCAAGTCAAGTCTCAAGTCTTTGAGTGGTAATGTTTACAAACGGCGATTCTAAATGTGGGATTTTTGAGCTGTAAATGTTGAGCTCTGAATGTTTAGAAGATGCTAATTGGCCACGCCCCATGATTACAATTGGCTGTTGCTAAGGAGGGGGCGGGGCTGTGTGCTGTGAAATGCCCTCACCAACATAGAGGATTTGCCTTAAATTATCTTAAATCTAAATATTAAATATATCCACTCTAAATGTGAAACTCCACAGTTAGATGGGGCTCGGTGACCCCTTTCCAATGACCCCTTGAAAACCGTTATTAGCTGAAATCGGTTCACCTCGGACAAAAGTAATGGGACACCAGAGCGAGGTGAACTGTTTTCGGGTCGTTAGAAAGAGTGCGAGATCTAAATAAATGATTCCATGAAATTAACATAGTTTACGAGTTATGACTCCCGAGTCGCATCACCCAAGTCCGAGTCAAGTCTCAAGTCATTGAGGGCAAGTCTGAAGTCAAGTCACAAGTCTTTGTTTGTGCGACTTAAGTGCGACTCGAGTCCAAGTCCCCATCTCTGGGCCAAGATTGCATGCTAAACCATGATAACTGAGAGAACCATTGTAACGACTGAAATGATCTTTCCTTAATTACAATTGCTTAAGCAGAACAGGGCTTCAAATCATTATACAATTCACAAAATCACACATTCAAAAAGCAAAATATAAATAAATGTGTGTATGTACAAGAGCAGTTGTTAGATCATCTACATCACAAAAAAAAGTCTTCATTTTACTACACAGCAAGGATAAAAGTGCTGAGGGTGTGTAATCCAGCCCTGGACAGCACCTACATGAATGTCCTCACATGCCTCCTCCATTGCCTAAAGAAAGCTTTGACTGACATGGGGCTGATATTGGGTTAAGGAATGGAGAGCACTGAGAAAGTAAAGGTCAGTTAACAGTGGATTGACCACAAACCAATTTTGAGCTAGGGCACCACACACTCTCCTTGTGCAGAAACAAGATCTGTTGTCACGCACACCAGATCATGTCACATTGCAAGGTCTAGGAAATGGCTCACGGTAAGGTATTTAAACAGGAAACTCGGTTTCCTCTGTACACAGACATTGAATTACTCTGCTTCATGCCCAGGTGACGAATCAGCTCAACTTGATGGTACCGTGAGTATTCTAGCTCTCCCAAGCAATCTCTCTTACCTTGTCTGTGTGCGTAGTGTACATGGTTTCCTTGGTGGAAATCCTAACACCTCTTTGGAGCATTCACAGATCAACTGTGATTAACCAGCTCTCAGGCTGGAACAGGCTGGGCACATACACCTTCATTCAGGTCTACTCCATGACATCTGTGTTGTATTGAACAAGACTGGCATAGTGCTGGAGAGCTCCATTATTTGTGATGGCAGTGGTAATGTAATCTTTCTCCTATTTAGGCCAGGAACATCCACAACAGCTCTGTGACCCATGATGTTTCCTCCTGATCCCCTGGTTTTGGTATGGTTGAAACCAGCCTCATCAATGAAAACAAACTGGTGCTTCAATTGTTGATGCACAATTATTCTAAATCTGGGGATATCTCTTTTGATGGATCTCACCATTTATCTGGGCAACCAGATGTTTTTGCCTCTTAAAAAACAAATACAATAAGAATAAATTCAATGTAGTAGCAAGAATAAAACAAGAAATTTCTGTTTATAACAAAATATTTTAAATATTGTGATTTAAAAAACCCAATGTTTATTCCAGATGCTCATAGCTGTGGCAATTTTTTACATTAGTAACGCATTTGTGATTGATCCTGTCACAGTCATGCATATGAATTGTTATCATTGGACAGTTTCCACCTGCGACCACCTGGGGGCGCATTGACCCCATGGACTCCTCTTTTGTATGGACTTCTCATCCACCTGTATAATGTCATTGCTGATTAATCCTCTCACCTGTCTCTCATTCCTAATCACTCTCTGTCTCCCCATTGGTCCCTAGGCTGGTTTTCCCCTGTATATATAGTTGCCTTCTTCCTTCGCTCAGCATGTCAGCATACACTCACATTGTGTTTCCTAACCCTGAACTGTAAGTTTGTTCAAGTGGGGAATAAACTCTTTATATCTGTATGGAAGTCTGCTCTGGTGTCCTCCTTCCACACACACTACCGACCGGACCGGATCGTGACAGAATGCTGACGTCCAAGAGTACCACTCGACCTACCTCCTGTAATTCCCTTCAGCTGGACTACGGCAGCATGGATGAGGATTACAACGAGGAAGAGTGGGGTGAGAACACCGGGTTTCGAAGTGGGAACTTTAACTGGCATGGGTACGTCGCCAGTCTTCCTCCCAGGTCATACAAGGCGTTCCATGGACCTCTTGGAATTCCCGCATACAGTCATGGCCAAAAGGTTTAAGAATGACATAAATATGGGAAATTGGAAAAGTTGCTGCTGAAGTTTTTTAAAAGCAATTTGCATATACTCCAGAATGTTATGAAGAGTGATCAGACGAATTGCATAGTCCTTCTTTGCCATGAAAATGAACTTAATCCCAAAAAAAACTTTCCACTGCATTTCATTGCTGTCA
>JBBJLR010000024.1:746345-798746 GCA_037577145.1 Brachypetersius gabonensis
TAACTGTTCACTGCTTAACTTTATTTGTTTCCTTAAGTGAAAGGAAAGGTTTGGTGAAAAGTTTTCAGCCCTCTATAAACGCTAATTCCTTCCTACAACCCTGGGGGCTAAGGCTAAGGCTAAGACCCCTTTGTCTTTCCGTCCTAGTGACATCCCTGTTTCACAGTAGGTATATATCCGTGCTAAAATATCAAGGTAAAAGTCATCATAGCTTGCAGAGTATAGACCCAACTCCCAACCCAACTTTGTGAATAGATTAACGGTGATATTTATTTATCGCCCGATACGAGTCTCACGTTAACGCAGCACTTTAACGCCGATAACGGCCCACCACTAATATATATATAGTATTTTGGCATCCTGAACCCAATGGAAGAGCATGCTTGTGAGAGCCATGACCACATATGGGGGTAATCCCTTTACACTTCAGAGTGGTGGAGTGCTTATACTTCATGAGTATCTTTCCACATCAGCAAAGCTGTCGCTCCTCAAGTCCTGCCGGCTCCCTGATGCCCACTGATACCATCGCTCAGCTCCAAATCGGCTTTGCTACAGTGCAGGCAGGAGCCTTTACTAATGGATAAAGTTGTCATATGCAAATCCCCAACATTAGCTTCTGTTACTGTGCATCACCCTCGCTGAACATGCATGTGCCCATTGCCAAGGCTTGATTAAATTATTATTCACAACAATCTTCAACATTTGAATGCTCATACATTCTGGTATGCTGGAGTGTGGTTTTTCACATACATCCATTTACACACACTTACACAATTACCACATTCTGTGCTGCATTCTCATGCTAATGAGTGTAGGCAGTCTGAGCCTCTTTTGTTGTCTGTTTTGTTTGGATCCATTTCAACGCCACTGGCTAAAGTGACACAAAATCGATTGCAACAGAGGAGAGCGTACCATCCTACACTCCTGCTGACCTGCCATAAAGACTGCTTATTGGATTGGTTTTTTTTTTACACATACATGAGGCTTTTTACACATACATGATTAACAGGCAATTGGTGACAAAGAGAAATGTGATGCAGTGGATAAATAACATTCTTTGGTGCAATACTGTCAGGGCTAATCTGTAACAATCGATTGGAGGTACAAAAATGGCAAACTGGAGGATGTGATACCCAGTTGCTAAGAATGTAATTATCACCCACCTTGTTGTAATCTCAAATCCTTTTTGTTCCTCTGCACCTTTACAGGAATAAATTATTTAGAAGCAGCAATGCCAAAGACAATTAGTCCCCCACTCGCAAATCATACTAATGCCATGCTATATGCTCCCTCGGCTCTGACTGCTATGTTAATCACACTAGATTTTTTCTGACAGAACCCACAACAGCTCTGTGTCCACCAGCTGATAAAATGAGTAATAGCCCTGTCGGCTCCTGAGTCTCTAATTTGCTAATGGTTCCAGCTGGCATCGGTGGGGGACCTGATAATGCTCTTCCTCAGCCCTACAGGGGCGTTTCTTCAGACCTGTGGGCCAAATATGGAGAAATCAATATGACTGTCCTCAGCCACAATGTGTATTGTATCTGATCTCAGCCAAAGTGATTTCAGTGAGGAATTATCAGACAAAAAAAGAAAAAGAAAGGAAAGGAGGTTTCTGCATAATCTTATGACTTGGGTTACATTTATAGCACAAATGACCCATTTTGTGCGGCAAGTTATTATTTTCTTTTAGAGCGCATTATAAAAAACTGTTTGATTAATTGTGCATCTTCTCTCAGATGCTCTGCAGGACTTTGTAAATGTGCACTGTAGCCAGGGAAGGTCTGTCAAGATTGGAACATCAGCCTTGGATGTTTTAATCCTCCCTGCTGATTTGCTTCTTAATTGCATCGACTGAAAATCACAGGTTTAAATACGGCACATTTTCATGGAGCACATTTTCATTCTAGTCATGTCTCACTTTTCCTGTCAATCTTTTCCCCCCTATATATTGTCAGGTTCCTTTTGTAAGAAACACCGTAATCATACAGGCTTGGATGACGCTTCGCAATTTCGCAGAACAACAGTCATTTCACTTTCTGTACTTTTAAAGGTTATTGTGACATGGATTGGACAGACATATACTTATAAACAGATTTTCACAGATAATTCTAAAAGTTATAAATAAAAATCAATGTGCCTGTCAGTACAGAAAACTGAATTTCTGTATTGAATATATTAGACACTGAATATATTAGACATTATTTCACAACATGCTATAAGATAATAATTAGGTTTTTAAAATCCCTCTTTAATGAATTTGTTCTTTGAACAATGCTTTCAAACAACATCCCAAACATTTGCCTGAATAAACTCTCTATACTGTTCTGTTCTTTACTAGTGGACCTCTGTTCTTATATGTGTAATCCCAGCATGTAGATTAAAAGCTGTTAATAAATATAAGGAATAAAAATTAAGGAGAAAACTGAAAGGAAAAAGATACCACGAATTTATGTTGTGCACTGTTTTAACTAGCCTGGCACATATTTAGAAAATTACCTTCCTACCCGATGTGAGCAGTTGCATCCTGTTGGTTTCAGACAAATGTTTTAAGCTCTGCTTACCATCTCAGCTCAAATCTTGTCTCTTTCCATTATCTGCAACCTCCAGCTCCAAACCTTGCTCTTCTGCCTCAAATCTTTCCACTGATTTAAAGAACATTGAACTATTCAAGAACTATTGAACCAAGGACTGCCTATAGGATATTCAACCCATTTTGCATCCTACCTAACTGATTTAACTGAAACAGCTCCTCATGGTCATGGGTCTGATTGGGCCTGAAACTTGGGCTAAAGGAGACCTATTGTTTCTGCCTGTTCAAAATACCAGAGGGATTTCTCACAACGTGCAACACAGAAACTGTGGACTCGGACACTGCTGCTGCCTGAGCTGTGGAGTCAGGCTGATAAGAGTCACTCTAAATTATCAGCCAAGCTGTGCAGGCACTGACTGAGCGGGTGTGAGAGGCTCACTTATCTGGCACCTAATCATTGTAATTGCCTGCGACTGTGTTTTGCAGCAGACACAAACTGCAGCAAACTCATCTGGGGGCTGAGAAAGAGCCATCACCCCCTGAGACGTTTCAGTCTAAAATTATTAAGTATGTAGGCAATGGCTACCCCAATCATGATGCTCACCTACCAGCAATCACAAGATACATGTCCTGGTTTAGGATGTTGATATTTTTCTTTGTATTATTTTAGGCCTTGCCTCAAAATAGTGTGACATATCTTCTAGTAATAATTTAGTAGACAAATATCAGCACTATTGTGAATCTATTTCCCAATGCTTTTGCATTATTGTGCTTGATAGAGATGCTAACCCAACCATCTCTAGGAAAATATGAAGCAAAATGACAAAAGACATGAATATGAGAAAGTAACCTAAATGTAGTACTTCAATAACATGGCAGTTTGACCTGTTGTAAGTTAGTCATGATATCAATGCTCAGTCATTGTGCCACCAGCTTTTTACAAAAGGTACACATTTGCTGCACAATAATTATGAAGCTGAAAGCAGAGAAAATAATACACAGAAACACCCCTGGGACATTTGTACAGAGCAAAACACAGATAACTATTAAACCAACATAAAAAGTTGGTGGCTTTATAATTTGCCTGATTCCAGTGCTGGTGATCCTAATTCTGGAATGAGGACACAGCATTCTTTTAATGATCAAAAAATAAACATAATATTTGCCTGCAGTATTGGATGTCTGGTCACAGATCAATTACCACATTTTTCCAGTTTGTCTTCTCTGGTAAGCTTGACTATGTATACATTTGACCTTGAATCTGTTGGGCTACAATAAACATGCATTCATGAACATTTTGTCTTTGTGGTGCTTTTGGTTACATATCTCCAGAGTAATGTGACAGCTGGAGTTCACAAAAAATAGATCAGCACAACTTTAAAGGGATTTCTTGTAAAATGGTTGTTTAATTATCCACACTCTATTGAGTGCTTCTGTCTAATAACAATAGTCATCTGTGTTATATGCAGGGGTTAACATAATTATTTTGCTCTTGTACTCTAATGAGTACCTACATTAATAAATTGGTATGTACCCAAATTCACCTTACAATGGGTGCTGGAAACCATTACAAGGAATGATGTGAGGATGGGAGGAGGGAGGCTTGCCTTCTTCAGCTTTCGAAAAAGGTGAAGACGTTGTTGGGCTTTCTTGGTGATGGGGTGTTCAGGTTCCAGGAGAGGTTGTCTGCCATGTGCACCCCAGGAATTTCACACTGCTGACTATCTCAACAGTAGATCTGTTGATGTGCAGTGGGGTGCAGGCTGCTGAGCTCTTCCTGAAGTTGACAACCATCTCTTTAGTCTTCTGAACATTAAGAGACAGGTTGTTATTTTTTTACACCAGTCCACCAGATGTTTTACCTCCTCTCTGTACGCACACTCATCGTTGTTGGTGATGAGACCCACTACTGTTGTGTCATCTGCAAACTTGATGATGTGATTTGAACTGTACAGTCGTGTGTCAGCAGAGTGAACAGCAGTGGACTTAGCATGTAATTAAGTAGTTTTAAGGCAGGCAGGTACCACAGAATCTTCCTCCCTGGTACCCTATTATCTGCCTCAAAACGTGCAAAGAAGTCGTTCAGTTCATCTGGCAGAGAGGGCTTACTGCTACATGCTAGCCTTGTAGGCTTATAGCCCGTGATGGTTTGAATGCCCTGCCACATGCGCCGTGTGTCTCTCAAACTTGTGAATTGTGTGTTGATCTTCTCTGCGTACGCCCGTTTTGCCTCTTTGATGCCCCATGAGAGGTTGGCTCTGGATGTTGTGTAAGCTTCTCTGTCTTTGGACATGAAGGCTGAGTCCTTGATTTTCACAAGGCTGCACAGCTTTGCAGAGAACCTCTGCACAGTCTTGGAGACAGTGACATCCTCAATGCATTTGCTGATGTAGCTGGTCACTGTGGTTGTGTACTCCTCCAGTTCAACTGAATGTTCTTTGGTGGCCACCTCTCTGAACATGTCCCAGTCTGTGCAGTCAAAACAGTCCTCAAGGGCAGACATGGCCCCCTGTGGCCAAGTCCTCACCTCTCTCACAGTTGGTCTGACCTGTTTGTTGATGGGTCTGTAGACTGTGGTGAGAAGTATGGAGATGTGGTATGATTGTCTGAGGTGGGGGAGGGGTGCAGCCTTGTATGCATGCTGGATGTTTGTGTAAACAAGGTCTAATATGTTGTCCCCTCTCATTGCAAATCAATGTTCTGATGAAATTTGGGTAGTACCGATTTGAGAGAAGCCATCGGGATGCAATGTTTGCAGATTGCTGATGATCGAGTACAGTTCACTAAGTGCCCCGTTAGCTTTAGCATTAACGCTTGCATTTGGTGGAATGTAAACAGCCACGATGATCATGGCAGTAAATTCCTTCAGGATGTAAAATGGTCTGCATCTGACTGCAGACTGTCTGACTGGGATAGAAGAAGCTATGGAAGTTAGCTTTTAGCCTAGCATGGATCCCGGCTCTCCTACCGCACTTCCACCTCATTGCACACCGCTTTCAACAATCTTCCGGGCAGTTACGGGATCTCTGCGGTATCGCACTACGTTCGCTTGGAGCTCATAGAATGCGGTAGCAGCGCAGTTTCTCCAGTGTGTAGCCATCTGGTCATAAGTTGCGTTTTTCGATTTCCAAAAGATGTTGCTGGTTGTAGACAAATTTGTTTGTTGCTCCGACACACATTGGAACTTGAACTAGACATTCAAACAAACTAAAACACAAATTTCATACCATGGTTTGGACCCGGTGTGGGCGCTGCAACCTAGACTTCATCTTCATTCTCTTATTGTTGCTTATTAATGTGGCAGATTTTTTTCTCTGTGTTTTTTCTCTGTGTCTTTCTGTTTTGGACAGATTAAGCAATTGCAGTCAGATGAAAAAGACCAATTACCAAATTTAAATTGAAAAATTGCCAAAACGGTTACATGAACATATAGCCCTACGCATACAATGAGGAGAACAGTACGAGATTTGAAAAGCAACATTGAAAAGTAAGGTTTCCGAGCTGCAAAATTTTGTGTAATTTTCATGCCACATCCATGACCAGAGGCTCTTTAGAATTTTGAAGAACAAGCCCACAAAATATACAACATACAGTGTCTGAAATTTTTGATCATGTACACCATTCCCTCATATAGTGGTATAAATAGACTGCATACAAAAAAAACTGATACTCACTGTAAAATTCGATACTGAATCATTGATACTTTGTGCCGCTAAGATAATTACCTTAAATTCACATCCAAATCCACAATGGTTCTCAGAAATGTTCAATTTTTCAAATGATCTAAATGTTTGGCCACAACACTGCTACCACTTGCAACACACCATAACATTTCCATTTATCTCCAACTCTGCATTTTCTATTAAATTCCTGCATGTTATATTGTGGCAACACTTAAAACTGTATTGTGTAGTCCCAGTGATATCAAAACCTCAGCAGCTGTAGGTTAGCATCAGCAAAACTGATATGTTAGAGCTGTATTAAAAGGACTCGGACACTCTGAGCTAAATCCCTTAGCAGCCACATTTCAAGGCTAGCCTTGGCAGTTGTGTTTTTGGCAGATGCGAGCAGATGCGAGTGCACTGATGGGACTGATAGAGCTGGGCGTGGCACCAAGACACAGGAACTAAAGGATTGTGTTGGGATTTGAGAAAAGTGCTTAATGCATGACATGATACAGCAAAACAGAGGGCAAGTAAGCTTAGATGGGATTTCACTGACATGCTAATTACAAAAATACACAGTTATAGGCAGACTGTTTTTTTTTTTTACTTTTAGATGGCACTGTACCCATGTTGTACATGCAGTTAATTTCATATGGTCTAAAGAGATAATAGAGATTATAATTTTTGTACAAATAATTTAAAACATGTTTGCATATAAATTCTTGCTTATGTTCAAAGTGTATGCTCAAAGTATACTATATTTACTCAAAGGTCAATTTGACATGACTAATCAATTTGACTTGTAATTAATGTTTAAAGCATTAATAGTTTTGTCATTGTTTTGATGATAGAGACATGCATTCATGAACCGTTGATCCTTAACTGGGTTTGCAGGGAGAATGAAAGGCAAAGAAAAAGGCAGAGAAACAGCCAGGTCACCATTTAATACAGACAAACAGAGACACACATTCATACCCAGGGGCAATTTAGCATCTTCAATTTGTCTGACATGCATTTGTTTAGACTGTGGAAGGAAGTACCTAATGTGGGCAACATTCAAACTCCACACTTAAAGAACATTCAAACCCACAACCTTCTTGCTCTCACCACAAAATTTAGATCGCTTGTGCAAATGCATTATAGTACATTCAATGTCAGCCGATTGCTTCTCTGTCATATTACAGGTATACATAAAAACAAGAAATCACAGATCACCAAGTTTTTGGTTTCTGCATCATTTTCTGCATCATCACTTAGCAACTGGGTACAAGACACTTACATAGACATGAAGAAAAGGTATAAAAGTACAGGGCACAGGAGGAGAAAGGAGATGAGAGAAAGAGAAAGATTCAAGGGTATCAGCGAGACTGTGAGGAGAGTTATGGAGAGGGTGCAGTGGGGGAAAAGTCAATTTTTTATTTGTGGTGTGTTATGGCAGTAATGAAGAGGGATGAAACAGCTGCCGCCAGGACCCACAGTCCCCTGGCACTCCAGTCCTGAATCTGAGAGAGAGCCGGACACACCTCATATGTGACCAGATGGGGACACATATGTCTCATGTCTAGCAATGGACAGTCATATGGTTCCTGCAGTGTCTTGCATTTGACTGTGTCCCTCAGGGCATCAAACAGGTCAGTGCTAAATTTAGTTAGTACTAAATACTGATTGTAACGGAATGCTCATTTCTATTTCCAGCGATGTATGCAAGGAAATCTGGATTTTTTTTTAATGTGCCACAACAATACATTACCAAATGGTAATGCACAACAGATCTAACAGTATTTCATTATATTTAAGGATCAAAAGCACATTTGGAACTTAGAAAGAACTTTGAAACGAACACTGCACTGCATTCAGAATCCCAAGATGAATGTATTGCTTATGCCACACAATACTTTTAATGTTTGTGCTTTTTCCCTGTGAATTTTCCCTCCAATTTTCAAAATCTAAAACTTAAGAACTTGTTTTGGTTGTTCTTACCTTATCCCTGAGCATGACCATTTACCATTTTGCTTGTACTGCTAAGGACAGTATAATATCATGTACACAGGTTGAATTACAAACTTTACTACTCGATCAGCACTAAAAAACTGCTTAAAGATTTTAGTTTTTTTTCTTGAACTGCACTGTAGAGGCAATAGGATGTCAGCACACCTTCTTTTTCATCCCACAAAAGGCATTACCCCTCACTTTCATCCTTTTTTCCACTCCAGTCTGCCCTGGGGTGCTTCAAGATTTTATACATTACTTTAAAGACTGTTTGTGAATGGTATCCCTATGGAGACTCTGGTGAGTCTCATGGGTTATAGCTGGTAAATGTCTCATCTGAGTTCATAGTGCAGCCCACTTCAAAAGACGAGATCCTTCAACAAGCATCAGTTACTCATTAGTGTGAAGCCAATAAAGGAGAAAAAAATATATGACATAGGAAAATGTTGTTCTGGGGAGAGGTATGGGATGTCACCTGCCATATTAGTCAATCAAAGCAATGTTAGTTCCTGTCACACCTCTTATATTTCTTCTCTGCTCCTGGGGACGTTATCTCCCTTGAATACAGACAACAACATAAGTAGCTGAAAAGGAGGAGACAAAGGAAATCAGTCATGTTGTGAATAGCTAAATAACACCAACTTTGGCCATGTTGGTCGGTGAAGACCTTATATGTGGCTGCTTCTATAAATGAATTTGAATATGTTCCTTTGCAGATTGGCATTGGATGGCTACTGGATAGTGAAACTATTGAGAGGGGTTGCTAATGGCATGTCTGCATGCATTTTGCGGAACAAATTGCTGGATAATTAAGAGTGTATCGATCAGGCTGGCCCTTAACTTATCACCTTTCCTCACTGTCAGAGAGATAGTTCTCATCTTCAGCTTAATTGTCCTTTCTCTGTAATAAATAAATGAACAATGGCCGGTATACATGATATGCCAGGAAAATCATCAGGTTTTGAAATGTCATCTTCTTCTAAAGCTAGGAGTGCCCTGGCTAATTTCTCTTATACCACACCTCTCTTATACCACAAATTTCCACTTAGGTGCTGAGGGCAGACTTCCTTCAGCCCAGCTTTATTTAAGAAATGTCCACCTGATGGGACTGTGAAGAGCCTCAATATTCTTTTATTCAGGGGGAAGTTGTTCAAGAACCTCTGTCATGACAAGACAATGAGCCTTGTCTTGTCTGGGCTTCAACAATTTTCCTGACACTGCAGCTCAAGCTTTTGTTTTGTGACAGTTCATGAGCACTGCAGCTTCAGTTAGTCCTCAGCAGTGAAATTAGAGAGTGACTTAACTGTCTTAGATGTTTGAGTCGGCCAACTTTGAGCTAAAACCTTTTACATATATTCACGTCCAGAGCCCAAAGAAGAAGTCTTCATATATAACTAGAACTTAAAGCTCTACAGGATTTAACCATGTTGCTAGAAGCTCCAACACTGATAAAGGTCAGCATTCAACTGGTGCAAGGTCAGGGCTAGTAAAGCCCTTGATTTGATTGATGAGGATGCTTGTTATGTTGTCAGCTCTCTGTCATTCACTCCCTCTACTGCACCGGCATTTTCTTCGCTGGGGAATCATGGCCTCAGTCAGAGATAATTGTGCTGAATATTTAAGGTAATTAAGGAGCACAAGGTTGACTGCATATTCAAGCCCCGTTTTCAACTCATGGGATATTATGCAGAAAAATCCAACAGTGAGAATTCCGTGAGGGGTATTCAACATTCTGACAGGGCTTGCTAATCCTCTTGAACTTCCATTAGTTGAATCATTTTTCTCACTCTCTCCCTTACCTATTAACTTTTGTATGTAACTGGTGCATTGCTGGGCTGCACCTCAAATTAAACCCCGACCTGTTTTTGCTCTTTGGAGCATGAATTGGGAGAGACTTAAATTGTCCCTTGAGAACAAAACAGTAGCTTAAAGCATCAAAGGCAGCAAATGCTGGATGAGTGCTTCCTGGTTTTCATAAACAGGAAATTGGATGTATGGATAAGTTGGGAGATTAAGGAATGTTGCAGTAATCCAAGCTAACTTTTATTGTTTACTTCTTGTCAGATTTTTATTTACTCACAAAGTTTGAAGTGATTCCTAACATTTTAGGCTCCCACATGAGGAGTGGCAACAGCAGAAAATATTCAAAGTGTTAAAGATCACAGATGCGTATTAAAATCAAACTGTCATGTCCACTCTGTCCCTTTTACATCAATCATGTATTGTTTTGTTTTGACTTTTGGTCCTCTCTGATGCACTTAACTTGTCTTGCTCTCTAACCTTTTCTTCCTCTCACACCCTCCCTCCCTCTCAACAGGGCTGTCGCTGGTCACCGGGAGCCACTTCCTGATGACAGCAAAGACAACATCACTATTTTCACTCGGATTCTGGACCGCTTGCTGGATGGCTATGACAACAGGCTGCGCCCTGGCCTCGGAGGTGAACCACATATTTGTGTTCTTCTTTTCCTGAATGCACTCACACATTGTCCACTTATTATCCGCACAGTGGAACAGTGCTGGATTTAGATAATGATACATCTGTGTATTGGATTCCTTGCATCTTGTGAACCCCACAGAGATCTTTCATTATTGCCTCATCTCTTAAAACTGGCACTGATCCACACATAGCCCCTTACAATTAATTTTCTTTCAGATGTGTATCAGATTGCTTTATGGAACAGTGAAGTTACTCATCTTTTTCTAGTGCAGTGATGTTTATCAATATTAGGGAAATGAAAAATGTGCCACAAAGCGGCACAAAGTGGTGCTCTCTCGAGATCACGTACAACCCCTAAAGCCTAAGGAGCCCCAGAAGACTGCCACATTACAGCTCTCTGATACAGATGGAGAGGAACTCAGATTTGTCTGTTGATGTGGTAAGTCACAAACTTTTGACAGGCACAAAAGAGTTTCTCAGCCATTCAGATTACTTAAGATACTGACTGCTATTCGAGAATTGAAAATGAGTACCTAGAACTGAAGACTAATGACATCAGTGACTTCAGGTTAAATGGCAGTATTTGTAGTACAGAATCCCCCTTCTCTCCCTCGCCCTCACTCACTCTATCCCTCTCTCAGATGAGATTTCTTGGTTCATAGGTGTCTTGTGCCTACCCTGGGAACAAGAATTAAGCTGCCTTTTTTAATAATTGGGCAGTGTTACAATGGTGCTTAAAGTGCTGTGCTTTATTATTGCATACTGGAGGGTTTCCATCAGCAGAAGTGTACCAGCTATCCTGAAACACTCCCACACTGTGCTCTTGGCTTCTACTGTTCTTGGCTCCGTTGTCTCCCTGTCCTATGCAGCTGTTTGCATTCCACTAGCCAGTAATTCAGTTAGACCTTATTTGCTAATCTTTTATGTGTGTTTCCATTCTCAAGAAGATGAAAGCTGCCTTTCAAATTATGGATAGTTCATCAAATGTAGGTTTGTTAAAAGCTTGTCATCTCCACTGATGTGGTTTCCTTGATCTCTATTCTAACTTGGAGAGGTTTTCAGAAGTGTTTGTTTCCAGTGTTCTCGGGCACTGCCTGTGATGTATTTTATTAGGGATGAGCATTTCAAGTAAAAAACATTACTTGATAATCACTGAGAAGTATTCAAAACTTTTTTGAAGATCACTATTTCCTCTCATTAGGAATGAGGGAAGGAGAGAGATATTATCAAATCTTCTTTTTGTTGTTTAATGATTGTTGGCAAGCAGTTTTTACCTGCATTAAATCCACCTTCTGCCAATAGAAATGCCTTGCCTCCATAAAATGACAAAAAGTCATTTTTTTCATATATACAATTGAAACACTATTCAAATATTTGAAAATTATGATCTACCACTTGTAAAGGTCATGTCAGATGATAGTGAAAACATTTGATGGAAAAGACATTTGCCCTTTTTTTTTCTTATTTCCTTTTTAATTAGCTGTAGAATTGTCTTGTGCTATAATAGCAACCTACTCATTTATTAGGGACATTATGTAGAAATTCAGGTTGTGTTGTTTAGACTGCAGTGATGAAAGTTTAATTCATCTTTATTTTCTTTAGTTGATAGTATCAGTGTAACAATGCAATGAATAATCATGATATTGAGGACATAGTGGACAATGCATCATTGTTAATTATGGCCTCTGATGCTTGATACTCTGATTGCTTGAACACACAAACCACCAGCACCAACAACTCCTCACAGTATTTTCATTTCACTCTCTACCTTTTACTTCCACCTTGCCACAAATAAATACAGTCATATTTTTTCATTCAATCATATTTTGATATCATGAATCAAATCAAATCATGGGATTTATGTATGTGTTCCAACCTAATAGTATGACGTCTTATTTTATGTCTTTCACCCATACCTTTTTTCTCTTTTCTTATCAGAGAGTGTAACAGAAGTTCGAACCAACATCTATGTCACCAGTTTTGGACCAGTGTCTGACACAGACATGGTAAGTGTTTTCTGTCACTTAAAGAAACATCCTAACTGAGGATTTTTTTAAATTGTTGTTGTTAATAATAATTTGTTAACACAAACAAACTTTTTATTAACGACAACAAGACTTTTAAGCAAGACTTTCTGCACTTTCTGCAGTTTTTTCAGTCCTGGCTTTGCTTAGAGGCACTGGAAAAAGACTGTGTATTCAATATGAGAAAATGGAGATGTTTCCTTTGCCCTTGAATTTACATCCTGCAAATTCACTTGTCAAATGGAGCGCAGAAGAAAATGCAGTGTTGAGCCTTTCTTCTGTCCATCCCAGTGAACGCATGAGTGTTTTATTATAGGCTCATTTAAGAGAGAAGGTAATTGGTAGAGAGGCGCATGGAAGAAATACATGCGTCTTAATCATACACACAATTGACTCTGGCACGCAAGATGAATCACACTAGCCATGTGGCAGTACTTTGCATTCTGTATATGACCTAATTCCCTAATACTGAGGAGAAAACAGTACTGTCTTTTACGTTATATGGAGCAAAAAATGATACTTGAATTACAAAACATAATTAGCTCAGTTAACAATGACAATCATTATTCAAAAGAACTGATTTTGTACAGTAAGTTTCCAGATATGATTCATTACCTCTCCAAAAATACAGCAGTGCCATTTTAAATGCCTGTTAAAAAGAACTAATTAGCATATCATTATGCAATATTGGAAACTGTGAGGACGGGACTGTTTTCTAAAGGTAGCTAGATTACAGATGTATTTAAATAGCTATATATATGCCCTAGCATAGCTTTGTGGAAGCCTGACATTATATTATATTGTAAGAATTTTTTTTTTTTTTTGGTGGGGGCAACATCCTGCTGTGTCCTGTTCCTTTCACTACCCCCAGACCTTCTTCTGCTTTTAATTTTCCACTCACTTCTTGCTGATTTTCTGTTCTGCTTTCCTTTGTGTTTTATCCGTTTGATTGTTTGTCCCATCCCCTTCAGTCCTGAATTTGTTTCTTTCTCTACCATCTTGAATGATTGTGCTATTTATATCTCATTTGTTCAGTTTTCCATACTGTCGCTAAAAAATAACTAACTCTGTCCATACCCACCAAAAACACACATACACACACACACAATCACCCCCTCATGGGCTTTGTCTGATGAGCTGGGCGTGTTGAAATTGAGGCCAATCTAATCTGCCCCAGGTGCTGTATAGAGCCTTGTGCATGTTGAAGATGGCAGCGCCAGTCAGGAGCTCACCCCAAATGCCTGGAAGTTCTCCGCTCATTTAAAAAATACACTGTTGTGCAAAGATACCTCTGGCATTAGTAACCCCAATATCTGCTGGGCCAGAACATATCTGTTTTTCATCAGGTTTTTCCCTTTTCTGGATTTATTTAATTGTTGTGTACATATTATATTGCAAATGAAAATTGATCCCCTCTGCAGACAGTTCAGCAGAAAAGGATAAACCAAGGTTTTTCTAGTAGACAACAGATTGAAGCCTAATGCAGATTACCACCAGTGGTGGCAGATTTGTGACCAGAAGCCATTTTGATTTTAATATTGTGAGGTAACTATAACCCTGCCTTCTTCTGAGGATGATCTTTTTGCATCTTAGCACTTACCCACCACTTGCCACTTTCAGGGACAAGACTGCATTTTACTTTGCCAGGTGAGGTCCCATAAAGTGCTGACAGCCTATATTTTAAGAGTCTTCAACCCAAACAAACCAGAACCATTTTTTTGTTGTGTCTTTTGTTGGTGGATAAGCATTGGACGTTCACAGCCATCACAACACGTCCTTGCCACAGGGGACACAGTAGCCAAACTAGTCTTTCTGCAACAAGAATTAAGAAATGAAGAACGGCTGAAAGAACAGCCAATATTGCCGAGGCTCAAGATGGTAGAGAAAAACTAATTCAGGACTGAAGGGGAGGGGGCAAACAATCAAACGGATAAAACACAAAGGAAAGCAGGACAGAAATTCAATAAGTGAGTGAAAAATTAAAAGCCCAAACCAAGTCCTGCAGAACATAGGATCTATAATTTACTCACAATAGTATTGCTCTCATTTCAGCTTGTTTTAGTTTCCCTTTTTTGTCATATTCACATTTTATGGGTGAAAGTATGTGTTAAAACATCAGCAGGCAAAGTCTTGTTGAAGACAGTTTGCATCCCTGATAGATGGCATGTTTCAGAGGCAGCGATATGTTACCATAGCTACAAGTTGTTATGCCGACAACCAACAAATCCATGCTGTGTAATTGGAATGTAACTTTAGACCCTGGCTTCCTGACTTAGAATGCATGTTTACTTCTGTTACACAGTTACTTAGCAAACTTGTTGGTTAGCAAACTGCAGTTTCAATTATGATCCACCATGGTATAATACTCAAGCAATCTTAAATCACTTGGAAATTCTGAAGCAAATTCTGAAACCATGTGGTGGACTCAAAGGACTAAATTTGACAAGTCACATAATCAATATTAATCATAAGCTAGGAGAAGTCGGCAGCTTTCAGAAGAGCTAGTTGGTTGCAGTGGGACATGGTTTCCTGTTGAAATCAGTTATTTAATGCAAGTGCTGCATGAAATATGAATGGCATCTCATCCTTTTATGATCAGCCTAAGGATGCATGATCCCCATTGGCAATATGTGGAAAATATGTCTTTCATTATGAGCCCCTTGTCTAATTTTTATGTTGTTATCCAGCTTATCTGCCTCATGCAAAGCAAATATAGTTAGCAGCCATTAGTCCATCTACTGTATCCACAGACAAAGACGAATTTCTACCATTGTGCTGGCAACCTGTGGTCCGTTTAAAATATATGCTATTGATTTTTAAGGAGGGTCACCCCTTTGGTCAATAAGCAACTTACATGAATGTTTAAGTCAATAAAATGTAATTATGAAATGTTAGCTTTGTAAACCATTGACCAGTTCTAGTATAGAACCTGAATTAGGTGCTTATACTGTCATCAATATAATCTTTTATTAAGAAAAGAAGGACACTTCCCACTTAGACAATTGCAAAACTCACATATTACTCATAAATGGATATGACTTCAGTATATGAGCTTTTCGCTCTGACATCACGTACTGTTTGATGTTATTATGAATGTCTTACTGCTTTTAACAAGATATTTCTGGTAATGCATCCTGAAGGCCTGGAAGAAACCTTTTGCCAAATCTGTTTAATCGGTGCAAAAAGATTGAAAATGTTAGAAAGCAAGAAAAGGCAGAGCTGGCTGTGTGGAGAAGACTTGGAGAAACAACAAACAACCTCATTTGTTCCCATTACGCAATGCTCTATTTGCCTCTCTCATCTGTGAATAGAAAGATTAAAGATTTCAACGTCTTTCATTCTGTTAATTCTCTTTGTTATGGAGTGTGATTATGGCCGCTACACCTGCAGAGATTTGCCTGTCCTCACATAACAGAAGCGGGTAATCTGAATATAATCAGTAATCAGGGTGATGAGGCCCCTGTTTGATTCCATGTTGTTTGTTCTTACCCACCCCATTATTATGCCTGCTCAGTAAATCACAATGTGGTACAGATGTGAAGCTCAGGTGTACAGAAAAATACTTTTTCATGTTTCTTCAAAAGGCTAGCTAGGTCTAGATGATATCACTTATACCAATGTATTGATATTTGTGTCATGCAACAATATTAAATTTTAATTTTAGAAAGGCTGATGGATAATCAACATTTATTTTACATAACATACATTACATTCCTCTTGAAAAAAGAGCAGAATGATTCAGTCCATAAAGGTTCATGAGTCTTCAATAATAATAATAATAATAATAATAATAATAATAATAATAATAATAATAATAGTATGGGGCATTATTAAGACTATAGCACTCTCTCTTCAATGTATGGTTCACTTGGAAATTTGGGATGGTTAAGCAGATATGGGCTGTAAGCTCTCTACTACAGGCCATGGCATTTTAGCACTGCAACAATCGTAGGTAGCAGCAAGGAATTAGGAGACACAATCTTGGCATTGACCTCCTATATCTAATCTTGGAGCGCTATTTGCTGGGAGAGTTTCCACTCCTTGTGGAACAAACAGCTCACACATTGACATTGCTGCACAAACTGGAGAAACCATGTGGTGTAAAATGTTTGAATGCAGTGCAGCTATTCTGCTATTGGATGCTTAAATTCAGACAGAGCACAGAGTGTAAGTATTGCAAAGATTTTTGTCCATGAACAAATGCCTTGTTTTGCATCATTATGAGTTTTTGGTCATGTATGTTGTACCAAAAAAAATTGTTTGATTCTTTAACTCAGTTTAAGAGGTTCTCCAACTAGAGGCAAATTAAACAGATCATTAGTTTGATCACTTCATCGGCCGCTGTGCCTCTCATAGAACAGAGCTCAAAACACTCTCAGCTGCTTGCCTCTCATCTGTGCTTCATTTCCGAGCAACAGTATGTATGTGTGCATATATTTGTGTGTGTGTGTGGGTGTAACACGCCTTGTGAACATCTAAGTGCATTTTAGGTGAGTGACTTCTTTCCTGCTGAATTTGCCTGGTAGTTTGCATCCTATTTGTTGCCGTTGCACCCAGCTTGTGTCAGACAGCCTTGTACAGTCTGTGCCCTGCAGATAAGCCCTGTGATGCGGCTGACTTCACAGCTCTGAGAAACGGGCTAGCAAGCCCAGAGTGTGGAGTTCATTCTCTGTGTGGGCAAAAGGCATTGAAAACTCATTCAATTAGACACGAACCCAAGGTGACCACACTTAACTCATGCTGTTTTTTTCTTTTTGCTCAGATGTGCCATGCATGCATCTTTGATCTGTAACAATGCAGAGAAAATGAAATCCGCTGTTTGGTCAGTTAGTTAGGATTTAATGCCAGTTGCTATTCCTTGGGGGAAAAAAAACACGTGTCATAAATTAAATATTAGAATGATAATGCTTCTTTTCAGGCATCATCCTTCTACGACTTAAGTAGTCGACTACAGTAGTCCAGATTTTAGTTTCATCAGACCACATCGATGCTTTGGGATGCTTTAATTCCTGCAATTAAGAACAGAGACTTCTATGTTACATAAAGTAGGGGGAAAAGCATGTATTCATAAATTGCATTCATAAATTTCATTTGTGCAACATCAAGAACTGTATAATTCATTGTCATGTTTCTCGACTTTGTTTAGAAGTCTGTTTTTCATTCTCTGACAGCAGAGCCCGTTTGGGCGGAAGCTCTGAGCATTTGTGCAAACATTAAATTCTTGCATGAAATTAAACATTAAAATCAAGCCCTGACATACAAACAATCTGACATTGATTGAGGCTTTAAAATCCTTCTGGAACTCCTCTGTGTACACATCTTTTTTTAGGAAATGGAGTGCCTTTTGCTCCTTTTAAGATGAGCTCAAGTGACCACATTCACCTCTTAGCACAGCCCCATTCTCACTTAGCCATCAACCCGAACTGACTTAGCGCTATCGACCCCATTCTGCCAGGGGTAAAAGTGCTTGAATGCTCTCTTTAAACTCAAGGAAGGTCTTGGTAATTTGCTAACTAGGGCTTTTAATCCTACACTATCTTAAAAAACAGAAGAATGAATGAGAACTTAGAATGAGAGTCAGCACAGTACATCACAGCCTACCCTTCTTCAGTACCCATGCCGTATGCTCTTGTGGAACTAGGTCAAAGCTCAGCGCTCCATGAGGGGAGAGACTGGGGAAGGCCCCGAGCATTCTTGCTCCATTCCGTGCACTCAAGTTGTGGTTTGCATTTTCCTTTTCACATGGTTAACTTTGAGCAAGGCAGCACAAAGCTGTGTGTGATAATTAACACAGCAAGAGGGATGATGGAATCATTACAGACCCTAGAGAGAGTGATTAGTATTAGCACCTATTCATTTCAGTGGGATTTGCTTAGTGGCACATAGTAGACATTTGAAAGCATTCATCCTAGGCTCTGCCTTGATAGAATCTTTCTTCCAGTGCCAAATTGCTATGAACTTTAATAAATTGTTATAAAAATTATGTGATTTGCCACAGAAAAAAACATGCAATTCACATGTTAACAATATTATTTGGGTATGTCGTTGTGATAACATCCAGGCTGTGGTGAGCATTGATGTTAAAGCCAGTAGACCAGAAAGTTGTCATTCCAGCTTTCATGTTGCTGGAAAAAGAATTTGTAAAATAAAGAAAAATGGATAGAAACATGAAAGACTATGTAAGAACATGGTTTTAGCACTAAATACAATTTGGGCCTTGAGGTGCACTTGACCAGCCAAACCCTGCTCCGTGTAATGGAAGAGAATGATTATTTAAGAATGGAATAAGAATGGAATTTTATAGTGATGAAGTGATGATGAGCACAGCAGCTATGTCTTCAAGTGGCATGGGGAGTTGCCATTCAGGCACTACCATGCATCCAGCAGGCATTTGTGTATTTGTTTTGTTCTTTAAACGAAAGCCACTGTTTCTTGTCTATTTATTCTGGAATTGATGCACTGATGGAAGCATGTGCCTGTGGATAGATCTGATTGGGGCACAGAATACTGTTGTAAATATTATGTGTTGTTTAAAGTAAGTTGAATGTGAAAGCATTTAGTTTCCATGTATCAGAAACTGAACTCCACTATCATTGCACTCAAGACCAGTGAATGGTTCACAGCAAGCATTCTGGCATTGCTTCTGTCTACTACTACACTTATACTTTCTTCCAGCAGTTCTTGGGTGTTTCCACTGAGCTATCTTCTTCATAATTAACACTTTCGATGTGCTATAATTAACAAAGATGAATGACTTAAATGGGATCAACTAAATTCTTAAAAGTTTAGGGTTGTGGGAATAGATGGAACAGTAAGACGAGAAATGCAATTAAGCTAGTGGGAAAGGAGAGCCCTGGCTTTAAAATGTTACAATTAGTGGAGAAATGACTGTAATATTCACATTAGAACAAAGGCCGTCTGTCTCACAGTAATGTCTGTTTACATTCTCTAGTTTTTTTCTTCTCTTTCTGAGTTTTTGAATGTAACGAAACACAAGGAGATTAAAGCACAGATATATATCTTACAGAAGGGAGAAGAGTTCTTTCTATAGTCCTATGGCTTGTTCGTTGATGTACAAACTAGCTCGGAGGTGGTTTGTACTGTGTTTGTTTTTGCATGGCTTAGCTCTGATTGAAGCCACACAAAGCTGTGGGTGATAATTTCCACGTAAAAAGGGATGATGGAATCTCAAAGGCCTTGTGAGGATAGCTCTACATGATAGCTGCTGACTGTGGTTAATCTGAAATCAGTGTACATTTAACAGAGATTACATAGTGTGTGCTGGGAAAAAGAAATGCATTGTGTTGGAAAAATATAGGGACATTTTTTTTTATAGGGACTAAAAAAAGTTTAGGGACATTTAAGTCTTCTAGCAATATCTACTCTTTATTCTTTTCTGCAGTAGGTTCCTATAAAAAGTCTAAACTAGGGGTGGGCATAGATACATTTTTTTAATCTAGATTAATCTCACTGTTATCTTGGAATTAATCTAGATTAAAATGGCTCATTTGAATTCTGCCGAAGGTCTGAAAATGATCCCAAGCCACCTTAAATATATAGGTCATTATTCTACTATTTTTAAATGATATATCCAAACATTTCATACAAGATATCACTGAGCACAGATACACATTTTACAAATAGAAACAAGACTATGAATTGAAATGAAAAATAATAAGTCTAGCTATCATTATTGAATTAAAATGATGTTCTGGCTGCTGAAGCTGCTGTAGGTAGCAGGCGGGCATTAGGACCCAGGCGAAGCTACATGGTGCTGCTTGTTAGCGAGTAGCAACCGGAGCCCGTTTGGTAATATTTTTCTGGTAGCGCCATTTGTACTCAGTTCAATAGAACAATACTAAGTGTTCATAACTGTTCACCGCTTAAATTTACTTGTTTCCTTAAGTGAAAGGAAAGGTTTGGTGAAAAGTTTTCAGCTCACTATACATGCTAATTCCTTCCTACAACCCTGGGGGCTAAGGCTAAGCCCACCTTGTCTTTCCATCCTAGTGACGTCCCTGTTTCACAGTAGGCGAACACACCGACTCGAAGACTTGTTCTCGCCTCCTACCGTGCAATTTGGCTAGGTATACATCCGCGCTAAAATATCAAGGTGAAAGTCATCATAGCTTGCGTAGTATAGACCCAGCTCCCAACCCAACTTTGTGAATAGATTATTGCCTATATTTTTTAATCGCCCGATAAGAGTCTCACGTTAACGCAGAACGTTAACGCCGATAGCAGCCCACCATTAGTCTAAACATATTTTCATCCAATCTGGAATTTTGTCAGCAATTATAGTCATCAGCAAATATGTTAATGAAGTGCTAAACCACTGATATCTATGGTTGTCTTTTAATTGACCACTGGCTAGAATATTTTACTCATCTCTTTTTTTGTGGTCTTGAGCCTATTGACATGTCTTGATCCTTTAATTTACGCTTAGAATTATGAAATTATACTCCATTGTTTGTATTTAATGAGGACATTTAAATATTCCTTTGTCATTGTTGTTAAAAAAAGTTTCCAGTTAATACTTCAAATCATGATGTGATTTTGGCCAAACCCTCATGTCCATCACTTATGGTAAACAGAGTTAAACCTTCATTCTCCTAGCAACTTTAAGACAAGATCAAAGCAGAATTTGAGTAAATTGACCAGCCTGAGGTTATGGTTTTTGTGTTAAACTTGACTGGTGGCCAGAAGACAAAAAGCAGAACAATGGTGCACACAATATATAACCTGTGCATTTGTGACACCCATTCAGAATGAAAGAATTCCATTCATAGTGTCAGCATGGGCTTCTGGTTTTGTTCATGTGGATTGTTTAAGGAGAATGCATAAAGAGGAAACATCACTGGTTCATAAACAATAAAACAATAAAAGTGCCGATTGGCTTATCAAACCCTGTCAATTGCAAGATGATTTCTGTGAGTGTTTCTAAACATGAAATTGATATAGGAATACAGTTGTACAGAGTCTTAAGTTTGCTTTTGCTTCACTTAACATCATTCAGCACAGTGGTTCCAAACCTTTTTTCCTAGAAGCCCCCCTTGCCTGTGTCCAAGACTAGCCAGGCCCCCCAACCCCAACCCCAACTCCTACTCCTACCTGCATAGACACACAAAAAGTATAAAGTGATTAATAAATGTTTTTTTATAAACAACGGTTGTTTTTGTTCTTACATTTACGGCATTTATCAGATGCTTTTATCCAAAGCAACTTCCCTAATTACAGGGGACAGTCTCCCTGGAGCAACTTGGGGTTAAGGAACCCATTGGTGGTGTGCAGAAGGTAGGATTTGAACCCATGACCTCTTGGTCTAGAGGCAAGTATCCTACCCACTACGCCACCCCCACCCGATACTCTTATACACACACACATACACAAATACATTTACGTTTCTAAGACTTTAGGATTTTTTGAATTTAATGTGTACAAATATAGTTTTGGTAACCTCAGTGCAGATAAAATTATGCGCATCCCCTTGCAATCTCTAGGGCCCCCCTTAGCCACTGATTTAGCACATTGGCTCTTGGCTTTTATGACTGGATAACAGTCATAAATGTTCTACGGGATCAAGTCTGAAATATGCACAACATTCATTTAAGCAGAATTCACAGAACTAGGGATGAACCGAATATTCGACCACTCAAATATTTTTTAACACGACAGAAACATTGAAGGCGCAATCACTGCATGCGCTAGATTGGATTTGAGTCAACATGTATGCCGTGTGGGCGTGTTTCGATATCTAAGAAAGACACGCAGAAAGCCGCCTGTAATGCGTGAAATGCCGAAATTTCTAGAGGGGGTGCATCCACAAAGACTTTCTCAACGTCGGGTTTAATTTATCATATAAAATCAAAACATCCTGATCGCCATGCAGAATATGAAGCACAGACGAGGCAAGACCCTTCCAGCACACCCACTCGGTCTGTGTTCTCCAGTGATTACAGTTAATGGCCATACCTGTCTTTGTTTTATTACATTATTTTGTTGTAGGCCTGCAAAGAATGTTATTATATCTTTCAACAATTTTTAAAGCACTTGTTCTGAATGGACTTTGTTCATGCCCTTCGTTCAGAATATTAAAATGCACTTGAATTTGCTTGTTGTATGAGAAAATATATTTAATTGCTAATGGCTATTTATGAATGAGGCCAAGTAAAATATTTTATTTCAAATGTTATTTTATATTGTGCATTGTTTGAATGCTTAATAAATATTTTCATAGTTTTGTAACATATTTATTCTTTTAACCATGAATATTAATTTATGCAATTGCTATGCTTGACTTTAGTTAGGCAAATAGTAGTACACATCATCCCAGCCATAACGGCAGTATTACAAAAAAAAATGGTATAATAATTTATTTTGGTGTTTCCGTTTCAGTTTCAAGTGTTCAAATGTTTCCTCATTTTTGGTTATCGGTTTCTGCCAAAAAAAAATCATTTCAGTGCATCCCTACAAACAACCAAAAAAACAGTATAATTTTCAGTGTTTCTGCTATGTGTTTTCCTGCGGGTTTTTTTTTTAGCACAAAAGGCTACAAGTCATTTGTAATGAATTTACTGTTTTTCTTATTGCTTGTTTTTTGCCACAATGTCAGAACCTCTTGGCATTTCTGATTGACTGGGCAACACAGCTTTCCTTCTGTTGCTTCCCAAGTATCTTTCCAGCAAATTGAACCTTTTGAAGCGTGACAAAAGCCTTATAACACTCAACTGGTACTCTGGTGGGAGGGGAAGAAAATGGCTAGAGTTTTAGTTTGCCTCATACAATGAAAGCTTTATTGTGTATTTTCCTCCTAGATTAATGCAGCTCTGAGCATATACTACAATGCAATGCATGGATGTTTAAATTTATAACTAACTTGTGCTACCCCTAAATATTGTAACAGAAGCACGTCAGCCTCCAAAGCACAATATGAAGAAATCAGAAAGACTGTACTGATTGCCAGACAAGCCCTCCTCTCTACTTACTAAATGTTATAAAGGGCAGTGTCCCTCTTTCTACATAGGCAATATGGTCAAAGAGATTAGTCCTGGGGATTAGTCCCCAGCGACATCGGAGTAAATGTAATCGTACAAGTATAAATTTGGAAGAGTGCCTTAAGGATCCCACACCATCTAGAGTAGAAAAAGTGCAATGAATTATTGAAGTGGAAGCCAAAGAAGGCATCTCAGTCTATCAAGGCCAGCCATTTTAAAGAATAGAACTGGTGCAAGGACAGACCACTGCATAAGAGTGTGCTTTGCTCCTGACGTGCATGCTAAGATTGGGCATGAATACTGCTGAAGGCAGTCTCAGTTAGAGGGCATTAGATCAGATGAGTAAAGAGACCTCTGGGGTGAAATTGTGTTTTTTTTTCTTAGACTTTTCTAGAATTTCTGACTCATTCTTTATCTTTTCTCCAGGAGTACACAATTGATGTATTCTTCCGGCAGAGCTGGCGGGATGAGAGGCTGAAGTTCGATGGGCCCATGCAGGTTCTACCCCTCAACAACCTGCTGGCCAGCAAGATATGGACTCCAGACACCTTTTTCCATAATGGAAAGAAATCAGTTGCACACAACATGACCACACCTAACAAACTTCTGCGACTGGTGGATAATGGTACTCTGCTGTACACAATGCGGTAAGATACATTTGAATCCAAATGACCTGTCTTGCAAATTTATTTACATCATTGTGTAAGGTTGAATTAGCTGTAACCTGTTTTTTTTAATATCCCTTCAGTTTATCTTTTTCAGCTTATCTTTCTTTGTGTCTCACAAATGCATGATTTCGCAGCAGCTGTTGCTAGGTGTGTAGATTGTGAAACTTCACAGCTTGTTAGCAAAATCCCATGCAAGGTGATGAATACCTGACCTTAGAATGTGTTATTGATTTTAAAATGGCAATAATGTTATGAAAAGGCAGAACTGTTAGAATTTAAAATCTTTTTATTGTCATACAGTCAAGCTTACATGTTGTATTTAGTGTGATTGCTTCAGCTGAACCTGAACCTGAACCTGATCAGCCACGAAACACAGAGTTTAAGTGAACCAGTCTTTTTTTTTTTGCAAACAAACTGTTTAAATCTCTTTTTTGGCATGCACATGTTTTCAGCCATCCTTGACTACAAATGGGCTGGTAAGAGAGGAAGCTAAACTGTGAAACAATAGTGACGACCAAGCAGCAACCACAGTTACCGCAGTAACCATGCAATTACACATTTTTTTCTTGTGGAAATGCATTCTAGAAATCTATTTTAGTCATAGATATTTCTAATTCCCTAGTTCTGATTAACTGTAATGACGTAATCTAGTTTGGTAGTGAAGCATTTTATCTAGAATCCTTAATGTTATTCAGATTAATCAGATTTTTTATGGCATCTTACTGGCATTATTGAACACTGTGTAAGTTCTGAAAGTATCTTAAATGGGCTCTCCTTTCACCTGATAACCACATTCATAAATACTGGCTCTTTCTCTTGCTCTATTTCCACTCTACATTCAACTTCAGGTAAACAAATAAGTGGCACACCACAAAAATATCTCGTCACACTTTTGTAACCTATGCAGAAGAAGTTTACAAAAAGAGCCAAGAATGTCTGGCAGTGTTTGGTCAAGTTCTATAATAATACTTTTTAACGATGGAGGTTAAGTAGGACTTAGCAGGAGTGCGAAGCCTTTGGCCCAGCCTGTGTGCTGACCCCAAGTGCTTGATGAATGAATTGGGGAATTGAATTGTGGCTTGCTTGGCCCGGAGCTGTCCAGAGCAATGTGTCCAGCTGCCAGAGACAGCAGGCCAGCAGTCGTTCTAACATTGCCTTGGGGCTGCCCATACATGGGTAGGAGAAACGGTAGTCTAAATTTCATTTCATCCTGGGTCTAATAGATGATCTTCAGGCGATAAGAGAAACAAAATTATATATTACTGAGTTTCTATTTTATGGAAGCATAGCTCTTATATGAATAGGGCATGTCTGTACAAGACAAGAAGAAGAGCCACTGAATGCTTTAAAATCTCATTTCATTCCAAGTGCCCAAATTGCTGAAAGACTCTAAATCTAAAATCTAAAAGGATCAGGAAGTAGTTCAGAGGATACATCAATGATGATCCTACTGCATCCCATGCTTAACAATAATGTAGGGTCCAACCAATGTATTAAACATGTGCATGAATATCCCATGTGCATTACATATCCTTCACATAATCAGAACTTTTTATTAAAAGACTTGAAGATGCAGTAAACACATAAATAATTTATCATGTTTTTCTTAAAATGCAAGTCTATCCCTTTTCTCCAACACAGTGTTTGATTTATAGCCTGATTTATAACCATTTTACAAATCTGTAAAGTGTGTTATTATAGTATCTGTCTACAGGGACTTGGCTGGAAATGAAGGCAGCGCTTGTCATAGTTCTTTTCTAAATGTGTATTTGGGAGGATTAATTACAATTCTTTTTGAGCTTCATTCTCTTTCAGCCTTATGAGCTGACATGACTACGCTATTCCCCAAGGCTAAGAATAACATTTGACTTCAGATACTTTAATGAAAGCTTGTCACTCTTTCTCTTTATCACCAGCAAAGATAGCATGCCACTGCAAAGTTGCAAGTTTGTGCTCACCAGTGGCAGGGGAGGTTGATAATCGAGTACAGTTATGTGCTCTGACATGACTATAATGATTATGCCGGTGATGTATGTGCCTACTCCTTACACATAGTGTATAGGAGTTTCAAAGAGCCTGTTTGATTTGTTGCTATTGTAAACTGAGGTAGATGTACTGGTTGTCTGTTTTATATACTTGGGTGGGTAAAAAGTGGGAACCTGCAAATAGTAATTTTGAATATCAGTAATGTAATGTTTGAATATCAGTAGACATTTTTTGTTTTTTCTGGATTATCCCAGACTCATGTTGCCTTTAATACTAAATACTTATTTATACAGCCTTTTGTAAAGACCAAGCCACTAGCATGACCTCACAAGTACATTCTGCCACAACATCATATCAACAGCTAAGAATGGTGCCATGACGCAGCATTTGTCCTTTCAAAAGAAAAAAACGTTAATGCATTAGACTAAAAAATTTATTTGTTTCTGCTGCCTCTAAGATCAACTCTTGTCTTACTCATTGTGTATTTTGGAGACACATTTATGTCATTGTGTAACAGTGTTGTGTGAGACAAAGCGTACAAGAAACTAAATAATTGATCTAAGTTTACTGAGTCTGGGTCTTTACAGTCAACGGTCTGAACGTGACCAGCTCTTTGGGTGCAATGTATTTTTGGCTACTGTAGACATCTGTGTTACTTTATCTGCTCTACTGTTTTGATCTGTGTGACTTGCCATACCTAGTTTAGATATCGCGAGATCTGTAATGCGATTACTGTGTGTTGGTAGCTCATGTCTGCTGATAGACTTGACTAATAAAGCTACAGTTAACATCCGCTCGGTCTCTTGTCAAGAAACTCTACAGCTACCTTGTTTTATGTTGTACATCCTGTTTTCATGAATTAAAAAGTAGTTTGTCTACAGCCAAGCAGTGGTAAATGGGGCTCTTGCCAAAGATGGATTACCCCTCTGTTGTACAGTGTTTCCTCTCCATAGATGAACTTGAGTCTTTTAACTCTTTTTTGTTTCTGTTAAGGAAAAGAATGTCCTTGGTTATGTTTTTTCCAGACTTGCCAAGGTAAAAAAGGACCATGTCATCAATAGCATACACCAGGCCTGTTTCTGTGTATTAAAGCATATAACAATAGAAACCAATCCCATGGAATTCTTAAATGGAGCTGACAGATACTGGAGGAATTGTGGTTACTGTTTTAATCTGTCCTGACAATTCAGTTTAGACTAAAATTGTGCTAATGGTTGTTTAACAGTTGATGGAGGTCAAATGGACAGTGAATTACTGAATTCACAACATATGGAGTCTGTGTGGTGATAATTTTATAAACTGATTGCTTAGAACAGTGGGACAGAGCAAAAAGGCCAGTTGTTGCCCATAGCGTTATATACCATCTTTTACACAGTAACATTGACATTCATTAGATGAATGTAAAAGCGCTTTGATAGCTTATCTCCTTTATCTTTCCAAGCATGCCCAGGACTGAAGCGTGATTACACACAAACATGACTTGTGCCATACAATATGGCAGCAGTTCAGGCATGTGAAAGTTCCTTATAGTAGTACCATGGAAATTCCATATAGAATCATCATAACCTCTCAGACAGGCACATTATATATGAAGAAGAGAAGCAGGAGCTTGTTTAGACTTGTCGCATATAAAATCTACATTTGGATATATGTGGGCCAATTTCAGTTTAGAACAAAGAATTTGATGAACCACTTTGAATTGTATCAGTGCATGCCGAGAACACATGGAGGAGGAATGTATAAGACAGAGAATTGACTCCCACATGTCCTCAGAATCGGTGCAATTTAAGTCTTGTTACCATGCAGTTTCTATGAAAATCACGGAGGGGCAATTTAGTTTAGTCATGAAATTATATAATAATTTTACCGCTTTGGTTGTGGGATCTATGGAGAGAATTGTGTCAATACGATTGTGTGGGGGCTTATAGGGGAATTGAGGTATCAGCTTTTGAACATAATGTCAACTTGTAAAAACCTAAAAAGATGGATGTTAGGAATACCAGTGGATTCTGTCAACTGTAAAAAAATGACAAATTGATTATTAACAAATAAGTCTCCCAGACATTTTAGTCCCTTGTAATTCCAAGTATGAAAGCCACTGTCTAATCTGGAAGAAGTAAAGAAATTATTGTCAGCTATAGGGGTCTCAACTGAAACACATTGCAACCCAAAGTGTTTCCTAAATTGTGTCCAAATTCTCAAATAATATTTTACCACCAAATTAACTTTACTGTTGGGGGTCTCAGAGCACAAAGGGAGGGGAGCACCTAAGAGTGCCAGGAGGGAAGCACATCTCCAACTTGACCCATGCTGGGCATGACGGGTCAAGATGAAAATACCTCCAGTGCAGCATGCAGTGAATTACAGCTGCCCAATAATAATTCTGAAAATTGGGCAAGGCCATTCCCCCCTGCCTGTCTAGGTCTCTGGAGAAATGCTTTCATAACCGAGGGTGTTTTCCATTCCAAATATAAGAAATAATTAATGAGTCGACGGCTTTAAAAAAAGAGTTTGGTATAAGAACCAAACTGGAGGCACTGAAATAGGAACAAAAAATTGGGGACCATGGTCATTTGTACTGCATTAATCCTTCCTTTAAAATATAAAGACAGGGGGACCACTTGGATAAATTTAGTTTTGTTTGATCATATAAATATAAAAAGTTTATTTTAAGTATTTTTTTAAATTCTCTAGTAATAAAAACCCATGAATACTTAAGATGATGCTTTACAATTTTTAGTGGGAACATTGTGTAATTCACTCCTAGAGCTTCGTTATTAATCGGAAAGAGTTCCCTTTGGTTCAAGTTAAGTTTGTATCCTGAAGACTGACTAAACTGTTTTAGCAAAGTAATGAATTCTGAGAGAGAATGTGTGACACATAAAGGAGCAGATCATCTGCATATAATGCCACCTTATATTCAACCTTGTCCCTCTTCTTTCTGTGTTTTTGTGTGGATTGCAATGGCAAGATGTTCAATGGCCAAAGAGAAGAGAAGAGGATTTAGAGGATACCCCTGCCAAGTTGCATGGAGCAGTCTAAAGTACTCTTTATTAGTTAGAACAGATGCTAGGGGTGATGCATAGAGAAGCATAATCGAGGAACTAAAATTTGGCCTAAAACCACATTTTTTAAGAGCCATGAAAATCCATTCTATTGAAAGGTTTTTCAGCATCCATTGAGACAAGACATTCAGGCCAACCCTGCTTTGGAACATATAAGATGTTAAGCAGCTTTCGAACATTAAAGAATTAATGCCAATTTTTAATTAAACCAGTTTGGTCAGGGGATATTATGGCAGAAAGAATTTTCTCTAATCTGCGTGTTGACATCTGTGTTTAGTAGTGATATTGGCCTATAAGAAGCGCAGTCATAAGGATATTTATCCATTTTCAGTAGCAACACAAAAAGGGAACCAGTTCTGCTGAAAAAGTCTTAAAAAAATTCTGAAGGAAACACATCCGGCCCCGGAGCTTTACCAACTTGCATCAGTAAAACTGCAGCAGTAATCTAGTTCCATTCTATAGTCCTGTGAAAGTGGGGGGATGTCCAGAATGTTGAAAAAGGCATCCATAACCTGCGGATCTACTGAGCAATCTGAGATGTACAGGTTTGAGGAATAATATATTATTTAAACATATTATTAATTGTTTTTTGATCAAATGATATTTCCCCTCTATTGCTGCGCACTCTAGGGATAAGCTGTTTTGCTCTTAGTCCACGTAACTGACCAGCTAAGAGTTTACCCGAGTTGTCGCCCTGCTCATAAAATGTACTTCCTACTGTGTTCAACACCTGAAAATTCCAAACAAAGGAGCAGTGGTGCTAGGTCTGAAATGAATATGGCTTTGTAGGTACAAGACTTAAGGCCAGTAATTAAAGAGTTATCGATTAAGAAATAGTCAATTCTGGTGTAGGTGGACCACCATGAACATGGAAAAAATAGCAGTAATCTCTTTCTATAGGATTGGAAAAACCTCCATGAATCAGTGAAACTGAAATCAGTGAGAAGTGATTTGATTAAAGTGGCAGATTTACTTAATGTAGCCGGTTAAGAGGATCAGCGGTCTAGAGTATCTAAAAGACAATTGAAATCTCCACCAAGAATAAGGGAGTGAGAGTTTAAGTCAGACAACTGAGAGAAAAATCTATTTAAAAATTGTATTTTTCAGTATTGGGAGCATATAAATTTGCCAAAATGACAGGCTTGTGGCAAATTTTGCCTCTCACAATAATAAAACAACCATTTTTGTCTGCTATAACATTGGAATATTGGAAGGGTACATTCTTATCAACAAGGATTGCTGTGCCTCTAGTTCTAAAATTGGAATGAAAAAAATGGACCTGTCCAGCATTTGCCAATTCTCCAAATATCCAAAGTTATGCAAATGAGTTTCCTGAAGAAAAGCTATCCCTATGCCCAGGTGTCTGACGTGAGCAAAAAATTTTTTCCATTTAAAAATGAAAATACTGACACAAAACCACAAAGTTGCTGCTTCCCCATTAATACCAATACAAAGTCTCCAGATCCTTACTAAACTTTCCAAAAAGAATATCCAACAATCTGCTTCCAGTATATGCTGCCTTCCCGACCTCATTTCGCTTATAAACCCCATAACAAAGTAAGTTATATAGAGGACTATACACAGTGAACACTCTTGAACTGAGATCAGACTTAAGGGTGTCTGCGCTCCACAAGATAAATAGAAAATTTGGTTGACTCAACAACAATCAGATAAGGGAGAATAGGCCAATAGCTGTATTATTTAAAGCTTTACTAAGTCACCTTATAAGCAGATGTTCAATATCAGCACAGGGTCCAATGTCATTTTAATTTCTCAGAGCCAACTGTTACAATTCTGGAGATGACGTCCTCTGCAGACTCTGTATAAAGCTTGAGGCCTCAGAGATGTATTGTAGCCACCTTCTCTCACTGTTTGGGAGGGAGATGCGAAGCCGGGCTGGGAAAAGTAGTGATGGACCGAGACCCTTTTAGAAGAGTTCGGACATTACGGCCTTGTATCCCCTTCCCTGTTGCCTTAAAACGTTGGCACTGAAATCCTCACAGAAGCGGATTTTTTGGTTGCAGAATTCCAGGTCACCCTGCTTGCGTGCCTCCTTCATTATCAGTGAAACCGATGAAAGTGAATGATGACTGGACACGGCCTATCTCGAGGACCCGGTTTAGTCATGAGGCTTTGGTGCACTTGGTCTAGTTCTGGGGGAGATGTGACCAAAAACCTCAACGAGAAGCTGCAAGAAGAATATGGTGGGACGTGGACCTTTCATTGAATCTGGCAGTCTGATGGTACGAATATTCTGGCTAATATTTGGTTTTCATTTCTGAAACAGACAGCATGCAGTCTCTTCAAAGCAAAGGTCAGAGTCTCCTGAGGTAATTTAGACTTGATTAGATCTGCTTCACTAATCATTGCCTGGGGAGGTAAAAGCATGTAAAGTTGTAAAGTTAGTGGCTTAACACGAGTGGGGAGCATTGTACAAAAAATATCAACAAAGAATAGCACTGGAAAATTCTTTCACACTCTCTTTTTCGTGTAAATCAGTTGACTTTTACTATAGGTGACCTGCTGTGTTGGTTTTCATAAACTTTGCTGTATCCTTTCTGTTGAACTCAATGGAAGCTCATGCTCAGGGTTGCCATTAAACAGATTTTTCATAGTTTATTTCATTTTACTATGTGTGTTGTGCTTGCATTAAAGTACATATGACAGGTAAGCAGATTCATAACTACACAAAATATTGTATTCTTTCAACATCATAAAGAAGCAAAACAGAATGGTGGGAGCCATTCTCCATACACTCATGTTGAACATGTCCTTGCAGTCAGCATTTAGCAAATGGAAAAGTCTGCAGTAGATGCCTGAGAGAGCTCCATCCATTTCAGGATAGGGTTGCAGGGATTACCCGGTTTGACTATTAACCGCGGTGTGAAACATTGCAGTTAATCCACCGTTAAGATTTCCCAACATTGGCAAAAGGAATCCGGCAGAACTAAAGACATATAATAGTGCGAGCTGCACGAACAAAAACAATAGCAGTACCGGCAGATTGCTAGGTCTCCGCTTCAGTAATTCAAGATGAAAATAAATGCCATTTTCAGGCAACAGTTGAGTATTTCCAATTTTTTGTGTGCAATTGTATAATTCAAATAGCTTGTTGCTTTTATTATATCAACAGTATGTCTTCAGTTATGAACAGAACTGTGTTATTTATAAGTGGGCCTAATTAAATTGGCATATGGATATGCAATCCAAGTTCACCTGACAAATCTAAAGAAAATTGTGTTGGGCACGATCTGTTCTGTGTCTTGGAGTGAAATAGAGGAAGATTCTCCTTTCTGTGTTAGGAGTTCTCCTTGGCTGTGTTAAGTTCCTGTTGACCTATTGGCGACATTCAGTTCCTGCTTGGGGAGTCAGCCGCAGCAGTTTGTCAGTCTGGGATTAGCTGGCAGTTCAGGCCATTGAGCAACCTGGCTCTCCTTTGCCAGGTATCCTTCCCCCAAACTGGCCCCGGCCCAGCACTCAATACTAGGCTGCTCAGGTTAGAATTAAATTGTGCACATAGAACTATAACAGGGATTCTCTTTGGAGCTTATTGGCATAGTGCCATTGCAAAGCCAATACTAACTGATGGGTAACTTTCTTTCACCAAAAGCACAACTGCTGAGGGAAAGGAGAGGACAAAACAGGGACATGCTTTGGGGTGTAAAAGGGCTATAGGAAGGAATGGATCTTTAGTCCACTTACTGACCTCAGAAGTCTAAAGCGATTGAAAGTAGTCATTTATCATCATGCTTACTGGTGCCAACTATTTTGTATTGTTTTTAATATTTAACTGCAAAGGGTACAGAGAGGCGTTTGTCTGACACTCTTATCCATAGTGACTTCATCATCAGTTTCAAGAACAGTCTCCCTGGAGCAACTAAGGGTTAAGTCTCTGACTCAAGGACACAATGGTAGAAGCCCTTAGTCTCTTGGCTCCTCCAAACCACGGACTTTCCTCGAACCTCCAGAAACAAAGACCTGACCCTTCTCTCCATCGTCTTGGACTTCGCACCCCCAGAACAAAAGCCTGACCCTTCTCTCCATCTTCTCTGACCTCGAACCTCCAGAACAAGGCCTGACCCTTCTCTCCATCCCCTCGACCCCCAAGACGGATGCCCGAGATTCTGCTCCTTCTCCCAGAACAAAAGCATAAGTAAACCCTTCCTCCTTTCATTTCGATGAGCTTGGCGCAAAGGTGGGCATATGGTTGAACTTTTCTTGTGAGATTGGGCTGTTCTCGGGTTTTTATGAAGCTTGCTGGTCAGGGTTAGATGAACCTTTTACCATAACTTTAGAATATCAGTCAAACCTTCCTCAGTCCCTTGTTGTGTTGTGTGTAATGTGTGTTTTACGTTATCCCCTGTTCGTTAATAAATGTGTTTAAAATTGTGATAAGTGACCCCAGCTTCCTTGTCCACGGGATAAATCACTGCACAGCTGCATCACCCTACCTCGCTCTCATTGTAAACTAGTATTTAACTTTAGCTAATTCCCCCTCTTATCTAATTGTGCACTTAAGGAGAGCTGTACAAAAGGTCAATTATTGTATTCTTGTGCGAATCATGCTCAGTGGACGGGAGGTTCAAGCTGCTATTTGATATAGGCCTTGCTTTGATATAAGACCCTAACTGATTTGTTAATCAAGTAATTATTAATCATTAATGACTAAAAATAATGAAAATAGAGATGAATCAGCCATCTCTGATTCTGGTGGAGATCTTCAAATTGAGCTTACCAACACTGAATAAAATGCATTTTACTGCAGTGGTGTACTTGTCTCCGGACTGCAGGGTCCGGAATGCTCTCAGTTAACCTCTTCTGGGTGAAACAGAGAACACAGCAGTTCCTCAGCTCTCTAACCCAAAGTTTGACAGTTGGAGCAGTATTTTGCTTACACTTTAACAACACCAGTCTTCTTGCTATAAGAGTTGCAAATGCAATAACATCCATCAAATAATGACTAAGGGAAAAATCCTGACAAATAACATCAAAAACTGCAGTAACACCAGAATGTTCTAAAGGAGCTTGTAAGACCTCTGATAGCACTGAAAATACATTTACATTTACATTTACGGCATTTATCAGACGCTTTTATCCAAAGCGACTTCCACTCTCTAACTACAGGGGACAGTCTCCCTGGAGCAACTTGGGGTTAAGGGTCTTGCTCGGGGACCCAGTGGTGGTGCTGGAGGTTGGATTTGAACCTGTGACCTGTGACCTTTTGGTTCGGAGGCAAGTATCCTACCACTAGGCCACCACCACCCCGACTGACGGCCAGAAATTTTTAAGTGAGAGACACAGGTAAAACATATGTGCTAGTGTGGCTGGTGTTTGTTTACATCGATCACAGTTAGGGGAGATATTCAGCGTGAATTTTGCTAATTTAGCTTTAGATCAGTGAAACCGGTTGACACACCTTAAACTGAATGACTGTATGTCTTAAGCAGATTGAACTAGAGAAAATCCTTTTTATAGCCCTTTCTCATATCTCCTCAAACAGTACCACACCTAAGTCTTCCTCCCAATGGGTCTTTAGGGTTATCAGAGGTATCGGATTTTGAGAATTTAGCAATAAATAAACAAATTAGCCCATAAATAAAATTAGCCCATTTGAAGAGTGGTTCCACTCTAAAATGATGTCCAGCAAAAAGTTAGGTGGCCACGAGGGAAAGCTGGTGAGATAGGAGGAAATCCAGCTTCGAAGCTGTAGAAACTTAAACTATGATTGCAGGATATCATATTTTAATCTTAGTTCATGTTTATTGCTGAGGGGTTTACTGGCATACGTTCACTTTTTTGTAGATTGATCTTACATCCTGCTATTTTACCAAAATCAGAGAGGAGGCTAAGAATTTTTGGCAAATTAGTTATAGGGTCAGAAACAAATAAAAGCATGTCATCAGATTTTTTGTTCAGTGTCTCCCCTCTCATTATCCCTTTTACAATGGTCTCACTATGGAAGGCAATTGCCAGGGGTTCAATGGTAGCTGAACGGCAGAGGGGATAGCGGACATCCTTGTCTGGTGCCATGGCCAAGTGGAAAGGAAGAGGAAAGATCCTGATCTGTTTTTTCAGTCTCTTCCTGTCTGCCACTTTAATGCTACCACCCCAGCACACCACAGCATAGAAAATGGCACTGGCCACAACAGACTCATAGAACATTCACAACATGGTGCGACAGACTCTAAAAGATCAGCGTCTACGCAGGAAGTACAGCCTACTTTGACCCCTCTTGTAAGTGGCCAGAGAGTTCTTAGATCCATCCAGCTTATTGTCAATGTGTACACCCAGGTATTTGTAGTCCTGAACTATCTCCACATCCACCTCTTTAATGAACAGAAGAGTGACATGAGATCATGATCTTTGTCAGTCCACCACCAGTTCATTTGTCTTTTGGATGTTGAGCTGCAGATTCAGCTCACACCAGTCCACAAACTGTCCACAGCTATCCTGTATTTCAAGTGGTCCCCACCCTTGATACATCCGACTATTGCTGAGTCATCTGAGAATTTATGCAGATGGGAGCCCTTTGTGTTGTACTGGAAGTCAGATGTGTACAGGGTGAAGAGGAACGGTGACAGAACAGTTCCCTGAGGAGCTCCAGTGCTACACAACACCGTGTCAGACTTACATCCCTATAGTCGCACGTACTGTGGCCTATCAGTCAGGTAGTCCAAAATCCATGCAACTAGGAGGGCATGCACCTGCATAGCAGACAGTTGCTCCCCAGCCGGGCTGGCTGAATGGTATTGAAGGCAATGGAGAAATCAAAGAATGTAATCCTCAGGGATGCACTTGACTTGTCAAGATGGCTCCACATAACTGAGAGACGCACAGCCCTAGCACTTGTCAGCTTAAGCCATTTGGGCCCAGTGCTTTAGCAGGATGAGTCTGTGAAGATCTCTTCTCACTTGGTCCTTGGTCATGGAGATGGATGGTTTATGTGTCAGGGTCAGCAGTGCCAGGGGGAGAAGAGGTGGAGACCTCTTTGTTGTAGCTGGTACAATGGTGGGAGAGGAAGGAAGGAGAGCTGCATATTGACTTGACAGTGATGGAGGGAGCAGGTGCAATGGGTGCAATATGGGCTGTGCTGGAGCTGGAGATGCTGGAAACAGGCTTGCTGTCAAATCTATTAAAGAACAGACATCACCACAAGGCTGGTTTTGAAGCCGGTGATGTTCTTCATGCCTCTCCACACATATCTGTTGTTATTCTGCTGCAGCTTTTGTTCCAGTTTTCTCCTGTATCTGTCCTTTCCTTCCTTTACATTTACATTTACAGCATTTATCTGATGCTCTTATCCAGAGCGACATACATCAGTGCATAAGTTGTCCACAACTGATTCTTACCTGAAAAACAGCTTAAATCCACGTCAACTATTTAACCGAAATACTGCACATTTGGTGCATCTATACACCTATCTATATCATCTGTCAAATAATAATAAGCCAACACCTACCAAACACTACATAAGCCACAGAGAAGAACAACATAAGCCATAGAGAAGTCAAGAGAAGGGATAAGAATTTTTTATTTTTTAAATGTTTTAATTTTTTTAAATAAGTAAGCAGTAGAATAGGGACATAGTTAGTCGCCTAGGTGCTCCTTGAAGAGGTGGGTCTTCAGGCGATGCTTGAAGACAGCGAAGGACTCCGAAGATTGGATCGGAAGAGGGAGTTTATTCCAGCACTGGGGGGCCAAGCATGAGAAGTCTTGACACAGGTCTCCCTCTTCTTTTGAGCAGCGGAGGCTCAAGTCGAGCAGTGCTTGAAGCCCTGAGAGAACGAGAAGTGACAAGTTGTTTGATCAATGCCGTTATGTATGGGGGTGCAAGTCCATTTTTGGCTTTAAAAGCAAGTGCTAAGGATATGAACTTAACATGAGCATCACAGGGAGCCAGTGAAGGTTCCTTAATAAAGGTATGGTGTGAGTGAACTTAGGAACGTTGAACACTAACCTGGCAGCTGCATTCTGAATCAGCTGAAGTGGTTTGGTTACCTTCTGTGGAAGTCCGGCCAGTAGAGAGTTGCAGTGGTCCAGTTTGGAGCTGACCAGGGACTGGACGAGAATCTGTGTAGCTTTTGTGGTGTAAAAGGGTTTGGATTCTTCTGATGTTGTAGAGAAGGTATCTGTGGCTGACTGCATCTTGACCAGTGGGCTGAAGATGTACCAAGTTGTGGTTTGATCTGCCCAAAGGTGAGGTGCAGCTTTATGCCTCTTTGACATTAACATACAGCAAATCCAGTTTCTTGTTTTCTCTGGTGGGGCAGTCTACAAACTGTGTGACGGTGCACAGCATCTTGCCAGTTACTAGGACAAAAGCACTTGGGTGAATTGTCTGCAGTCTAGCGTTCATAGAGGGAATGACATCACACACAGTTGTTGCGTTAGCCGATGGAGGAATGTAAACAGCAATGGTGATCACATGTGCGAACTCTCTCTGCAGTACGGACGTAGCCTCACGGCTAACAGTTCAACGTCCGGGCTGCAGACATGTTTCGTGATCACAATGTGACTTGGGTGGCACCATCTCTTATTCACAACGAGATTGACTCCGCCCTCCTTGCTTTTTCCACTCTCACGCCGAGTTCTGTCTGCCTGAGTACACGAAAAACCAGCAACATCCATGGCAGAGTCAGGAATGCAGCCATGTTTCAGTTAAGCACATCAAACGGCACACACGGAATTCACTCTTGTGTCTGACCCGTTCCGTAAGCTCATGCATTTTGTTGTCCAGTGACTTCACGTTGCCCAAAAGAAAAGATGGGAAGCATGGTTTGTATCTCCTCCTCTGCTCACCAAACTGTCACTTTCCCATTCTTCGCTACTCATTTTCCACGCACCATTGCTTCATCATTGTATCCTCTCTTGGTCTTTGCCCTCCATAACTCTGCAGGGATGTCCGAGAGAACCACACTGTGCTCCACTGTGCGAGATCAGCTGGTCGTGTGTGTAGACAAAGACCAAGTTGTTGCCTCTAGCTGAACTAGCATTAGCAGCATACCAAGCAAAACAAAGACTCATACACAAAAGAAATGTTTAAATAACTCTCTCTATCCACACGATCAGAGAGGGCACAGCTTACTAATACTAAATAAACGGTTGTTAACTCTTGAAAATTGGGGGGAAAAAGTTAAAACACTAAAATACAAAGACAAGACACGGAGCAGTCATGACACGCTGCAGCAGACTCATGCAGCTGCAAGAAAATTCTTTTGCATCTAATTGCCCTAAAAAGTCACATTCATGAAATGAAGTCCACCCATGTGCAATCTAAGTGTCACATTATCTGTCAGCATAAACACACCTTTTCTGAGAAACCCCAAAGGCTGTAACACCACTTAGCACGAGGCAGCACACTATGAAGACCAAGGAGCTTGCCAAACAAGTCAGGGACAAAGGTTTTGAGAAGTCAGAGCTGGGTTATTAAAAAATATCAGAAAGAACATTGTACGACAACAAACCTGCAAAGAGAGGGCTGCCCACGAAAACTCACAGACTGGGTAAGGAGGGCATTAATCAGAGAGGCAGCACAGAGACCAAAGGTAACCCTGAAGGTGTTGCAGAGTTCCATGGCAGAGACTGGAGTATCCGTCTGTAGAGTTTCTTGACAAGAGACCGAACGAAGGTTAACTGTAGCTTTATTAGCCAAGTCTATCAGCAAACATGAGATAGTACATTGTTCATGTTCCTGCTACCAACACACAGTAATCGTGTTACAGACAGATCTCACAATACCTCAACTAGGTATGGCAAGCCACACAGATCAAAACAGTAGAGCAGATAAAGATGTCTAAATCCTCCTTCTTTAGCTGAGGCTCCAACAATATAAAGTCTGAATTAACAACTTCTGAACCTACATATGAAGAACACATTACAAGAATTTACACTGTTCACGTCAACATTAATACAAAATAATGTGCATGTTCCACGTTCAAATCTTCTGCATGGGGAGTGCATATTATAACAAACATATATGATCAGAATATTTGTTTTTGAGCATCTGATCTGAATACAGTGTTTTCATTCAGTTTATATGTCACGCGGGAATTCCAGTGATTGTGGCTGGAGAAAGAAGGTCTAGGGTAGGCTGTCATTTCCATTAAAGCAAGACTTTATTTACAATGGAAACTACTACAAGACATACAAATACCAGGATAGGCCCAGAGAATGTGAGGGTATGTTCCCACAGGGAGAAGGTGAAGAGACAAGGTATAAATACATGGTGACAAGATTATGCAGACTAGGGACAGGTGACAAGGGGTGATTACTGGGATGAGAGTCAGGTGTGGTAAAGGTTCAGTTCAGTCCAGGTTCAATGGCGCCCCCAAGTGGGCAATAGTGGGAACTGCATGGTCAGTCCGGGCATGACCATGACATTATTTACTTTTTGTTTGGCCTGGAGACTCTACCAAACCTAGTGATATACATATGAGTGGTGGATTGAGCTGAGCTTTCTGCCTGCCTCCTCATGCCTTGCTCTGGCACTATGGAGGGAGCCTTTTCTGAACTTAGTTGTTTTTGCCACTGCTCAGGTGGTGTTTGGCCAGTATTGCTGGTTTGGTGCGTTTTGTCCACCACTGGATCAGGTGTGTGCTGTGACGTGCCCAGTTCACTGGAGTGTGAGATGGTTTTTGAAGGTTGGGGCTTCATCACAGGCAGGATGTGGCGTCTGTTTCGCCTGTAATCCTTTTCGTCTGACTCACATATGAACGAGGTTCATTACACCTTTTCTTGACAATCCCTACTTTGTCATGCCGCCTTTGTGTTTGGAGTCTTACCACTTGTTTTGGTGCTAGTGGGGTTAATGGCTTACTGGTCTTGTCATAATGGTGTTTCTGTGTTGTGCGCTTCTTTGTTAATTGTGCCTTGATCCTCTTAGTGTGCTTTGCTGCTGGCTTCAGCAGATATTTGCAGACTGGCAGAGTTGTTCGAGTGCGTCGGGACAGCCGTCTTTGTGCTGGTGAGCCAAGGACTTGGTCCCGGGGAGTGTTACGTACACCAAGCAGGTTCAAGTAGAAGTCTGTCCCATCTCTCTCTGTGGTCTCCAACAACTTTTTCGCACTCCTCACAACCCTTTAACTGAGACCGTTGACCTGTGGGTACTCAGGACTGCTTGTCACATGCTGAAAATCCCAGGCTTCAGCAAAGTCATGAAAAGTTTGACTAGTGTACTGGGTCCCATTGTCTGAGTGCAGCTTAAGCTTGTTTATGACAGTCTGGGAGGATAAGCTGTTGAGCTGGTCGATTTCAAACCACCCAGAGTATGAGTAAACAAGCACCAGATAATTCAAAGATGTCAGTGGCAACGTCGGACCATGGCAGATCAGGGACTGTGTGTAGTTGTAGTGGTTCTTTTTGTTGGTGGGGCTTCAGGCTGTTGCATATACTGCATGTTGAAATGATAGCCTCAATGTCCCTATTCATTGATGGCCAGAAAACACTTTCCCTTGCCCATCTCTTCGTTGATTCTGTGCCAGGGTGCCCCATGTGTAGCACTCTTAAGTATTCCGACTGCAAGGAAGAAGGGACGATGGCTCTGTTTCCTCTCATGATAATTTTATTCTCAATGGCCAGTTCGTCACGGAAACCGAAAAATGGTCTTACCTCCATAGTCACACTGCTGACATGTTCTGGCCAACCATTTTAAATGAAGCTAGTGACTTTCTGGAAGACCCTGTCTGAAGCGGTGTGCTCACGAAGTTCTTCTAGACGCTGTGGAGATATTGATTGAACTGCCATCACCTCAAACTCAGGCTGTTCTGCCATTTGTGGGCCGACACTGCACCGTGGCGCACGAGAGAGGGTGTCAGCCAGGTAGAGATACTTTCCTTTTTTGTAGGTGAAAGTCAGATTGAATTTTTGCAGCTGCAACATCATGCGTTGTAGGCGTGCTGGGATTGTGTGAAACGGCTTGCTGTGAATGGTGACCAAAGGCTGGTGGTCAGTCTTAATCGTGACTGGCTTGCCATAGATATAGTCATAGAACTTGTGACAAGCAAAAACCACCAAAAGTAATTCTTTCTCTATTTGTGCGTATTTTGTCTCTGTCTGGGTCAATGTGCATGATGCATATGCCACCGGGTGCCCATCTTGGAGGCAGGCAGCTCCAAGACAATGCTGGGATGCATCACAGGTGAGCGTTACTGGCCTTTTCACGTTGTAATAGATAAGCACAGGTGGGCTTGTAATCCGTGTTTTTAGGTCATCAAATGCATTCCTCTGGTGCTGTGTCCAGCTCCACATCACATCTTTGTGCAGCAGCTGGCGCAGTAGTTTAGTAGTTCACTGAGGTTTAGAATGAATTTTCCTAGGTAATTTATCATTCCTAGAAAGCGCTGGAGAGCTGGTTTGTCCTCCGGAGGTGGCATTTCACTAATTGCTTTAATTTTCTTGGGATTTGCTTTGAGTCCTTTGTCAGTGAACCTGTGACCCACATAGCTTACCTCTTTGAGCCCAAACTTGCATTTGATCGGATTCAGTCTGAGCTTCATCTGTCTGGCGCGATCTAGCACCTTTCTCAAGTTTGTCTCGTGTTCCTCTGGTCTTTTGCCACCCACAATGATGTCGTCCACAATGATTGCACATGGATATCTTGCAAAGATTTGTTCCATGGCCTTCTGAAAGACCTCTGAGGCTGTGCTAATGCCAAAAGGCATCTTTAGGAATTTAAATCTACCATACGGAGTTGTGAGCGTGGTTCGGAGCGACATCGCATCATCCAGTCTGACTTGCCAAAAGGAGCTTATAGCATCCAGAACAGAGAAGATGGTGGCACCTGACATCTGGGCGGCCACCTCTTCCACCGTGCGCATTGGATGATGGGGGCGCATTAAGGCTTGGTTTAGGTTTCTCGGATCTATGCAAATGCGAACGTCCCCCGTCTCCTTTTTATGTGTGGCCACCCATTCTGTGGGCTCATCCACAGGTTTGATTACCCCTAGGGCTTGCATCCTTCGGAGCTCTTGCTTTACTTTTTTTTGCATAGCAGCAGGGACGCGGCATAGAGGGCTGACGACTGGTATCACATGTGGATCCATTTCCATTGCGTTAGTCACAGGTAAGTCACCAAGTTCATCTTTGAACAAATCTGCGTACTTCTGAAATATCTTATGAGACAGTGTTTGGTCCTGGATAGTATCTATGTGATAGACTTCACTGCTGAATGTGACCAGTTTCGTTTTTAGGCTATCCTGTAAGCCAAGAATGTATTGAACATTTTCGTTCACTACTTGAAATTGTTTTTCAGTGCGCTTGATAAAGTCATATGTGTGTAGGGATATAACATTACATTTGGCCCTTGTATCGACTTTCAGTTTTAAGTTTTTAGCGTTTACTGTCACCATGCAATGTCCTTCCTTTTCCTGACTGCAGGTATTTTGACCTCGGGTATCATGTAAAGATAAAAAATCAATAGTGAGTGTGTCATTGCTACTGTCGTCAGTGTCAGAGTCTGTTTCGGTGCATAGCGGGTTCACTTGCCCACTTGCTGTGTTTGATCTTGCAGATCTGCATAGCTTTTTGAAATGATTCCGTTTTCCACAGTTATGACACTGCTGGCCAAAAGCTGGACATTGTCTAGCTTGAAGGGCTCCTCCACAATTCCTGCAGCTGGGAATTAATGGGTTATTTGGTTTTGTTGCACGTGACGTATTGCTGTTGAATCGTTTGACTTTTACATGTACAGCGTCTATGGTAGCAGTAATGTGTGTCTGACGCTGTCACTACCAATTCCACAGACTAGCCTATCTCTAATTAGTTTGTCTTCTAATGCACCAGATCGGCAGCTTTTAGCCTGATTTCTTAGTGTTCTCACATATGCCTCGATTGTTTCGCCAGCTTTTTGATTTCTGGTGTTGAAATTGTGTCTCTCCATTATCACATTTGTCTCAGGATTGCATATTTCTTTGAATTTCCTTTTAAGGCATTCGGGATCTTCTCTGGATTCCGCTGGTGTAACCACTTCGTTATTTGCCGATAAAACTGCAGGTGCATACGTGAATGACAGCTCCCTCTCTATGGCTTCGGGTCCCGCGAGATTTAGGAGTATATAGGCTCTTGTCCTGGCCTGTTTATCGCTGTGTGCAGCGGCAATAAAAATGTCATACTCACGTTCAAACTTGCGCCAATGCTCGGCCACATTTCCATCGAAAACGAGAGGGTCTGGGCGTCTGAATCCATCCGCCATCGTGCTATCAATAGGGTAGTTCTACTGTATATTTCCGACGTTATTTCCAGTGGATGCTAAACTGATAGGTGTGTTCGCACTGGAGAGAGATCCCACTTCTGACACCATGTAGAGTTTCTTGACAAGAGACCGAAGGTTAACTGTAGCTTTATTAGCCAAGTCTAACAGCAAACATGAGGTAGTACATTCTTCATGTTCCCGCTACCAACACAGTAATCGCGTTACAGATCTCGCGATACCTCAACTAGGTATGGCAAGCCACACAGATCAAAACAGTAGAGCAGATAAAGTAACACAGATGTCTACACCGTCCATAGGACCACAATAAGCCATACACTCCGTAGAGCTGGACTTTATGGAAGAGTGGCCAGAAAAATGTCATTACTTAGTGTTAAAAATAATAAGGCATGTTTTGAGTTTACCAAAAGTTATGTGGGCGCAGCAACAAGGTGTGGGGATGTTTTTCAGTAGCAGGGACTGTAATACTGGCCCAAGTTGAGGGAAAGATTGATTGTGCTAAATACAGGGATATTCTTTAGCAACACCTTCGAGCAGGACAATGACCCAAAGCATACTGCTAAAGCAACACTCGAGTGGTTTAAGGGGAAGGATTTAAATGTGTTGGAATGGCCTAGTCAAATCCAGACCTCAAACCAATTGAGAATCTGTAGTCAGACTTAAAGATTGTTGTTCACAAGCAAAAACCATACAACGTGAAGGAGCTGGAACAGTTTTATCTTGAGAAATGGGCAAAAATCCCAGTAATATGATGTGTCAAGCCCATAGACTTATTAAATGTGACTTGTAGCTATAATTGCCGCAAAAGGTGGCTCTACAAATACTGACTTTGGAGGGTGAACAGTTCTGCACGCTGAAGTTATTTTGTTGTAGGCATGTTCTGTAAATGAAATGCAAACAACACATTTTAATTCCAGGTTGTGAGGCAACAAAACATGACAAATGCCAAGGGGGGAATATTTTGCAAGGCATTGTATGTCCTCTCTAAGCCATGTAGATTCTCTTTCAGCACAAACCCTGTCTCCTGATATATAGTGAGCAAATGAGCACTATGAGTGGAGAGGAGCACACATCTTGGGAATACAGAGGTTTTTCAGATTACACCTCAGTGGCTGACTGAATGATCCACGTGTGCTGGAACAAGACATTATTATGCTATTTTATGTGGCAACAGTGAGTAGAGCTTGAATTTCACAATGTGGCAGATGTCTTAAGAACAATATACCAAGGCCAAATTTTTTTCCTGATCTCATTTTGCCTCCCAAGCGGAATGTAGAGGTTATTTCAGGGGAAGAATGGATTTGGTAAGATTATAGTAGCATTAAGCATGGAGTAAGGAATTTTATCTCACTGCTTAATAGTGAGGAATAACTGTATTCAAATTGCCACCTTGTTAAACTTCAGCATTGTGTGGCTGATCTCACAAAATAATGGTGTAAATGTCAAATTATGAGATGGTACAGATGAACTAATGTATTTCATTCTTAAGATTTTGGACATCTGAGTTACAAAAATGATACTTCCTCATATGAACATAGAAAGAGTTAAATGACAAGGTTTTTCTAAAACTGACTCATTCTCATTCTCATTTCAAATACTTTATCAGGCATAGACATGGAATTTTCACTGTAATTGTAACACCCAAGTGGTTGATATGTTAGAAATTCACAGTAATCTAAGCTTGAACCATTTAATTTAGTTCCAGTGGGTCGCTCCCCACATTGTGGTTGTGGAAACAGTGGCCGGTACCCTCCAAAAGTACACATGCCTACCTATGCCTATGAAATCATTGACAAAGCTTTTGCAGTGGCTCTTTGCTATCTTGCAGGTGTCACAAATGAATTTAACATATTAATCAACAGGATTCTTTGAATGACAATACTCTGCTATGTACCTTTAAAGGATAATGAGAAGGTTGTGTCAGTTTAGTTTGTAATTGTTTTTTGAGCAGCTTGGACTCTTGACATGTCCACTGAAATGAGCCACTTACATATGCTTAAGCGTTTGGAAGCACTCATTTTCCCCAGTGAGAAGATAATATTTTTCAAAATTATCTTATTTTGCAATAGACCCCTGATTTAGCAACAGGCTCCTGATGCAGATTAAGACAATACTGATGACTTTCCTGTACCCCTCTGCCTTTCCACCCATTCCTCAACATGACTGTGCCACTGTTTCTCTACATCTTCCCTTTTCCATTATCTTATTAAATATCCAGTTCCTCATGAGCACTACCTTTATTCAGCATGCTTGGGAAAATTAAAGTTTGCCTAATGCAGCAATTAATCGGCTGCTGTTAATTGCCATGCTGTTACAACCACACAGGACCCATTTCCTAGACACACCCTTGGCCTGCTTGACCTCTCCATGGCTACTCCACTTAAGAAGTCTCACTATTAAACAAGAAAAATATCTGTTAAATCTAAAGCTTCAAGGTCCAAATCACTCACACTGTGATTCGAATGGAATACACAATACACGCCTTACTTTAAATACTTTACTTATATTTTACATTTATTAGTGTCTGGTGCAATCTCATAAAACACAGAAGAATCATTGTATCTCAACATTGACATTGTGTATGTTGAAATATCTGAGGTGACACATTTGTTCTACTGAATTAGAGTGGGACCAGCTGAGAATGTGTTAAAACAGAGAAGGGCCCCAATTTGTCAAGGTGAGGTTTTGGTTAAATGTCTGTGTGTAATCACATGGCCTGAGATGGCAAGCTTGATAATGAGACAGCAGAGCACTCAGTCCCTTTGACCTTGAGAGCTGCAAAAGAATTAAACCCTTCATTTTGCTTACTGTTGTTACCCAAGTGGTATCCAATGAAGCACTCCATCTGCTCGCTCAGCAATGAACTTTACTACTAACTTTACTACTTTTACTCTTTTTGTCAAAACGGTGTGATAATCTTAAGATACTGCATGTGTCTAAACTGTCCTAGGTACTATTCCTCTAATAGTCACTTAACCATGCATGTTGAAATCACAAACTACTTTACAATTTATATTCTTCACTTATTTTTGAGCCCCTTGGGTGAATTTACAAGGAAGAAAGAAATGACCCCTCCCCAAATGGTATTCCCATACCCCATGTTTTTATATTTAGTCAAGTTTAAAGAATCTTCTGCTGACTCCAGTGCCTGTTCTCTTTCTCTCAATTGACAGTCGTCTCATGAGCACTGTTTCTTTTTTTAAGTAGAAAAGTCAGTGGACCATTTCCAAGAACTGTCATCAACACAGCATAGCACAGTGGGAATCCTGACTCTCAGCTCATGCAAGCACTCATTGATCATCCTCCAAGTCCCCTGATATGATGAACGCCACAGCACTGGTCTGATTCCAGTTTTTTTTCACACATCAAGAACACTCACTGCCTCTTGTCAGTCTAGCTAGGCTCTGGGAGACAAGGCTGTAGGTCAGTGTTGATGAAGAGTATATTTGGAAAAGCAGACCTTTGGTGACAATGATCTTCTTGATGGATTGACTGGTTCTCAGGAAGCCTCAAAGGCAGACACTGAGAGATGACACCTTTCAGATCAGCTCAAGTGATAAAGGAGAAGGTAGATTCATTGGAAACAGTAGGGTGTTACTGTGTGATATACAATCCAGTGAACTTTGCAGGACAGATTTTAATATGTTCACTCTCCTACAAGCAATAGATGTAATGGCGCTGGTGCCTAAATCTTTGAGATTTTGATAGTCTCAAGTAACAGTATTAGATAAAATTGACCCAAGTATGTGTAGTAGCTAATTACAGATGCTCTGAATGATTTGTAGATTTCTGTGTATTTGAATGTTTACGTTTTCATAATGGGCCCTTCCAAAGCTTGAAACAGACAGGGGCATTGGTGGAGTGATCAGTGATGTGGGTTTAGTAGTGGGTTTAGCACATCACCTACGACAGGAGTGGCATAGGGTTGGGGTGGGGGCGGTATTGGTAGGCTTCAGGAATGTGTTGGATGCTCATTAATTAATGTCAGTGCTTTAAAAGCACTGTCTCTCTCTCTCTGCAAGCACAGTTCATTTGCAAGGCCAAGAACATCATCACCATTATGTCAGCAGATTACCCAGGAGGCACCTAGCTTTGTCTCACAAAGCACTTAAAGGTGCTAGGATTGGAAGTGAAAGTTTAAGAAAGAAACTGGAGTGAAGGGGAAATTACAGATACTTCATCTGGCCAGCAGCTTGTTATTGATGATTTAGCTTAAGGACTGAATGGCATGTTGGGAAACTGTGGGGTATATAGCTGTCACATGTCTGTTATGAGTTCTGATGCTTGACATTTTGCTGGTCTAGCATAGTTCTACATAATAGAAAGTAATCTGAGCAGTTTTATGGTACAGAAGACTGGTTACCCTTAGGTTTTGAATTCCTGTCTGCAATAAATGCAATTTTTTCCTGAGCATAGGTAGAACTGTATAACTCTTTATAACAGGTGTCGTTCTTGAATTCAAAGCTGCTGGGAACCATCTAGCTTTATTATGCAATATCTTGTAGTTCATGCTTTTGTTTAGTTTTTTCTTCTTCCCAAGACATTTTGAGAGGCTTGAGTATTATTTCTGGTAAGCCTCTCCATCAGCTCAGCAAGTTTGACACAAAGCTCATCGACTCGACAGCTCTAGATATTTTCCGTGCTATCCAGCTCAGCAGGTTTCTGCTTGTCAGAGGAGTTTTATAACTCACTCCTCTGCCCCTGGAGGGCAGTTAGACAGAGGTGTGGGTTGGACAGATGGCTTCACTTGTCCACTCAGGCTGCTAAGGCCTCTCACCTGGGCCAGCAGAGCCGAGGAGAGACAGCTGGCTTATCGTTCCTCTAAAGCTGGTGGGCTACAGCTCTACCACCTATCACAAATAGAATAGAACAGATGGGAGGAGTGGAGGTTCTCAAAATTACTACTGCATTGGAGGAAAAGTAACATTTAAAGAATCTTAGTGTGTCATTATTAGCATGACAAGTTGGCAACATTAGTTTCTAGTAGGGCTCCTGCTAATGAGTGCATGAATGACAGTGTGTAATGTTGTACCAGCAGTGTCTCATGTTTCAAGCTGCCGAATCTCATACAGCTGTCCATGGATTTTCAGAAATGGCTTAATGCGCAGTTCTAATGTTTTTTTTTATTTAGAACTATGCTGGTGTCAGAGACTGTAGCCTTCTTGTGGCTGGTACTGGCGTCTGTAGCCATCTTGGCAATGGTCCTGGTAGCTGTAGCCATCTTGGGGCTGGTACTGCTGGCTGCCTAGACCACAGACCTTTTGACAGTGGCTGACTAGGCAGCTGAGCCCCATCAAGCAGCGTCGTGGAGCAGCTGTCTAGGCTGCGAAGCCTCGTGAAGCAGCTGGCTAGGCTGCGTAGCCTCGTGGAGCAGCTGGCTAGGCTGCGTAGCCTCGTGGAGCAGCTGGCTAGGTTGCATAGTCTCATGGAGCAGCTGGCTAGGCAGCGTAGCCTCATGGAGCAGCTGGCTAGGCTGCGTAGCCACATGGAGCAGCTGGCTATGCGGCATAGCCACATGGAGCAGCTGGCTGGGCTGTGTAGCCTCTTCGGGCAGCAGAATAGGCTGCGTAGCCTCGTGGAGCAGCTGGCTAGGCTATGTAGCCTGTACAGGCAGCTGGCTAGGCTGCGTAGCCTCGTAGCAGCTGGCTAGGCTATGTAGCCTGTATAGGCCACTGGCTAGGCTGCATAGCCTCGTGGAGCAGCTGGCTAGGCTCCGTAGCCTTGTGAAGTGGCTGGCTGGGCTGTGTAGTCTCATGGAGCGGCTGTCCGGGCAGAGTAGCCTTGCGGAGCAGCTGGCTGAGCTGTGTAGCCTCGTGGAGCAGCTGACTAGACTGCATATCCTCTGTAGGCAGCTGACTATGCTGCTTTGCCAGGGTTGGTGGTACAGGCATTGCACTGAGAGCCAGCTGTACCAGGGATTCTGGAGCCTGTGTGGTTGGCTGGACCCTTGCAGCCGAAGTTGGAGGCAGGAGCACTCTGGAAGACCAGCAGATCCTGGACCGCCCTGTCCAGCTTCCCCAGCTCGTCCTGTTGGTAAGCCATCTTTGGGCACGGTGCAGAACAGATGGAGGCTTGGTAGGCTTGGTGCAGAAGTGGGGCTTTCTTGGCTGCCAGGACCTAAAGAGGACCTAAAGAGCACTGGGGTCTCTATCCCCAGTAGCCGGCTTCCCAGCCAGCGTGCTCACAGTGAGCTCACTTGCGCGCTTCCTCTGTGCTGGCTGCCAGTCATTGTGGGAGACACCATCTTGGATCCACGACGGGTCCATGAGTCTGCATTACGTGCATGTGAGTTGTGCTGGACTGGCATGAAACTTGCCTCCCAGAACGAGTCGGGCTGGAGCCTGTGGGGAAAAACTTGGGAGGACACCTTTGAACCCCGGGGCCAGCTGATCAGAGGACCTAACCCAAAACCTTCGCAAACACACTCCGCCTCCGTAGCTTACTAGCTGGGTTGGAGACGAAGAGGTCTGTGAGAGTCCCTGGAGCCAGAAACGTAGGCACATATCCTGGTCTGCCACTCCTTTGTCCTCCAAGCTAATATATTCCAGCAGCACCTGGGGGTATACTGACACGTTCTGGTTGGTTCCTCCCCCTGCCATTGTATCCCACTCACTGAGCTGGTCACGGGTACACACACAGACCCGTGGTAAAGTTTGCTGTGCTGCAGTATAAGGTCAGTTCATCGTTCACATAACGACTGTGCCTGTTCAGACAGGAGGCACAGGTGCAGACTACAAAACAAAAGAGTCACGAGGGCCAAAGTTGAATGAACACAACTTAGGGAAAAGTGAGGGTGGACTGACAACTTAATACAGAAGCATCTTTTATACTGAACGTGCACAAACCAAAAACCAATGAAAAGACAAACATAATTATTCCGACCAGGAACGAGACCACACCCATAGTCAACATAAAAGTCCCCATAAATCTGGTCCGACTGGGGATATCACAAATAGCTGAAAGTTTTTCAGTTACAAAATGTTTGTCTCACCAAACAAGGGGTTTTCAGTAAAAAAAAAATAATAATAAAAATAAAAAAATTCCCTTGACTTCTTCATGACTTGCGTTGGTCTTCTCTATGGCTTATGTATTGTTGGGTTGAGTGTTGGCCAATTACTTAGTTGTCGTATAGATGCTCTGACTGCAGTATCTTGGTTAAATAGTTGACTTGGATTTAAGCTGTTTTTCAGGTAAGCACTGATGTACATCGCTCTGGATAAGAGTGTCAGCCAAATGCTGTAATGTAAATGTAAATGTACTCAAAATGTGCTTAGGATATGCAAAAATACCTTCATCTTCATCACCCAGAAAGTGCTCATGATGTGCAAAAAAATCATTACCACTTTGGTTGACAAAGCATCCTAGGTAGTTTCTCATATATCTATTCTAAACAATTGCAGATACATGCAAGCATGTTCTGCTTTGAAAATCTAACATTTCACATTGATCTTACTGTTACTACATAATTGCATTGAGTAGGTGTGTCCAGATTTTTGACTAAACCTGGTGATTTGCCTTGCTTTAGAAGCCAATATGCATGTACTGTTTGCATGTGATGAAGAAATAGATGAGAAATATTCATTAAAATTTTAGTTTAAGGTTTAAATGCTTCATGCACAGGTGTAATGATAAGGTTGATTGGGCCATCAAGCAATCAAGCATATGATAGGAGGACAGGGCCCCAGAGACAGAGTCGCATGCTGTGGGAGAGGGCTGAGAGGGTCCTGCCTTCCCTAGAGGAGAAGTGCAAAACTCACTGACCGTGAAACTGACAAACGGCTTGCAATCCCACCACAGCACATGCGCAGTGAGCCAGCAGCCACATAGCCACATGTGTATACACAGCCATACTGCAAGTTAATAAATTGGCAGTTACTACATGTACTCTGACAGACACTCAAAACAAACAATCCACCCACACAGGGTTACAGGAGACAAATCAATTCTGATTCAATTACTTGACTCCTTTGATGTTCTGTATAAAGGAACACATGCTTGAAAGATTCAGAGTAGGATACACCTGTGCATTTCAGTCTTGTTTTCTGTAAATGGTCATTCATATCAATATGATGACCAACTTTTAATCACAATTATATTAAACATCAATGAATTTGTGTTAGAACAAGTAAGATCCAGATCGAGTATCTCTAAAACTGGATCTGCTGCTTATTTTTTATTTATTTTGTACCTTACATGAATGTGATGATCTACAAGAATGTTTCATAAAAATAATTTATTTAAAAATAATTAGCAGGGATATGCTTTATGAGGAAGCCGTGCTGAAATCGAACAATGGTTATGAGACAAAAACCCATCCCCCTCCAAACAACTTGCCATAATTCGTAATTATCCAGATCCAATGTTATGCAGTGTTCTGAAACTTCCTAGTAAGGTATGGGCATTCACACTCACACATATGATCACCTAAAGTCATAGATTATTGAAGGCATTCAGCGAAGATTGTATGTCTCTCCGCAGTCTCAGAAGGAGCCAAGGACAAGACAGAACAGAGCAGAACTGTAGCATTCAAATGAAGACCATGATAATTACCACCAGTAGTTCTTTAGGAAGCAGGAAACAAGCTAACCTTGCTCTCAGGTCATAAAGCAGTGACATGACTTTGATATTGGATAATTAGCAGCTAAGCTTAACTCAGTCAGAGCCAGCATTGCAAGATATGACTCAGCTGTTCTTCAGCTGCACATCAAATACTGTACAGCTCGTCAGCCACTGGCTGCTCTTGAAACGTTGACATTGTAATGAATACCAGAAGGAATCCAATTGCAGAACCACAAAGTTTATTTCAAACAGAATCCGAAGGCAAAAAAGGGG
>JBBJLR010000024.1:811723-831445 GCA_037577145.1 Brachypetersius gabonensis
TCCCACAACAACATTAAAATAGTGTAGATTAGTGTACAATGTTTTATATTTATTTTATAGTTGTATTAAATTAGAATTTTTTTAAGTAACGCAATAGTTACTTTGCCTGGTAATTAGTTACTTTTATAATGATGTAACTCAGTTACTACAGTTACTAAATAGGCTGTGAGAAGTAACTAGTAACTGTAACTAATTACTTTTTTAAAGGTACGTGCCCAACACTGATCTTAGCCCAGTGAAAACATATGAGAGCATATGAAGCCTATTTGCATGTCTTTCTGTCCCTGAGACAATCAGGTCCTTTAAAGAATTATTATTTCCCCCTGCTATTTAAATCACATTACATCTTTGCTCAGGCACATTTCAGCAGCGGTTATCTGAACATGCACCCCCTGAATCCCCCAAACATGTTTCTGTCATATCAGTCTTCCCAAAGCCTTCTTTTCTTTGCTGTCATCTTGGTCATCCAAATGGCAAGGGACAGGCATACACTGAAGCAACAGTTGCACTTAACTATCAATTACCATGTATTACTTTCACATGTTCCCATATGAGCAGTAGGGAGTCCCGTGGTCCTCACAAACATTAAAATGGCAACAGAGCAAATGCCGGCATGACAGCAGAGACTCCTGAGGTTGACTCCTGAAGCTGCCAAGGCAAGCTTGCACATGATGTGTCATCTAAAATAATTTCTGAATTGCTGAGTCAGAACATATGGGTATCCTAGTCTGAGTCAGTGGGCTTTGTTTGAGTAACAGAGGACACAGCGCAATGATCTAGAGGTCATTTAAGGAAGATGCAACATCCTCACTCTGTACTGTACTGTATACTGTACTAACACACATACTGATCCTTGCTGTCACTTCAGCAGAGGTCAGTGGGGAGTTGTTAATTAAATTCAGAGTTTAACATGATTACTTTAGATGTTCTTTGTCAAATGTCATAATGTCTCCTTTTCAGAAATCAAAAGAGATTGATCATCTTATACGTAAACATACAGTATTTGTCATTGCTCATTAATGGACCAGCATTTTTTTCTCTCTACAATGCTATTCTTACATTGCTGTTAAATAAGAGATTAAATGCGGGTGATTCCTTCTTTGTTTCCAGGAGTCACCACTGTTCTGACTATGACCACACTCAGTATCAGTGCCAGGAATTCTCTACCCAAAGTGGCATATGCTACAGCCATGGACTGGTTCATGGCAGTCTGCTACGCCTTTGTCTTCTCAGCACTCATCGAGTTTGCCACTGTCAACTATTTCACCAAACGCAGTTGGGCATGGGATGGCCAAAAGGAAGGTCAGGATATGCGGGTAAGCAGAAACCTGGCATTTTCTCATCCTAAACATCGCATCCTACAAAAATAGCAACTTGGGGTTTATATACCCTACACCCTGACACGATGCATTTTAAAGCTTATTTCAATACTCTTCAAAATAATTTTTTTATGGGATCCCTCTCAGGATGAGTCATATTTGAATATTTTTTGCCAGTCAAGTGTTTCCATTTGATAGAAACAGCAGTTATCTGTAAATTTACATCCATACTTATCCTATTATTTTACAAGTTACAGCTCAATGATTTGTTTTTTAGAATCCACTAAGACATTACTCAATCAACACATGACTGCAATGCTAAATAAGTAATGTATTATGAGCAGTATTACTGAGGTACATCCCTTGGAAGTGTTTTGCTCTGTATTTTCTCTCTGTCCTTACATAGACTATAAATCCATAATTTCGGCTCATTCAGAATGATTTTATGTCATCAGTGTCTGTTTTTATCAATGGATTATGGGCTACTGTCTTCCATGGTTCACTCACCGAATTACATTTCATTGCTTAGTCCCTCAGATAATGTTCAGTATATATTCAGGCAAAGAGCTGTAGGTGGACACATTTGACAGCCTCAGGACACTCTGGCTTCAGCACTGCCACAACACACAAATCTCCTTGGCCTGTGTGGGCTATCCTGTAAAAAGCTTGTCAACATTGTCATTTTTCAGTGAAAGTGCTCCTGCTCAACGAGTCCAACACCGCCTGCGTTTTCTTGCAGCTCCTTTTGCTTACTCCTGCTTATTGCCTTTTTCTGTCCTGGGCGTGATAGCCTCTGAAAAATGAAGCCCTCTGAGCTAAAGGCTGGGAAACACTCTAAAGAAAGCTTAGCAAGAAGCTATATTGTTCTTGGGATAAAGGGATATTGTACCTGCAAAATGCTGATATAAATATTCTAGTTCATCCTCCTGCAGTCTGCTTTGCATAGTCTGTTAAGGAGTGCTTTATTTATTCATTAGACAGTCAATGGATAAAAAATTTCAGCCTCAGCAAAACTGAGTAAAATCAGCCTCAGGAAAAGTGAACTGGCGGCAGGTACATATGATGACACTTGTCACCTCATTCAGCCAAGCCAATTGCATGACTATAACACAAGAACGAAGACACGTTAGTGTCTTTGAAAATTTTTCTCTTTTGAGGTTTAAGTTCAAATGCCTATTATTGCACATGTATATCACAGTGATTGGCAATAGTGAATATACATGATTACCATCCTGCTTATTTGATCATGTTTCCTGTCCACTTATGCTGATGTTTCTAGCCCAGAAGTATCAGCCTTTTTTTGGTCAAACATTGTTCTGTCTGGTGGCGGGTTTGTCTTGTGTGCATTCAGGCCCTGCTGAGCGAGCAGATGTAGAGATAATTGGATATGTGAAACAGGCTTCACTACACTTGTCTGATGATGGGGCCTGGGCCTCTGGTGCCACAGGTGAGCCACTGCTCACAGCTCAGAGACTGCTTTCTAACTAGCTGGTCTTTTGAGCTTGAAATTAACAGATCTACTATTTATATGGTGAAAATTGAGCGATGGGGAGGGGGCAAAACTGAATACTGATAAACCAGGCACTAAAGTGTATAGATTAAGCCAAAATGGGTATTTTTATAAGTAAAATAAGGGGGGGAATGAGAATCAATAGCAAAAAGACCAGATGAGGCAGGCCAGAAGAAAGAGAATGGGTTTATTTGCAAAGATGAAAAGGACAAAATGGGTGTTTGTCTCTATAATGACAAACTGAATTGCTACTAGTCTGTTCTGAGCAAGCTTATTCTTGGCTGTGGTTGCTTGCCACTCATGGGCCAAGTGAATCTTCTCCTCCTCTACAGGCAATAACTATAGGCAGACTGCAGGCATCACTCACAGCCCCAACAAATAATTCTGCACAGTATTTGCACAGTAAGTGCATTGTAACTTTCTGAGCTGTTATCGTATTTAATTACATATTACCCTTAAAATGCAGGGCTGCTGTGCTCAATAAACAATGTGTTATGACTATTATTTTAAGCCATAAAGTTTTGCACTCTTTTCTCTCAGTAAAAATCCATGAAGACCAGACATCCATATCACACTGAGAAATCTCACTCAAGCCACTCAAGAAGATTGTATTTCATCATATTTTGTTCTTTAGTGGATTGTAGCTTAACAGTTCCCTGACATAACTGTGTTTCAGTGGGCAGAGAATATACAATAAACACTAAGCAAAGAGCTGTACTTCAGCAGATTGGACAACAATAGATTGCACTGGCTATGGCACTGGCTTGGACTCACAAGTGTTTGTCTAAGCTACTCTCACTTAATGACAGTAAAGATATTAGGGGGCAATAACTCTGATATCACAAGGATTTCACAGTGTTTTTTAATGTTTGTCTTATTTTACTGTATTGAACTTAGGATTGTAACATAGAAGATAAAATCATAGCCAAGCTGCCCATCAATACTCTGTGGAAACTTGACATTTCCTTGTAAAAATATATTGGACTTTGGAAATGCATTGTTCTAGCAGCATATAATGGCTCATATATCTATTTTAAATATAACTCTTTCCATCAACTTTATTTTTAAGGGATCTTGTATAGTGAGAGTAGAAACACAGTTTATATACCCATGTTCAGGAGCTAAATAATAAATAATAAATTCAAACCAAAGATTTCCATTTTGTGTTGAGGAGTTGATAATAGGGAATATGAAAAAGATTTCACGCAGAAAAAGCTAATTTTAATTGTTGCATCTATGCTAATGTTTAACCTATTTTCAGAATGTGTATGTCTGTGCATATGTAGAGTGTGAGACAAAAAGGGAGCTGACTGGAGCATTAGTGCTAGAGAGAGACAGCGTTTACCTTGATGGGGGATTTAGAACATGTATAATTCATTCTGCCTGACACACTGGGCCATAATGGGGCTGCAGCGCATTCCAGTCCCAGTGGCATTACACATCCTCTGTAGCTGTCAGCATACCCGCCATGCCCTGCGGAATAACACATCCACACAAAGACAGTGTCTAACTGAGCGGTTTAAATATCCATGTAAAATGGACAGTTTATTCCCATTGTGGATGGTTTTCTCAAAGTGAAACCAGTAAATTTCATTTATTGGGCACAAAACTCACTGACTCACTGAATATTTCTTTAATTTTTCACAAGAACACGATAGAGTGTGGCAGTCCAGTAGCATGCCCTCTTAGCTAATTAGACCTGCAGTGTATGGGCAGCAAACATTTTCAAATTTAACCTGTAAACAAATAGACATTTTAAATTAGCAACTAGCAGCTAATATACCCATCACAAATATCATTAGGCTGTTAACTGAGAACATAATATACATGTTTTAGCAGTTAATTTTAATGCTTTCACTGGCATTTTGTCAGAGCTGTTGCTTAGGCTACAACTCCTCTTGGGCTACAAGTCTACTTGGCCAGTATTCATTCTCATTGTCAGTGGCCCATTGAATAAGCCAGTCTGGGTTTCTCAGTACCTCTTCTTTCCCAGAATTGGTTGAAACTATTAATCATTACTTTCTCTGCAATTATGGCCTATGGTAAAATATGTAACAGATTTCAATTATACTTAATTTGTAGATGAAACTGTAACATCAAATTGAAGATACACAATTATAAATTATGTCCCATTGTAGTAGTACTAGGCAAATTACACTGTATGATATTAACTTCCCTGAAAGGGATTAGGCCTGTTAAGTCAACATAACGTGATATACAGATGTTATTTAAAAGTCACATTTATTTAATCAAACAACACCATTTTAGGTAAAATACTGTAATCAATATAACAATAGAAAACAGACATTATGGACAAATAACAGATTGATAAACTAATACAGTTAGATGAAATACTTAAAACTAGAGAGAGAGAGAGGGAGAACGAGAGTATCACTATTAATACGCATATTTTCAGAGAGGAGGAAGTGAGAGAAAGCAATTCATATTTTAAAATACTGGTTGATTGCGCTTCAGTTATAACGGACCGTTTGCAGTATAACGTGTGACATATAACCCTCCTGAATTATATCTAGCCTCTTTGAGGTAGAAACAGTATTTCAGCCACAAGTCATAAGCCGCAATCACTTTTTGACAGCTATAAAACGGCATATTATAATTTTTAATGTTCCTTTCAAGGTATTTCAGCAGTTATAAGGGACTGTTTGCAGTATAATGTGTCACATATAACCCTCCTGAATGAAATCTAGCAAGTTTGAAGTAGAAACAATATTTGAGCCACAATCAATTTCTGGCAGATGATCACTTTTTGGCACAACACTGGTGTTAGCCTAGCAATGTTATATATGCCCATTAAAGTCGATAACAAACCATACCATACCAGCCCTTAAAGTGCTCACTGAAACGGTTTCGATATATTTCTGCTCAGTGAATTGGCTAAAATATCTAAAGTTAGAGAAAAATTATAATATTTAATTATAATATTAAGCCAATAGCCACTCATAGAGCTAGCTTCTTAGCATGTAGTTACACTCTTCATCAAAAGTTAAGTCTGCAGACAAGCTTGCAAAAAAAATCTGTCCCTAAATAATTTATACCGCTTTTGTGAGAAAAACACATGATAAATAACAATAATACATATACATGATCTGGTCATCTGAGGTTGGAAAGGTAGCTACAAGAGTTTGAAGATGGGTAGATAGCTACTGGCTAGCTTACCTTTCAGGGTGTTTATGCTCCAGGTGCCTCATGAAGCTTGAGGCAGTCCCTGCTGTCTCAGTCAAGGAGATCTGCAGTTTGCCGAATGCTTCCTTTTTTAAACGTGTGTCGCAAAAAACTCTGTGTTCTGTGAATGCAACTTTTATGACAGAAGAATTCGCTGACATTCTTTCTGTATTTTACTGACTAGTCTACTACTGCTGACATTACTGGAACTGACTGACTCGACTTACTGCTCACTGTGATGCTGGATCTAACGTCTAACTAGCGCTACACTTAAATATTTTGATTGGATGAGCGCCAGGGTCTGAATCACAACAAAATACATGTATGTCATTGATTGGTTGTAAGACAAGACCGAGGGATCCGAGACCAAGACAAGACCAAGACAAAAGACCATTGAGACTGTGACAAGACCAAGACCATGTAAAAGTCTCGACCGGTCTCAAGACATCCAGCTCTAGCATTTGCTGCATCCAGCATGTACAAATCCTTATTGTAGTATTTTTAAAAGCTGGCTCTGGTTTTGGAGCTCATGTTGCCAATACCTGATTCAAAAGACGCCCAGCCCAATGGGCCAGGTCATGAGGAGTTTGTTCCAAGTGATCCCCCCGTAATGCTGACATAATCTCACAGTGTGATTTAGAGACCTAGAATGGTGCCTGTGCAGGAGGGATCGATGCCTTGTGATGGAAGAAATAGGGGCACACAGCCTTCTATACTATGTGCTTCTCCACAGATATCAGGATTAGATAAGGAGGCCAAGCACTGGAATGAATCCCCACCCCCTTCTATTCAAGTGAAACATGAGCTCAGTATTTTCTATCCAAATGCTGTTTTGTGCTAGAGTCATTACCACTTCTTTCAATCTGCTTAAATGAATTCTGGGGTCTCATAGAATTGTATTGCAGATAGTTATTTTTTTGGCAGCTGCTTTCTTTTTTAAATGTCAGGAACTCAATGTGGAGCTTAAATATCTTCAGGGCTCTGTGTCAGCGTTCGCTACAGATAATGCATGCATAAGGATCAAATAGTTGCACACACACACCAAATTAGCTTTTGCTCGCATAAATGACAGTGAACCTAGATTTAGTAACATTCTTTGTCATTGTAGTTTGCTGTTTTCAGAGCTCTTCTGCATATTCAAGCATTGCCAATGTCTCCTGTTCCCTCTTTTACAGTAAATAGAGCATCCATTTTTTATATCCAGTCCATTATTGTGCCACCAGTTCATAACCAGTTTCTTAACCCTTTCTGTGCCTCACACACTGTGTATCAATGAATTGGATTACCTTTAATAGCTGCCTCCCAATGCCCTTGATATCTCTGTTTGTTCCCAGTTACCCTATTACAAGGAAACCCTGTTTATTTACTGTAGTGTGTTGCTTCCTTCTATGTCATTCAGACAGGTGATTCTTTTGGTTTTTACAACCAAGCAGTTTATTGACTAGGGAATAGGCAGATTGACCAGTGAAATTCTTCTCTCCTAGACTAGACTAGACATTTTAACACACATGCCAATGATGCAATACACTTCCATTTGAAAAAGTATTGTGGAGGTTAAAACTATTAAACTGTATTGTAATGGCACACAATGCAAGTAACCTGTCAATGCTCTTCTCTGCATACTCTCACTATTTCATAGCCACTGCTGCAGGGTTGGACTAGCCATTAAGAACAGTGGTAAAATTCCCATTCAAAATAATCAACTCGAATAATGTGGTTTCTCTGGATATAATTGCTATATAACCTTGAATTTCCAGTTTAAAATGCTACAATTCAAGCTATACTAGGTTGTTGTGGCTAGTAAAAACTAGCAAGGTTGGAAACACACTTATGTTATCACAATTGACAAATTGATTATGAATATATCATAAAATGCTAATATATACAATACTTGGACATAGTTTATGTAGCTGAAATACACCAACCAGCCATGACATTAAAATGACCTGAAGGTCTCCCTCATGCTGACAGAACTGTTATGAAAAATCAAGGCATTGACTCCACAAGACCTCTGAAGGTATGCTGTATTAGTTGACAAAACAGCAGATCATTTAAACAAACTAAGTTACAATGTGGGGAATCCATGGATTAGACTATTTTGTCCAGACATCCAACAAATGCTCAGATTGACATCTAGGGAATCTGGAAGCCAAGACATCAAAATTGAACCTTTTTTCAAATTCCTTAGTCCCTTCATGGACAATTTTTGCAGTGCCATTGTCACAAGGTAATCAGTGTTCACTTATTCAGCTGATTATTTTGTACTACATTTAGGTTTCCAACCACATAACAATATCAAAAGAGCTCATTTGTGGGTGGAGCCTGGATAGGCAATTTGTACTGTTTAAACACTAAATGTTGACATCTTAACACACACCAGCATGTTCAGTATCATATGCTATCATATCATATGAATCATCAGCTTGGATCATGAACTACGGATTTCCTTGGCCTGCATGCATTTGTGTCTGTGTCTGAGATTATGTCCCGATTCCCTGGCTTATGTTTCTCATCTCTTACACTGCAGACGTGCTCTCATTTGTTGCACTGTGGCCACCAGCTCAAGCTATCACCAGCTCTGACTTTCAGCCAACTCATCTGCACTATCGCAGCACAGAGGACCCAAGCAAATATATCACAGCCCTGGAAAATAACAAGCCCTCCAACTGCGTGTGAATCATACTCTCATCTGTAGCCCATGGTGGTTGTCCTCCCTCTTCCTCACTGCGAGTAAACCTTTGACCCACTCGCATGTAATGAGTCTCCACATTGCCCTCAGGAACCTCTTTGGCTTGCTTTGATATATGTATATATTTTTGGGAGAGAGGGAAGTAGGCCCAATGTGATTTGCCACTTACTAGAGTAAAGACTAACAATCCTTGGCCTTTTGTCTTGGCTCCAAGGGAGACGCACATCTCGATGAGAAGGCTTTCCCAGCAGAGCATCAGCCAATGAGTCAGACAGGGCATTCTGTGTTATTAGCTTGCAGTCATGGCAGTAGCAAGGTATTTGCCTGATTGGAGTGCCAAGTTGTTTGTTGCTTACAGGACTTGGAGGTGTCACATAAAGAGAGATATGGAATAAGTACACTTTTGAAAAAAGGAAAGGTTAACTTGGAGTGAGGTCATACAAAAGAAAGACATGCGAGAAATAACTGAGAATTGATTTGCTGAGCAGTTCCCATTGAAATTATTGAGCTCCATCCAATGGATAAGTAGAAGTGGTGTTCACATCTCACAACATCTCCAAAACAGTAGTTCTTGTGGATTGTTCCTGATATGCAGTAGCTAGTCCCTACCAAAAATGGTCCAAGTGTATTGTGTGTTCTGATGCTTTTTCATAATAAACTAGAATCAACATCTTTCAGAAATTTGTGCTACCGTATCTCTTATAGGGATCAGACCAGATGGGCTAGCCCTCACTCCCTGCACACGTCACTCTGGGGCACCCATGCCCCTGTTAATGGTTCACCAATTGTTCTTCTTGGACCACTTTTGGTAGGTAATCACCACTGCATACTGGGAAAATCCTCCAAGGCCTTCTGTTTTTGAGATGCTCAGAGACAGTTGTCTAGTCATCACATCTTGGCCCATGTCAGTATCTACCACATCATGATCAAGAACTGAATGTTTACTTGCTGCCTAATATGTCACACTGTTTGACAGGTGCAACTGTATTGACGTAACTTGACAAACTTACTTCAACTGTCACTGGTTTTAATGTTGTGTCTGATTATTGTACACATTTCTTGCCAGGAACATTGAATTTTTTGAGCTTTTGTTACCCATTAGTTAGCATTTCCTCATGTCTTCATGTTATATTAGCTATACATGTTTGGTGTTTTTGCCTGCACAAAGCTTCTCAGAGTAGGAATGTTTTTTCTGTGAGTAAAATTATTGTAAATAAGGGAAAAATCTGATCCTGGTTCAGCACTCACATTAATGGATACAGAAGCTTAATGGATACAGGCCCAGAAGCCAGATTCACTATTAATATCTTTTTTGTTGTTTTGCCCATTTAAACACAGTCATTTTTCCTGTTTTGAGTGCAGCCTTAAATTTAGAATGAGGCTAGTACTATATTTTAATATTATTCTGTATATTATTTTCAAACACTTTCTGTCTAGTAAAAGTATGAATATTATGTATTCTGTCACTTGTGAGATAAATTGAGATTCACTTTTCTTGTTGGAAGTATCGAACTTTATTTTTTACAGTTGTTGTAAAACTGTTGAGAGCTTGCAAAGCAGATTTGTGTCATTCTTTATTCATAGCAATCCCACTCATTTATTACTGTTGATTTTCTCTCACACAGACACGAGAGTCGACCTCCCTTTCTAAAAAAGCCAACAATACTTTCAACATTGTGGGCACTACTTACCCAATGAGTGTTGGAAAAGACTCAGGGCTGACAACCATTGCTAAAAGTGCTACCACCCCAGTCCCTGCCCAGCCCCAGCCTGTTCGAGAGGTACGCCTCTCCAGGATGGATGGCGAGTACATCACAGAAGGTGTGAAGAAATCATACAATCGTGTCAGCAAAGTGGACAAGATCTCACGTATCATCTTTCCTGTGCTCTTCTTCATCTTCAACCTGGCCTACTGGGCCACATACGTCAACAGAAAGCCATCCATTACAAGGTCCAATGGTCAGAAATGAACCAATGAAATGAAAAAAAAAAAAACAACCACAGAAATGACAAAAAAGAACTGCCAGTGAAGTCTGAAGTAGCCATACAATGCTACCACATTCAGTTTGTTTTTTATTTTTTGTTTTCCTTGTGGCCATTTGTTGGTTTACATGTAGATATAAACATATTCTCATATTTGTTTAAAGTTGTCCATTATTTTGTTGTTTAAGAACAGTTACATGCCATGGTCTGAATATGTCATGTCATTGTTTTCCTCAGTGAGAATTATGACAGAAAATTAGTTTGGTGCCGCTCCATTCAGAATGATCACATAGCCATCTATATGCTCACACCATACACTGTACATCATCAGGCAGAAAACTCTGTGCTGTGATTGGTCATTAGTTGCCATGGCAAATGCCTGTAGCCTTCAGCAGCCAGCAGCAATGTCCATAGGTGCATCATTAATAATCGTCAGTGTCTGCTCTTGGAGATTCACTTGACCTCAAGCAAGATCATCTAGAATTGCTTTCTTGTCCCCATGGGTGTTGTCTCTGTGTTTTCCAGTCCGACAACTCTTATTGTTTTAACAGCCCAGATAGGCTCAAAGGTAAAGAAACTGTGTGCCTTCTCAATCCCTTTTTTGTTGAGATAAATTGTTTCACACACTGACACTGTCTATAAGTTCACCCTTTCCTTGCAAAACCAAAAAAAGTCCATGTTAAATGAACTCCAGTAGGCATGCTGTAAGCTTTGCTGAGAACATTTCTTTGAGAGTTGATTTAGTGCAGGTGACCTCAGCGCAAGCCACTGCACCAGCCTACTTTACATGCCCGGATTAGTCACATCCTATGGCATATATTTAAAGTTAGAGAACATAAGGTGCATCATGCAAATGATAGCTGTATGCTGTGATGCACTTACGTGCAAATTGTGGTGGTGGGCCTTTTTTAAAGGGTGTGTATCAGGTTTGGACCAGTACCAAAAATTACAGTAAACTAATGCCATTGCTTCACACTGAAGTTCTGATTGTTATTTATTTTTATTTAAATATAACAGATATTTTAAGTTACTTACACATTAATGTGAGTAGTCCTTATGTTTTTTGCTACATTCTGTTCCACTGTATGTATCGGCATGATTGCATCTAATATTGCACTCATGCTTTGTTGTGGTATATGTCCCAAGTATTAGTAAATTTTACTTTTTTACTGTTTCAATTAGAAATCACAAGACCACATTATACATTAGACAAGACATATTAATATTGTAATTAAAGACAGATTACTGTGCCATGTCCTCATTGAGGGCCAAACTGTTCTGTGACTAGGAATTGCAGTTTAATGTGATGTACTTGGGATTCATGTGATTAGTTATTTTTTACAAATCTTATCTGTCATTTATCAATAACTACTGTGGCAGTATGAAATTGCAGTTTCAATACACATTGATGTTAATGTTTAAGGAATTGTGCCAAATCATAATGAACTTTTGCATTCAATACTTAGAAAGTGCCAGGTTTACATGTGAATTTTAAACTAAGACATTTTTTAGATCAGTTCAAAAAAGTTGCGTATGTACTTATGTAACAGCAAGCTATATTAAGCAAAAAAACATTAACTTGACCATTTCATTTTTTTCCATTTGACTGATAGCTTCTAATCCACAATGCAGAATTTCACTTGTTATTAATACATTGAGTGATTTAAAGCTATTTTAGGTTTGTGGAACATGAAAGGAGGATGAGGGTGGTCCCATACACACACTACATCCTGTGTTAATAGTAGGTTAATGCATGACAATCTCTTCATTATTGTCTGTCCACTTCAGTTACACTACCACATCATACTTTAGGAGTCTATAGGTTCCCTACTGTCTCTCATGAGACCTTGGTAGGGTTAGTTTAAATGATCTCTGTATTGTTTGTTGACACAAATAGTGTAACTCATAAAAGAAACCATATCTGAGGAGTATATTTATATAGGGATATAAACATTTATTTATGCTAATTGCATATACAGTATCGTACATGATATGTTTTATACAGTTTGAGATGTATTCTCAATAGCATCAGTGCAATTGTACAAACTCAATGATAGGTAGAGCAATGTAGTGTAATGAGTAGACCAATTAAATATTTTCAAAAGTAAGGCCAGTTTAAATAGGGTACTTCAAAACTGTAGTCTGTTAAATTATTGTAAACAGCTCTCATTAACTTTCCTGACATGCACAGGAATAGTGCTTGGAAATAGTACTCCAGCTGTGTACATTTATGGGCGAAACAAAAGGCTTCCCTAAAAATGCAAGGGAGTTACGCTGTGTGGATATTTACTGTAATACAAGGGTAATTCAATTTTTGTCTAAGCCATGATCAGTGAAACCTCTGAAAGGTTGTTGCTGTAAGTTTGTCACTGCTGATCTCTGTAATACTGCCAATTATGTTATTGTTGCTAGACTAGTATAAATTAATCCACTAAGCATATTACAGTACATCTTCAACTTGAAACTGCATTGAAAACGCCCTTGTTTTACTGCCTTGTAAGGTGTCTCTCTGTTTTTTGTAGTCCTGGCTATAGCTTGTAAGCTGCTCTCCTGTGCATTGGCTAATATTGCTAGCCAGATACTTGCTCTGCCAATTGTACTGCCTTTGTGTGCACTTTCTTTCTTAATTTTTACTGTGAAGACACAGATCCTCTATCTGCAAGGCTTCTTGTATATACTGTATAAAAGGAAAAAAATGTATTCTTGCTATTTTCAAATGCATGTCCCAAAGCATCAAAGAATCACTACAGTTTAAGATGTTTGGATGGGTGAACTCTGGTAGATCTTAGATTAGCCAGCTTGCCAGTTTACTACATCATGTCTTGGTCTATTCATAAAGGCCCCACTCTCTGTGATGTATACATATTAGGCAACCTTAGTGAAAGCCAAGGACATTGTATGTTCAGTGCTTACAGGCTTACAAATGGAGGATCATATAAAGCTGAAAGATGTCTGCCAGAGTCGTTTGAGGTCTGTTAGAGGTAAAACACTGGCTCGTTGATGTATCAATCTCGTGCCTCTTGGTGGTTAGTTGTGTTGTGTGAGCTGTACTCTGGCGCATGCAAGCCTTTTACTTTTTTTGTGGTGTTACACTGTGATTATATACTAAAAGTGACAGGGCCAGGACAAGTCTTACACAGGAAAGTGTGAATCCGCACAAACAATTACAAGAGTACTTATCTTAGTAGCATATTCTTAAAAAATAAAGGTGTCTCTGGACCTTTATAAAGGTGTCTGCTAGCCAACCTGAGCTTAATGGGACCCAAAAAGATGATGGGCTCTGGGCTTGGGTTTAGGTTTGGATATGTTATCTAATGAGTGCACTTTTTCCCTCTCACCCTCTCTCTCATAGATCTTTTACTTTTTTCCTTTCTCTTCATTTGAAACATTTCTGTGAATAGTGAGAAAAGCCTTTAGCATAGACAGGCTGTTTCATACTGAATACTGTTCTGTGAGTGATACGATAAGCAGTTCCACAGTAATTAAAAATTATCCTGATATCAAACATTGTTTATTAATATGTACTACAGACAAATAATCCCAGTAGGACATTTTAAGTATTTCAACTCAAACTTGTATTAATAAAACACATTTGTGACAATCCATCTCTTAGTTTGGGTTTGGTTTTTAAGTTTAGCAGTCAGGCCAGGTTCTTTGGTTCATAAAAGGGTTGTTTGGAGTGATGTTACTTTTGAACTTTCAAATTAAAGAGTTTTAAGTTTTTAAGCAAAGCATCTAGTGAGTACACACAGAGAAAGGACAGGGTCAAACTACACAAAGGCCCAGCAGATGCAACCCATTCTGGTGTGGAAAATCGAATTTTATGGATGAGCGTGAACACTTTGTCTGAAAGGTAATCACAAAGGTGCATGGGTTATATATTGTGGCACCATCATTGGCCAAAAAAAAGCTGCCTGCCTCAAAACAAAGTGTTATCTTTGCCACTTGCTGCCTCAACCATACATCATGATTATTGTCAAATTATCTACTATACCTCATGACCTTTTGAGACGAGTGCATGGAGAACTGATTTGCCCATGGATATTGCAGTTGTGTGGCTGTGAACGTGGGTGTTCCTCATGCTACGGTCACATTTGCATTGAAGTATCACAAGGGTGTTTGTGACAGTGTAGCTGTAAAATACTTACGACAGAGATTCCATTTACATAGCTTGTTATTTGGCAGCCTGTTATGCCATTGCAGCAGTTATTGAGGCTTTACCCCCAATAGTAAAGGAACTGACCTATCTGACATGCATTATCCATTCAACACCTCCCCTGCCAGGCTCCATAATATCGAGTAACAGATATTTGAGAGGATCAGGGCCATATGTTCTCCTTTTGCTCTATAAGCAACAAGGCCAAAAGAAGGTATAATATGCCTTCAAGCCCACATGAATATTTGAAAACATTCCTGGAGGTTTTTAAGTCTCAAAATGACACCCCAGCTAGGTGACTTGTGCCTGCACAGGCTTACTTGCTCTGAAGGGCCTCTGTGTAATTGATTATAAACCAACAAAGGATTTCTTTTGATTTTTGTACTTCTGATTTTTGCCTGTGTTGATTGCCTTACTGCCTACTGCTGCACAGCACAGTTGGCAGCGACCCATTTAAAAAGAGTTGGAATACTTGCTTGTTCAACCTAGGTCAAGCTACAATTTGAGAAGACTTGCTGTGCAGTTATGAGGCAATATATTGCAAGGAAAACCCTGTATTCAGCATTTTATACACTTTATACTACTCTTCATGCTTAACCCTCAGAAGTCTGGAGTTATCGTTGTTTAGCTACACCATTTAAAACTTACTTTTGGGTTAAATGCAATTTATTACATAATAATCATTACACTAAATTAAGTACACATATACAAATACATACACATATACAAAAATATTACATTTCCACGTAAATTCTTTTTTTTTCTTTCTGCAAAACAACAACATTTTTTGGTACTGCTGACCTCTGAGGGCTAATGAAGGGTACCTGAGAGAGGAGCCCCTACATTAATTAGTTGAATGGTGACATTCTTTAAAATGCATAAGGTCGGATTCGAGGAAAGCAACTGTTTGCAAATATCCCATTGTTTTTAAACTGAAAAGTACTGATCTATAGCCAGGAAATCTGAAACTAACTGGAGTAACATTCTCATTGAAGATAAAGAGTGGTTGTTTTAGCGACTGCCTCTTCCTGCCACTGTGTTGCTTTGTAAGAAAAGTAAAAAAAAAAAAAGACGTTTTACTTTCAGAAATAGCAATGTTTTTTCTGTTGTTGTTTTATAGAGAAACTTGACTTGGAGGTGTTTTTGCTATCCTTCCTGTTGTGATCTGTAAGTGGGACTGATGACAGTATAACAATGTTGTTTTAACCTTTCATGTGTCTAGGTTAGCTGTTCTTTACGTTCAATAAAGATGCAGTACTTTCACCTGCTTTGTCTAGCTTTTGTCCTTTTACGCTTTTTACCCCAGTTATCTTACATTTAGTGCCACAGTGTAATTAAAGGTGTACGCATGAGAAAAAAGGGGGTGAGTGTGCCATGACCTAGGCTCTCTCCTTTACACACCTTCCATCTGGCCACTCGACAAATATCACGCATACATTTCTTTCTGTAACTCCTACAAAGTGAGCAATCAGAAAATTTTATTGACTTCATAGACTATTACTCACTCATGTTTGGCACAACACTCCCTGCTGAAGTGAAAACCAGAACAAGCAGTCTTTTAAAGATTACACAGACAAACAATGGCCCAGCGGGCAGATAAGTGATTACAATTTTACCTCTTATGCCACACATTTTGCCAGGCTGTTATATATTTTTCACCACCCAATTATAAACATGTTCAAATAACAATCAAAACAAGTCACCTATGTACAAAATGCTAATGAAAGCAGTGGTCCAAACATATGTAAGCAATGAACCTGACTTGGACCAACCATGTCCTCATACATCATTAATTTATATTGTTTTCAGTTTCTATGTATTTGTTTTATCCAACATCACATTATGAATTACTCTCACTTTACTCTTTTGATCAGATCAGATCAGATTTCAGGTGAATGTGGCTCACGGTAAGCAAAGATTACGTTTTTACCTATTTCTTTTCCCTGCATTTTTTGTCTTTCTTTAGGTGGAGAGACTTAGATATTGTGGTTTTACCAGTGCTGCATAGTTTAAACTTTTATTCCTCTTCTGAAAAAAAATGAGTAACTGCTGAGAGAATGGAAGAACTGTATATAAAAAAATGTATGGATTCATTGGAGGTATTCTTGGTGAGTTGTTCTGGGTGCGTTCTGTTTGTGGCCCCACCTCCAATGCCAAGATCTGTTGGTCTTTCAAGCAAAATGACCAACTTTTTTATTTAAATGTGTTCTTTACATTTGGCAGATGTTATTGTTTTTTGATGTTTCTTGTTTTAGTAGTCAATTCAACACTGACTATTTCACATCGTGGCAAATTAGTTGTCAGTCCCAAGCTGACATTGATTAGTTCAACAGTATAGTCCAGCTTAGCATTTTACTATTTTAAACTAGAAACTCTATGAGCACAAGCTAAAACAGTGCTTGTCCGACCTCACAGAAATAACTAATTTGCCCGTGTAGCACTGATTTGGTAGTCTTGTTGAAAGGGTGTATTCCCAGTCTATACCAGGTTTGAGTTCAGATTTGATGTGTGATGTGTATATACCACTTAAATGCTAAAACAAAAGGGAAAAACCTGTGACAAACCTGTCTGTATAGTCTGTACAGAGTGCTATACTATTTAAATTGTGGAAGTACATTACAATGGTATGTGCTTAAGAAGATATATAACCGTTGCCTTTGCTAAAGAACTCTTGAAGAAAGAATGCTTGTATAAGGGTGAACAGCAACATCACATTGGAGGAATAGTACTATAGTATAATACAACATCACCTCTGAGGTACCCTGAGCGAGTTACCATCCCCACACACTGCTCCCCGGGTGCCATGTTCCTGGCTGCCCCCTGCTTCACTTGGTGAATGGGTTAAATGCAGGAGATGTATTTCGTGCTGTTCACACTGTGTGCTGTGGTATGTTCACGTATGACCAGATTGTCCTTTCACTTACTATAGTATATTGCATTACAATGAATGTAATTAATTATGTTACTATTGATGTAATCAGTTATCAGTCTTGACATCAATTTCAGTCTCCAGGTTTTGGCCCCCCACTATCTGTTTGGCCCAGTCACTGCATTTTCTGCTGCCACCTGCCTTCACCGTTTGCCCTGGAACCTTGCCTGTTTATGAAATATGGATCATTGCAATGTGCTATTCTTTTTGAGCATCGGCACACTGACAGACAGAAATCGGAGGGGAGGAGGGCAGGCAGTTCGCAAGGCTGTATCTATCTTTCAGCAGGCTTCAGCTTCTTCCAGACCCTCCTCCCCCTCTTCCACTTCAAACACAGTGCTGGTACACATGAAAGGAGGCAGACTGAGCTCCTCCACGTTGCTGCAATATTTACCAGAATGTTGCTGGTCAGGCACATAAGATGGTGTCGGAAAAATCAACACACAGCCCACAGCGAAGGAGAGACTTTCTTGCTGATTGAACTGCAGAGCCTATCTGGATGTTTTAAGTGTAGTGAGGTAATGGAATTTTTTAGGTGCTCCCCCATCTTTTTTCTTTAATTCACAGTCATGGATTATGTGAATCTGCAGGTTCCTCACCCAGGTTCTCCAACTATTCAGAATTAAATGTTACTAACCATTACTTCATCATCCCCTTAACTATATGTACTCACTTTTAAAAGGTGCCGTTAATTGTACTTTAAAAAATCTTAACATAAGGTTTATGTACTTTTCTTATGACTATACATCCAAGTCATATACGACATTTTTTCTTACTGATTCAAAGTAGTTGCTAAAATCTGAACCTTGAGGTTAGTATCTGGAGTCTTACCAGTAGACGATTTAGTGCCTTTGTGACCAAAGACCTAGGCCTCTGTAATTTCATAATGTTGGCTGCTGCTTCAGTGCATGTTTTAAAAAAAAATGCCACTCAGTTTCACTCTATGACACAAACACACTTACGCTAAAAGTCATATTTGTGGACCACCCATACACAACTTGGCCATTATTTTCTTAGGCCAACGGTTGTCGGTTGTCAGGCTGGACCAGGGAATACAAAACAGTAATGACACCTGGTACCGACTTGTGCCAATTATCCCGAGTTGTGCCAACAGTGATGTTGTTCCCTGGCATACCGGTTAGAAGATCAGAAGTCTGGGGCCTCTTCTTCTAGATTTGGGACCTCAAATTGTGTCTCCTGGTGTTGGAATAAGGATGGTATCCATGGCGTACCTTGAATGGGCTGAGTCTAGTGGGTCAATGAGATAAGAGGTAGCACAAGATAAGAGGTAGAGATAAGAGTGCTGGTGGTCCGATGTGAAACAACAGTAGCTGTAGCTGTTGGTTGGTCCACTCCACCTGACCTTTAGTCTGGGGATGATATCCAGATAAGAGATTAGTGGTCAAACCTATTAGAAGGCAGAGGGCCTTTCAGAATCAAGCCACAAACTGTGGCTCTTTGTCTGAGGCGATGCGCTGGATGAGCCAATCCAGACAGACAATGTGCTTCAGAATGAACTTGCTTTTGCTGATTGGAGTCTGGAGTGAGCTACCAAATGCATGGCCTTGGAGAACCAATCGACAATGGAAAGGATGGTGTTTTTCCATTGGAATCCGGCAGACCCGTGACAAAGTCCAGCTTGATGTGTGTCCAAGGGCGATGAGGGGTCAGCAAGAGTTGGAGATTGCATGGAGGTGGTTGATTGGATATCTTTAGCCTGGCTGAACTCTGCTATGTCTTTGTTGATTTAGGGCTACTAGAAGGGTGGTAAGATAGATGGAAATGAAACTGTTCAAAGAACATAGCACAATGAGCCCTCATCCACTTCCATTTACATTTGCATTTACGGCATTTATCAGACGCTTTTATCCAAAGCAACAGTCTCCCTGGAGCAACTTGGGGTTAAGGGTCTTGCTCAGGGACCCAGTGGTGGTGTGCTGGAGGTAGGATTCG
>JBBJLR010000024.1:838165-849404 GCA_037577145.1 Brachypetersius gabonensis
AATTTTTTTTTGACATTTTGATTTTTTGTTAGATAAGTTAAAACAGGTTTTTTAAATATTTTTTTTTAAATATTTGTTTAGTTTTTACCATATGTCCTCTCTAGTGGACAGCGGGACTTGACAAATCACATTTTATCATGGATTCATATAATGGTGTCATATGAACAATTCATATTATTAAAAAATTTTTAACTTTTGAAAAGCTTGTGCAATGTAGCAATGTAACTTTTGATTACTAATGCAGATCATGTAAAATGTGAAATGGCAATTAATGCCTCCAGAAAGCATAAGGTAAAAGTAAGGCATTGAAAAAAAAAAAGTCAGGGAACTGATATTTAAAAACTTTTTATAATTGTTTAAAAACATCAGGAGTTCTGCATTAGGAATGGTGTGCCATAAAACTGTTTTTTCCTTTGGTAATGCACAGAAGCATGTTGCATTTGGTGCGTTTCACATGGGTTTTGCCATTACATGTACATTTATGGCATTTATCAGAAACTTTTATCCAGAGCAACTTCCATTCCCTAACTACAGGGGGCAGTCTCCCTGGAGCAATTTGGGGTTTTGGGTCTTACTCAGGAACCCAGTGGTGAAGGTAGTGGTGTGCTGAAGGTAGGATTCAAACCCATGACCTCTTGGTCCAGAGGCAAGCATCCTACCCACAAGGCCACCACCACCCATAATGCATGGGCTGCCTCCACCATTTTAAATGTTATCCTTTGACATCTTTGATTTGCCCGATTTTGGGATACTGTTTTTGATGATGGTTCCAGTTCCCTGAAGACATCGTTTTAATTGCATGAGGTGAAAAATCTGTCAAAGTATAGGTGTGTTCCTCGTGGAAGAGACTGTGCCGTCCAAATGACAGCATTCCCCCAGGTGATGGTCAGTGAATCTATTCTTGCCCTTATAAACCTCAGTCCAGCACTAGACCACTTGGACTGGGAAGCACAAAGGCTTTCAGGCCGGTGCTGCCACACAGGACTCCTGCCTGCATTTCTGTTTAGTGAACAATGGTCAATTTGAGAGTTACTAAGTCCTGATGTCCTCTATAGAGGACATTATAAACAAGTTGTCTTCAAAGGGTTAAATTTACTGCACATGTTTGAAATCTTATTAAAATTAAGTTAAGACTATCAAAATAAACAATTAGATTTTTGACAGCAGACATTTTCTATTAAATAATTAACACTTAGGTCTCCTAGCACCGTAAAATTTGGCTGCAATGTCAGCCATTTTAAAAAGGCAGTACATGTGCTCAGTAAGCCCCACCCCCTTTCTAGTGACATCATTAGAAAGCCCAGGATGTCTCTTAGGGAGTACAGTAGGAATGAATTTGGTTAGTCAAATGGCATTTAAAAATGAAATTACCATAATCATGTCCCCTACAGAGGACAAAAATGAATTGCCAGGACTCAGATTATATATATATATATATATATATGTGTGTGTGTATACCATACCCATTAGATACATTTGTACACAGGTTTGTTGGAAGTAAAAAACAAACTGTACATTTTTGATTACAATAACCTAAAACCTTTACATTTTTTAGCATGTTGGTCATAAACATGCTAGAATGTATTAAAACAATGTTATTAGACACTGCAGTGACCTCCAGAGTCTCTAGAGGAGGCATGTAAAGGTCAGACAGTAATGAGACATTGCTCCCTGTAGCTGCATTGCATAGGGAATATAACCTGTGTTCTTCTAGATCAGTGACAGGGTCAGTGCCCTGTCAAAGGATGTGAACTTTCAATGGCCTTTAACTCTCTGAAATGAGAAATGTCTCTCGCTTTCTCTGACAAAATGTGTAAACACGCCCTCTTGACATAAAACAGTAAATATGGGTGTTTTATTGAACAGTTGGTCAACACACAAAAAAAAAATGCCTTGTGGCATTTATCACACTGCAAGCACTCGGTTGTACACTGATGCAGAGGCAATGAACAATGGCCTTTGTTGTGTTATCCAGTGAATTAATGACAGATGTGATTAAGTAGCTGAGCTGCAGAGACATAGGGAAATCTATAGGTGTCCAAAAACCTCCAGCAGCTGAGAGACAGAAAGACAGAGAGGGAGCAAGACTGAGAGGGCATTGAGGGTGCCACAGAAAACTTGAAGAAATTAATCCTCTGGTCCATAATTTGGCTTAATACAAACATGGCTTAACCCTCTGTGGTCGTTGCTATTAGTTATGGTTGGTTTGTTATAAAATGTAAATAGTTAACAGTTATATAATGAACATTTACATTATGTTTACATGACATAAGTATACATGTTGCACTTGTGTTTTTGTATTTTTTTCACCAATCAAATTGGCATAACTGCTAGGAGTGCATGTGGGGCACTCAAATTGGTGTCGAGTGTACAGAAGCCTATGGCAAATGAGCAGTCTGACAGATAACTGTATACGATAACATGATAAGCTTCATCAATTATCACAGATTCCAAGTCCCCCTGTCTTGTACATGTTGAAATTTTACTAATTAAACTTGATTGATTTTTGATTGACTTATCAGCATTGGTGTTTTGACAACGGGAAAAACAAAATGTGAAGAACAGAGGGGCCTCATAACCAGGATTGGGAACCACGGCATTAGACATAGCAATAAAATAAATATGCAAGTTATACTGTAATTTTTTCACAGAAATTTGTCATTTTCATTAACATATTTAAATATGATATTCAGTGAGCTATAAGTGTGAAATAATCCTACACAGAATTACTACAGGCTTTTGTTATTGTGTGACCAAGCTGAGCCTTTCTATAAAAAAAGGCATTGACTCTACAGTGCTCGACAACACCACCTGGCGACTTTCACACCAAGATATGCTAGTTTCAGAGGTTTCTATAGCACATAGATTTAAGCAGGAGGGTTCTCCTGCACAGTAAGTTTGTAAAGAGGACAGAGGAATTACATTCCAATATACATTCCAATATCATTTTCTTTATCCAATTAAAAGAATGTTAGACATTATACCAAACCAAACAATATATTACACAATTCCTCCAAACAGTAAATCATATGACCAAGGGATCAACAAGAAAGAAATCCAGAGCACACAGCTGTAGAGGGGCAGCTACCTGTCCTAGAGGGAAAGTAAGACAGACATACCACCCATGCTCATAATCCTAATGCCTACTCACACATACAAAAGGCACGGATACTACAGATTCATGGCAAACAGTGAAATGTTTGTTACCCCTACAAATACAAGCGTGTACAAGAAGAAACCCCAGATTCAGCCACCTGCCCCCCATAGACAGCTGAAATGCTAGTACTCTGGAAAACAAGGACACAAGAGAAAGGAAACAGTCAGCACTAGTTATTTAAAAAATGACTAAAAAATGCTGAACAAGAAAACAAGGCAAAAGAAACAAAAATAAAACAGTAAATTACTAGGGATCCCTCCAGATACTAGGGATCCCTCCAGAACACCCTCCAGATCCCGGTGCTGTAATCCACCAAAGGAAATAAAAAAACCCAAACAAACACACACATGGCCCCTCAAACAATCAAAACTGGAGAGGAACAGAGAGAAACATGAAAAAAACCCAATAAACTTTACATTTAAATATCACACCACAGGCAACAGCAAGCTACATTAGAGAACACTACAAATACAGTTTACGTTCATCTTCTAAGGAGGCAAAGCAGCAGCAGTAAATCTTTCTGCAAAAAAAAACAAACCAGCTAACATTTCACAAAACCCAACTGCATTACATTTGTACATTAGTATTACTGTGGTTTACCTCTGTGCACTTCTGACTCAAGTATAAAGTAGTAATGGAACCCCTGGCGCCTGCTACCACAACCCTACACAAAGACATCATCAAGTACAATCAAAATACAGCTCATACACAAGGTTATACTTAATCCACCGTACTCATACTGGAGTTTTACCTACTCTCAACTAGCAACAATGTGATATCCTATGAAACACATTCGTGCACAGACCTTCGTTGGCCAGGCAGTATACCATCCAGAAACATCCGGCGAAACCCTAGGAAACCCGCCACCAGTCAGCCAACAGAGTTCAGGTACACAAAGTCCTCAAGAACCCAAACCACCAAAGGACTCAAAAGGCCTACCTGCTAAACCGGTTTTATACAAAATGCTAAAGCATGTTAGCCACTAAACAGTTAACTGGAGGTGTGTCCACAAGAAAGAGCTATGGTGGCTGGGGCAGGACATACCACCTGAGACACCAGACCTAACAGTGCTTCTACTGATTACAATCACTTCCTATTGCGACTTCTAAGGCATACGTACTGAAAGTCAGCAAAATGACAGTGTTCTCAAACAGGATCATATGGACAGTTCCACACATATATGAACAGGCGAGTGTGTTGCACTCTGCTTGTAGGGAAAGCAGATGTAAATCATCAAAGAGGGAATAAGGGATGAATTTATTAACATATTAAAGGTGTTGGAGCTCTATTGACTTCGATGTAATATGATTTCTTACTATTCATATATATATATATATATATATGATATGAAGCCTGTTTTCACATTTTATCATTTAGATTTTCCCATGAGATGAATTTTGGCCAAAATTTCTGCTGCTTCTGAGAATTTCACTCCACTACATTATTTTTAGCACTTCACCTATAAGCTAGCAAGTGGCAGTAAATGTTTCCTTAATCCATCTGTTGTAATGTGTCCTTAGCTTTTTTTTTAAATACAGTCCTATTTTCCTCAAAGAGATCTGATCTGAACATAAATATCCAGTTGAACAAACACTGTGAAAAAGGCCACAGGATTTTTGCCCTTTCAGCTGCAATAAGCAGCTATGCCACTTCATTATATAAACACCCACCTTCTAAGTCCACCACGAGACTGTTTATATGCATGGTTTGTGTTAGCCATCCTCTGTGCCCAGGTGGTTTCTAAGGGAGATCTGGAATCGACTCATGAAAGCAACATGGACTCAGGAAAACGAAATGGACATGAGACTGAATAATTACCAAAGATCAGAACTAGAAAAGAAGCAAACCTTAAATGAGGGGGAACCTTGCTTATTGTCTTATGTGTGTGTATGACTTTTGCATGCAGTCACTACTGTAACATCATTCTTCCACAGCCTACAGCAGCATCTGGCTCAATAAAGCATCAAATAATCTGTTTTTCATTTTTCTCCAGTTCTGTCAGACTGGAGGTTTTTCTGTAATGAAAAGCCTCTTATCTGAAGCTGTGCTGAATCTGCAGGGGTTTACTTTTCTGCAATGCAGTGCCTGTAGCTAAAAACATGTCTAAACTCAAATTTCCTACTAAAGACCTATCTCAGAATCACACAGAAGTGAGGCAAGACATTTACTAATGTACTTAAGTAATATTTTGATTGGGAATCTTTCGCAATATTTTCTCATTTCCTTTCTATTCATTAACATGTAGTCATTCATTTGGCTCAAGCTTTTATTTTATTTAACAGAGATAACAGTAATGGTAACATATGGCATTTTGATTTACAATGCTCAGTCCCATAAAAAGTTTTTTGAGCCATGAGTGTTTTGACTGATTCCGTTCGCACCATACTACGGAGGCCAACTAGTTTTGTTGTGTGCGGCAGAAGAATATGCGGTATATGTCTGCACTGAGGTTACCAACATTATATTTGTAGACATTAAATTCATACAATCCCAATATCTGAGAAACATAAAAGTGTGTGTGCGTATGTGTGTAATAGTATAAGAACAAAAACCTACAATTGCTGTTTATATTTTGCAAATAATAGTTTGTTATTAATCACTTAATTCTATTTGTGCGTCTATTCGGGTAGGAGTTGGGGTTGGGGGCCTGGCTTGTTTTGGACACAGGCAAAGGAAAAAAGGTTTCAAGGAAAAAAGGTTGGGAACCACTGGCCTAGACTGTTGCTACTGTGACTTTTCTGATAAGCTCTTTACAGCAGTAAGGACCCCTTCTCTGTTATTAATCACTAAAACCTTAAAAGTAAATATCTTCCAAGTTAATTTTTTTTTTTCCTTCATCATACATTACTTCTTAACATAAGTTTTGATTTGATATATTTTAACCATTGTAAATTGCTCTCTGCCCACAAGTATTTTATGTATGCTTTTAAAATTTCCCTGTTGAGGGGAGTGTAGTGTAGATCCTGTTATACTCAATTGTTTATGGACCATGCAAAGCTTTCCTTTTAAAGTAATGTTTCAATCAGTTAAATATTACTAAACTCTTAAATATTGCTGAAGTAAGTACAACAAAGATGTTTCTAAAAGTGTCCATGGATGTGGATGTGTCATTAAGTTATTATGCTGATGCACATAACCTAAAACATTTATTTTTACCATATACACCCTTAGAAGTGGCACTCTGGCATCTAGCCATATGGAGAGGCCTTCTGATCTCAAGTACATTAAGATTTTATGGCCTAGCAATTCCAACCTAGCCAAGCATTCATGATGGCCTCTGACATCACGCTTGATTTAAGGACCATGGTATGGGTGCTCAATGCAATGACTGCAGATGCTCTTGTAAAGAAAAATGGCTGCCCTCACACATAAACATACTCACATAAGCACATACACACGTCACATAAATGAATTACGGTCAATGTCATTGCAGTTGGTTGTTCTGAATAAAACAAAACCAGATCAACTGAAGATCGATGACAGAAAAAAATTTAAATAGATGATTTGTTCTCATGTCTTTAAGGCCTGTTTGTGTTAATCTATATATAAAAAGTGTTGTTAATCCAAGTTAACAGTCTGGTTCTGTGTTATAGCTTTGTCAATAGAGCAGTAAAATGGCATGGTTCCCTGGAGACATTCAAATAAGAATGCATTCTGAAAATTGGAAAAATGCCAAAGAGGAAGGAAAGGAGAAATGTTGAAGAGATGATGAGGAAAAATCGGAGGGAGAGACAGACAGAAAGAAAGAGAGAGAGAGAGAGAGAGAGAGAGAGCAAGGGAGCTGTATTGGACTCCTGATTTGGATGACTGCAGCTCTTCTTCTGTCCTTGACTTTCAGAAGGACTTGGGCTGTCATTTGAAAATTACAGCCTCGGTGTGGAGGACGCGCCTACTGTCAGTCCTTCTGCTTTGCCTGGCATGTTCACCTAGTCCTGACTTTGCAGAAGTCAGTTCCAGTGTGCCTTTAAAAGAGGTGTGAGAGAACTACAACGTGTAAATTATTCAATGCTCAACAAGAACATGGCCCCCAGTGTGCATGACAACACTTGTTTAGCCTTGCCTCTGTTCTTACGTCCTCACCTCGCTTTTCTTTCCTAGGGGGCCTGTGACAGAAAGGTCATCAAATTTCACCCGCTTTAGTTCCTGCACAGCTCCTTTGGAATGTCATGACAGGATATCAAATTTCAAAAAGTCTCTGCAACAGATATGAGAGGGTGGGGGGCAGACAGATAGACAGAAAGAGAAAAGAGAGACTTTATCAAGTACTTATTACTTAACTGCAGTTGCAATGTCTTCTCAAGACTCACTTTGTCAGCAGAGAAGATGGCCACAATTAACACTTTCTGCTTACATCACACCCTTCTGAAAAAAACAGTCCTCCCACTCTACACAGGCACTGGGCCAACTGTCAAGACTGTTTCTGTACCACTGTGTATGCTGTCACCTAGCCAGCAACAAAATTAAAGTGACAGTGGTTTGTATCCACCAGCCTAAAAGAACACGGGTGAACACTTGTGTCGTTCAACACTGTTAAGGTCCTGGTCCTTCAGGTTTCTAAAGTAATAAAGTATGATTATATTTTCACAATTAATGTAAATTATTATAAATTACATAAGTGGAATGGCATAATTGTTTCTGGAAACATGAAAGTCTCTTAGGAATGCATTAGCCCAAAGCTTCAAATGCAGCCCGTGATTGAGACTGCAGTGGTTGTCTCACCAACTTTTTTTCTGATTTTATTTCTGATTTAAACAATCTCTGAGATGAAACATTATTTCTCACATTACTGTAAGCTTTTTGCATGCCAATCTAATCTACTTTTGTAAAGTATGTCGCCCTCAAATTTCAGGGTTCTTATGAGTCACATAGCCCAGTTGTATTGTCAGAGTAAAGAAATGTGTGACTGTAGTTCTGGCAGTATTGTATTGAGGCATGAAACTTTCACAAATGAGAAACTAGAGGCTACACTGTGTGAAAATGGGGATTAAAATTCATATAGACAGCTCCAAAAATGATGGAGTTGGCCTTCTGTGGCTTCTGTCACAAATTGTGCATCTTTGCCTGAGGCCAATGTGCCATCTAAAAGCAGGCCTGGCACAATAACCTAGAAAATAAATTGATTGCATGGACCTACATGCAGCTCCCCTGGGGTATGAAGTTCATGGTGTCATCTACAAGCTACCTTTAGGGCTCACCTCAGGTAACCCTCTGTTTCACCCCTTTGTATCCTTCACTAAGGTGCCCGCTCATGTATCAAGTTGCTTGCTCTTCATTCAGCTTGACCAAAACATCATTGTCCATTCATTTACCTACTCAGAGAACTCACACACTCACTAACCCAATAAAAATTGAGAGGGCTCACTCACACACTCTTGACTTTCCCCATGCATTCAATCATAGCTAACCTTTTTCTTCCTTGCACAATCTTGCTGTTTTTATATATAAATGAACCAAATCAAGTGCCCTTTAAATAAAGAGATCTTTTGTCTGCTCTGCATGTTGCATTTAAGATGACCATACTGTTTTGACTCTTCCCTTGGGAGGTGGCTGCTTGTTATGCCTGTCATGAATTTGGAAGACAAACTCACAGCAAGAAGAGATATGTGCTAAGGTACGTTTTAGCAGCCTAGATAAGTATGCCTCTTAAAAGTATCCACAATAGAAACAGCAGTGCTGGGAAATGTTAGCATGAGTGTAACCTTTCATACTGCACTCTCACATTTTTCTCCATCAAGAGCTAAAGTGTTGGTGAGGCAATCGAGAGTCAGAGTACATAGATTATGAGAGGAAAAAAGAGAGAAAAACCCTGGGGAAAGTGGAAAATATGGAATGATTTGTCTGTCAAGACTTTTTTCCACCACATGGTTAGTGTAATTGTGCTGTTGCTAATAATAATAACATCGCTCACTCATCTCTTTTGCCAGGACTATCACCCAGGGAAGGTAGGAGTGATTCTGACCAAATTAGTTCCACCTGCATGAGTAGCCTTTATGGATTTAGGGTACAAATTACCCAGGCTTAAGTTCCCACTTCAACAAAAGATGAAGGTTAGCTACATCACGATGAAAGGTGGCTTTAGTGAGACCAAGGCTTTCAGCACTGTCAGGTCTCTGAGACAGAGATGGTGATTTAAGGTTCAGACAGAGAATAGATGATGATCAGAAAATTGCAGGGGCCAAAAAGAAGGATGGATGTGTCTGACTACTGCTCACTGGTCTGCATATTCAGAATAATTACAGTTACCCTGTAAAAAGCAATGAAAATATGTATTTTTGTAGGAGCATACCAGTTGTCAGGATCTTTGCTTCATTGTAAGGACAATTCAAGTACAGAAATTAAAGAGGTAATTGACAGCAGTTTATGCCTACTGCCCCCTAGGCTTCCACTTCATGATTTTTAGCAGTTATATATCAGCAATTGTCTGACAACCTATGTGCATTTGCCAAGTGTCTTTACTGTAAATATTGCAGTTAGTGAGAAGATTTTTGTCACTTTTGTTATTTTAGCATGAACATGTGCAAGGGAAAAAGCACCATAACAGTGCAGTCTTTTGGCACATCATGTTCTGCTTACAATCAATGGCGGTGTGCATTTGCAGCTTTTAACCAAACGTTAAAGCCAAATGTTAAATGATGAAAGCTAGTGGGCTGTGAATAATACCTGTATGCTTATGTAAGAAATAAACATTTAGCCTCATGCAGAAAATTAAACAAGGCTTGTTTGTTTTGGCACAGTGAGCAGATAAGCTAAAATGGAATAATGCTAAGGTTTATGGGATGCTATTTTGCATAAATCAAAACAAAACCAGCTGTGGTTCCTATTTGCAGGGCCACTGGATCTCTATGTCACTGTTTGCTGGCCCCTGTGGATCTCCAAAGAAGCATGAATGGACAATTAGTTGTGTCAGAGCCACAAGCCAGAGCGAAGGGGAAGTCTTGGTCAACGGCCTAACATCATCAAAGGAACCATATCATTTCATGTATGACAAGCACATGTAGTTTCTTAGCAACAATAGAATTGACTCTGGGTGTATATGAAAGGTTTCAAGAGAGGGTTGAGCCAAGCATAAAGATCCTCATAGTGTTTTTGAACTCTAACAAGTCTTTAACTATTTTCCTTCATTTCTGTATTTACATGGATTCCAAAATCATTTCAGCTTACACTTCACATCCTTGCTGTTTGTTCTTGTGCCATCTTTTTACATAGAAATCATGGTTGACATAGCTGCTTCTTATTCTTTCAGTATCTTATTAACCAAACCTTCACCAAGATTTCAGTTTGGCACTTGCTGGTAAAGAAAAAATACTTTTTTGACAGCAGAACACAGTGAGTTGAATGCCAGCTTTTCTGTTTTTAATGGAAATGTAGTCTGTGTGAGATTTGTGTCAGTATTCTAAGGGTAAGAAGGAAGTCTGTCTGTCTGTCAAGCAAATGATGTGTAAAACAAATTATTTTATGCTTCACACAATCTTATTTCAGTGAGTACCCTATGCTGTCTCTCATGGAAGATATCTGTAGCAGGAAAGTTAAAATTCCATTATGGAGTACCACTCTGGTCAGGGAGTGCAATAAAAAAGTAATGAAATAACTGCAAACAGTGTCAAACTCCTCCCAGTTTTTCTCAGGGATGCACAGCCTTTTGCTGTAATAATGTTACTGACAGACAGAAGCTGTTTTATAGCCAGTAAATATTGCCACTAGCCCTCTGCTCCATTGCCCTCTAAATGACTCCTGCCATGACTGCTCACAGTGGAATAAACACCTTTAGGGTATGTCACAATGAAGAACAACCAAGCAACAGGGGTAGCACTGTATACCTCCCAGATAATGAACAAGCTTGTAGGGGGTCATGGTTAGTGAATAGAATTTGACATGGCAAAAAATAAATAAATAAATATATGTTTTAAGCAGAGATTTTTTTAACCCCAAAGCAGTTCTTTTACAAAGTTGAAGCAAGGAACTTGAATAACAATCACTGTAGCATAGCAATCAAGAATCAAATACCTGTGACGGTTCGGACTAGTTTGCCTCTGGTTCCCGGTCACGTGCCGTTTTTTTCTATTTTTGGTTGGACACGTGCCC
>JBBJLR010000024.1:849504-861635 GCA_037577145.1 Brachypetersius gabonensis
TCCTCACAGTGGTTTGGCCCACTGCCTTTTCCCCCTTCCCTTCCTCACAGTGGTTTGGCCCACTGCCTTTTCCCCCTTCCCTTCCTCACAGTGGTTTGGCCCACTGCCTTTTCCCCCTCCCCTTCCTCCCAGTGGTTTGGCCCACCTACTCTCTACACACAAGAGTCAGATGTGTGCCTGCGGTTTAATTAATGTGTTACTCCAGTAAGGAGGGTATTTTTTTCACTTTAAATAAAGCTATTGTCTTTAATGTAGTTGATGCAGACTCATTCATAAATTAGTTGTGGCAAAAATGCTGATTATCGATGTAATTTCCATGAATCTGCTATATTAGCGATTAAAATATTACTTATCTAGTTAACGTTAGTTTGTGACAACTTGACATAATGTTAACTTAACATTAACGGCCACAATATTGTTCAGCTGTGCATTTACTAAATTAGCATGACAATGCAATCAAAATACATGCTAATATCATGCTTTAGGACTTTTTTTCATGCTAGGATTACGCTTCACGTATGTATTTTAATGTGCACTTCGTAACATCGCCAGTATCAGCAGTAACTGGTAACTGAGGGACAGTCGGAGTTGATTCCTTATTGATTTTGTTTGCAAAACAGGTAGAACTGCCGTGAGACGGATGAAGTCCCCAACCCTTACCCTAAGCCTAACAGTCACCAGTTTGCACAGATACTGGAGGTGTTACGTACTGCACAGTAAAATACACAGGGTAATGAAGCGTTGTCCTAGCACGAAAAAGTGAAGCGTTGTCCTGGCATGAAAAAATCCCTAAAGTGGGATCGCAGCATGTATTTTGATTATATTGTATATGATATGATGGCTGCACGAAAAGTCGTGAGATTGGGTTGGGTTGGGTGAAACAATGTCTCAGGTGCAGGCAGTGCATTAATAACCACTGTGACCAAGCCTCTTATGGTATGGCATGGCCACATTCAGATGGACATTCATCCATCTTTCATGTTTACATATCAGGTTTAGTAGTTTATGACAGTGCAACACCTGGGGACACTGGGAATCAAGTTCCACACTTAGTTTTTGAACTTTTTTAACTCATATCCGACTGAGATACTCCAAAGTGTAGATGCAACCACAAGGCCCCACGGCGACAAACGAAGAAACACCATGGAACCTGCGCCAGAGTCCAAAACAGACGATGAGCTCATCACCCTCCACTGCCCAGCATTCCACTCACAAACGTTCAGTCACTCAGAGCAAGAGTAACTTTCCAATAGGACATGAGGGGACTGCAACATTCTGTGTTTCACTGAGACATGGCTGACACTCTTTCTCCAGGTTCTGCGTAAACCGTACAGCAAAGGCTAACAAATCAAAAAATGGGGGAGTCTGTTCATGGTGAACATCATGGTGAACATTTTGTGGTCTGAAGCAAAGAGAGTTTCTGGTCTCTCTCACTCCTGCTTGCCTTGTCTAAAATATTCATCCATCCATTATCTCCCGCTTATCCGGAGTCGAGTCACGGGGGCAACAGCCTAAGCAGGGAAATATTTACATTTACATCTCCCCAGCCACTTCGTCCAGCTCTTCCAGGAGGATCCCGAAGCGTTCCCAGGCCAGCTGAGAGACCTAGGACATCCCTGAGGTCTCTTCCCAGTGGGACGTGCCCAGAACGGGGGAGGCGTCCAGGAGGCATCCTAACCAGATGCCCGAGCCTCATCTGGCTCCTCTCGATGTGAAGGAGCAGCAGTTCTACTCTGAGCTCCTCCTGGAAGCCTGAGCTTCTCACCCTATCTCTAAGGGAGAGCCCCGCTACCCTGCGGAGGAAACTCATTTCGGCCGCTTGTATTCGCAATCTCATTCTTTCGGTCACGATCCAAAGCTCGTGGCCACAGGTGAGAGTAGGAACGTAGATAGACTAGTAAATCGAGAGCCTTGCATTCCGGCTCAGCTCTTTCTTCACCACAACAGATCCACTAACCGGAGAGGGCCATCATCTAAAATATCTGATCATTAATTGCCGTCCATTCTGCCTGCCTTGTAAGGATAACAACCCACCTCATCAGGGTGTGAGACATTTTAATAAAGCAAACCTCAGACAAGTTATAAACACATCACATGTCCAATTAGGGAAGCTAACACATTTAATCACTGGCATGTGTTGTTTAAGCAGGGCTACAAAGTTATTCCAAGAAAGTTTCAAGAAGCTCTGGTTACAAGGTCAGGCCCAATCAGAAGCCACACTACAGGACGCGCTCAATGACTCATGATCAGTCGGCATCAAAAAGTTTATTTGCTTACAAAATCATCCCCTTGCCAACCAGAAATCGTGGATGGAGGGAGCTATCTGCAAAGCAGTGAATGCCTGTACCATCAGTGACATGGGCAGTTACATGCTGTATAAAAGACATCAGAACCTGTGGAGTCAGATTTCCACCATGGTGACATGTATCGAAGGTAGCTTTGTGTACAATCACAGATTTAAAAACCAAATCCACCACTGCTGTGAACGTTGACCCTAATGAAGCTAATCATCACCATAGCAGAGCATGATATGTGCAGGGCACTTTGGAGAGTCAACATTAGAAAAATGTCAACTCCAGATCCCTGCTGCACTGCTGCACTGACCAGTGAACCGAGTCTTCAGCGCCTTCTTGTATGACTCAGACCATGATTCCCACATGCTTTAAAAGATCCACTATTTCCCAGCATTAGCAAACAGCATGCCCTCGGGTCTGAATGCAGGATCTCAACAAGTCTTTGGTCCAAAAAAACAAGGCAGTGTCTCTACTATCTGAAACAGCTAAGGACATTTAGGGTCACTCCAGTGATCCTGAGGATCTTTTACTCTGATGCTCTGGTTATGGAACAGTTCTGTACAGGTGATAGGAGGCTGTATCAGATCAGCTCTACTGTCTCTGCAGGACATTTATATCAGGAGATGCAGAACCAGAAGACTTCAGGAGTATTACGGCCAGATAAGAGAGACTCGTTCTAAAACTTGTTTCTTGAATATATTTTTCTTCAAATTTTTAATTACTTTACTTTTCTTTTTAGTTTATTGTAGCTACATTATCAAATTGCAAATTCTCACAGACATTTCAGAGGCCCACTACATATAGTACTTGTATAATGGTGTATGTGACAAATAAAGATTTTTGAATCTTGAATATGTTTAAAGACAGTCTGGTTCCATCACCAAGAACAATTTTGACTTGGTGAGTTTCAGACCAAACCCACTCAGAACCTCTCTGTTTACAACTATGATTACCCTTTAACTGTGTAGAAATCACTCTCATACGTCTCCTACAGTGGATTACAGCTTTTTGTCATCTTTCTTTCTCACTGTAGGCCCTGAAAATGAACAGCACCCTCACAAACTCAACCATTTACCTTGAAAATGGATGGAATTTCTCATTCCTGGCCATCCTCATCTTATCCTGCCATGCTTTCGGCTTCACTTTAAGCCTGCCTTTAAACACTTACATCATCATTCTCCTCTTCCCCGGCCGTGGTGTAATGGGTGCTTCTGATATTTTTAGCTTGAACCAGGCATTTGCTGAGATTTTGTTTGTGTTATTCGGGCCTTTCCACAGCCTGTGTGTACTAAATTTGTGTTTTTATGAGCCTCTAGGGTTTTTCCTTGGCATCAGTGTGAATGCTCGCTGTCTGTTCCAGTGCTCTGTGTGTATTGAGCGTTACTTGGCCGTGGTCCATCCAGTGACCTTCCTGAGATTCAAGCCATTGCGCTATCGCTTTGTGTACTCTATTGGGATCTGGATAATGTCACTTGCAGTTGGTATTACCTGTGCCTGCACATTTCCTAGGATGCCCTACAAAGTGTTCTCAGTCATGTATATCTTTGTCCTGACTACGGACATCTTCTGTGGTGTGTCAATCCTGAAGAAGCTGAAGCGCCCGGGGCCACAGGATGTGGAGAGCAATACTAGTGAGATGAATGCTGTCAAAAGGAAGGCCTTTCATATAATCTCTGTTAACTTGCTGATGTTTTTGGTTCAGAATATTCCGACATGTGTCACCTTTGGAATTGAAAGGTCTCTGTCTGAGTACACCTTCAGAACGACAATAGCAATTAATCTGTCTATCAACTTGGTGACAGGGTTTCTGCAACCGATCGGAGTTCTCCGCAGAACTGGAAAACTGGCATTAACACAGTCAGTTTGCTTTCCAACATGTTCCTCTGTCTGTTGTTCTAGTGGCACACCAGCATAATCGTTACAGCATGCTATGGCTTCATTTTACACTAGGTGACAGATCAAAGGGTTCAATACATTTACAAGTTATGTTATTGGAGCTACATAGATGGATTGAGACCAATTCTGGTGTCTGGATATTCTGTACTGTACTGCCAATATACCAAATTTGATCAAAACCCACCAAGGGGTTCTATGGGCTGCTGACTCCCACTGCAGAAAGAAATGTTTTTGGTTTTTTTTATTGTTATTATTATTATTATTATTATTATTATTATTATTATTATTATTATTATTATTATTATATTCACAGTAGTTGCCTTGAACCTTTCTTGTTTGGCCCTAATTACTATTTAAATGTATCATCTGTCTTTAAATCACTCTGTGCCACTAAATGAACATAAAGTGCTATATACTATATATAAAAGGTAACATTACTGAGGTTAATCTTTTGTCACATTTCTTTCAGTAGCGAATGTCATGCCTAGATTCTGAAGAAATATGTTTCTTTTTTGTGTGTTGTTTTTCTGGGACTTATTTTGGCAGTGATTCTTATGTTCAATGCATGCAGAGCTTCCTGGCAATTATCTAATGGTTAATCATCCCACTCATTAAACTATTGTGAGTAAGGATGGGAAACCAAAATTAGGTTCCAAATAAGAACTGATTCAAAAATACCTGGTACCGACTAGTTTTTTTTAATTTTGGTTCTGTAAATCAGTTCTTAAACAAAAACCTTAAATCTGCTAGGACCTGTTTTAGTTGAGATTCACTAGTTTTGTTTAAAAAAACAAGTTAAGCCCAAATACACATTAATGTAACTTTCTTCAGTTATTTATTTAATGTTAACAAATCAGTTGACTATTTGGTTTGAATCATTCTGAATAAAGTTTGTTTGTTATTTAAATAGTTGTCCTCTTTTTTTTTTATCTTTGTGGAATCAAAATAGGGAAACAATAAGAACCGGAAGCGGAATCGAAAAAATCCAAACGACATCCATCCCTGATTGCAAGATGCATATGTTTAGGCTGCCGTTTTTATGATGTGTCAACATCCCAAACCTCAAACAAGAGAACTGTCTGAATAAGAGGCACCTGAATAACCATGGATGTGCTAATACTCATCCTGTTTGCTTCATATTTGGCTGCAAACAATCCTGAAGCCTTAGGTTGCAGCACAATGAAGCCAGCAGACCCACATCATCGGCAAAAAGCGGTGATGCAGATCTAAGGTCACCATACCAGGCACCTCCTACCCACAATGAAATCCTGTCAATGAAAATCACAATCAAATCTGAAAACAATGGGCATGTCATGGATAGAGGCAGAATAATGGTGCAAGGAGTCCTTTATGTAGCGTGGTGGAAGAGCCCGGACGTGACAGACACGAGAGGGCAGGTAAGCCACGCGATTTGCTCTTAGAACGCTCCTAGAGGAGTTAGAGACCACACCAAGTTGGCTCGCGTTCTGTACACACACACAGATAGTATATAAACTGCTCCAAAGAGCAAGAGTACTCACGGTACCGAGAGAGACGAGTTGAGTTGAAGTAGGACACGTAGACATGAAGCATAGAGACTTCAATGGCTGTGTGAAGAGGTACCACTTACTTCCTGTTTATATACTTTACGTGAGTCATTTCCGGTGCCGATTGACGTCACGTGTTCTGGTGCGTGTGACACAGAGGGGCTAGAGGCATGGTATCTAATGACCCCTGATCCCAAAAAAAAAAAACAGAACCAAGTCCATGGCACCAGTGGACCTTGAAATGCAGAGACAAGCTCTCAGAGAAGACATACGGTTAGAAATCAGTAAGCAGTACTGGTAATCAGTAATCAGTACTGGCCGGAGGAGCAACCCAAGACACATCATACCCTAGTGCACCCCAAACAGCATACAGTAAAGTGTCTAATGCATTGAGAGTGCATGTGTAATTAGCCTGTGGCTGGGAAGGGGATTGTGGGTCTGAGGAGGTGGTCTTTGTGTTCGGCAGGGTCTGTGGAGTGCAAGGCTGCACCAGAGGTGGCTCGGAGTGGCAGCGAGGAACTGGAGGGCAATTGGGGACGCGGACACCATGTGGAGGGAGGCGGCGTCACAACGATGCCCTGTGGCCACTCAGGCTGGTGTGGGGGCAAATCGGAGAAGCTCTGGGACTGAGAAAGGACGGACTGGAATGACAGGCGCTGCCCGAAGGGCGTAGGGTTCGTCGGTTTTCTTTTGGTTTTGTTCTCTTATTTTTCTTTTTATTTATTTTGGTTATGAATGGCCTCTGCACCCTCTTTTCTCCTGAAGCTGAGTATATTGTCATGTTGCTTGCTGTGTGTTTTTGTGGGAAAAACACGTGTGGGTTGTGGGAGGAAAGTTAGTCTTGGGGGAGGAAAAACTCATGTTGTGGGGCTCAAAACACAATTGTGCTGTGCAACATTTATCTCTGTGGTCTGTGTTTTTGTTCATGTTTATGATCCCCCAGAGAACCTTATGAGTAAAATTTTTTTTAATTGTACATAAAGCAAAATGAATAGCCATGGGGACCTTTTACCCTGGGTCACCACATACACAGTGCATTCGGAAAGTATTCACAGCGCATCACTTTTTCCACATTTTGTTATGTTACAACCTTATTCCAAAATGGATTAAACTAATTTTTTTCCTCAGAATCCAACACACAACACCCCATAATGACAACATGAAAAAAGTTTGCTTGAGGTTTTTACAAATGTACAAATGTACAAATTTTCAAAAATATTAAGTAAACCATTTTGAAATGTAATCCATTTTGGAATAAGGCTGTAATATAACAAAATGTGGAAGAAATTATGTACTATAATTTAAAAAAGACAAAAGGTTAGTCTTTTGGTGTATACACAGCTTAGTTACACTGTCCAGAGTTAGGTCTCAGGTCCTAATTATTGTAGATGACTCTGGGCATAATAAATTATTACATTTGAGTTTAGTCATTCAATTTCATTTTCAAACATTCCAGTAAATGATTCTAGTTCGCATTTGATAATCATGAGAATTAAATATGCTGGTTTTCCTCAATACTACTTGCTAAGACTGTGTTTTTAAAAAAAAAATGTAAAGTACAGCTTGAGATAGTATTTATTAGAGTTTTTAACATGTATTAAAATGCAGTAAGTGAATATAGAGGTTCACACATACAAAAGTGGGCAAAAGTCTTAGGCACCTAACGAAATTTATGTGTACGCTTAGAAACCATGATGTAACATTAGAAAGATCATAAGAATTTCTTGGTACAAAGATTTTTGTGAGTTGCTTAGAACACAAGTTCAGTTCTTGATTCTTCTTCGATGCCCACGGTCATTCAACATGTTTGTTAAAAGCACATCAGATTTTAATAAATAATTAAAATGGACATTTACATGAATAAAATATTAAAAGGTAAGTGTTAAGAAAAGGGTCCAGATGTGGGCCATATAAAGCTATGCATCTTTGAAATTCACTTCTCATCTTCTCTTCTCATCACTTTTTAGCTATAGCCCATCAAGCTAAAAAGGGACCAGTAATTCCTGCTGTAAAGATACTTTTAGGAAGCCTTGAATCATTTAAGTGCCGTTGAGATGTCAATCATTAAGGTGAACATAATTAATAGATACAGGTCTTCCACATTTATTTACTTATGCAGCACAATCTATTGAAAAGCGACCCTTTTCACCCCCCAAAATATGTGTGGATCAAGGTTGTACAATCTAAGATTCATAAAATTTGGTTCAATGGGGAAAAGCAAGTATAAGTCAAATGAAAAGTTCTGCTGAAGTGAAAATAAGCTCACATCCTCTGCTAGAAACTTTCTGCAGTTTGCCATTGACAATTTCCATTTCTATTGTTAAAATTATATTTTGCCTTTTTTAACTGCCACAGAAAAAAAGTAACAGATATCTTGGAAAAATAATGATATACAAATGTAATTTGCTGGTCAGTATTGCTTTTTAAACTGGTGTCTGCACTTGGATGTTGGATGTATAGTGCTATAAAGAAAACAAGTGCTTATTGTAAAAAGGTGTATATTCTTTAAACATGTTTTTAGGTAACTAAAAACTCTCTGTTGGTCACTTTTATGCTTAATGCTCAGCATGCGATATAACACACTACCTATAACTGTTATGTTGTGTGTTCTGTTTGGCTTCCCTGGAGCTCCCTCTTTTGTCCAGCTCCAAAAACGGAAGAATGGCTGATACCCAGTCTCCCTTCACAAGAGACTCAGTCTCAGTGACCTGGAATTGTCGGGTCAGATTTGTTGCCTGGCTTGCATTATAGCCACTGTGTCGTCATAAAGCAGTCGAGATCCCAATTCACAGAATATGACAACTCCTTTAAGAGATGTAGCCAAAGATCAGCAATTGCAAGAAGAGAGGATAAAGTCCTGATTCGAAATGAAAAGTGGACTCTCGGCCACGCCAAGTGAGAAACATGTTATCTGTGGCCTCTGGCAAATTTCTGTCCATGGCCATGACCACATCTTCAGCCCTGTGAAGCTCAATCCAAACTGATCCGCCAACGTCATGAGAAAAGGTCCATATTAAATGACATGTCTTATATTTCTTCATTCTTCTGGGAAGCTCCACTCACTTCATTTTGTCATTTCTGCCTACTAATTCATTTTCATGCTATAACGCAGTATCGCTTCACGTTGATTGGTCTCTCAGGGCTTTGGAAAATATTTCTCCAACCAGACAGGCCAAAGTGGTGGATGACAAATAGCTTAAAGTTGCTTTTTAGTTGCTTGCCTGCTGTTATAGCCATTCCACCCAATTATTTTGAGGTTTGTGACTTAAAGCATGACCGCTTGTAGATCATTATCTGGGAGTGAAGGCCGGCAATTCCCTTTCGTGGGTTCCTTAATTTGGCACACAGATTGCTCCTAAGTGCTTGTTCCTTTCTAACTTTTCCTGGGCAATTATTATGTTCTTACCACGCTATCGTCAGTGCTTTAGGTTTAGAGAGATTGGTTCTATAAAAGAACAAGGCAGCTTTGAATACTCTGCTGAGATGTCTGATTTCTGGCACAGTTTGATGTTACTTATGTTTGACTGATGTAGAAAGTTGATGATCAGAACTGTTGTAGGTGAGATAGAGATGGGGAAAAACATGAAGATCATGCTGTTTGTCTTTTCCACAACCCTTTGCAGCTGTCAGGAGACAATAAACCTAGGATGATTTGTGGGGCAGAAATCACAGATGTCCTGTGGACAAGACACGAGTCCCTCATGGAGCAAAATGCTACAGCTGTGCAATGTCCTTGGCAAAGGATAGGAAACAGAGGGAGAAGGAGGAGTCTATTGCAGATTTTAGAAGTAACTCTTCTTAATGTGTGCTATAAATGTCACAAGAAGTGCTAATCAAATTGAATAAAGTATTGCTGTTTGTACATGCTGGCCCCGCTATTCTTAATGGACAGATCAGTGACCTTCTAAGTAGAATATTTGGAAGAGCCACTGGAGCAACCTCTATGCCCCAGATAAAGTCTGTCAGTGTTGACCTAAGTGAGACTGAACATTAAAAGCCAAAAGACATTCAAAAGGCTTTGCAAAAAGAGAAACACAATAGATGATGCAAATGGTAAAATACAACCAGGGGCTGACTGGGACAAAAAAATGGCCCTCGCATGAATGTATTCAACAAAGTATTCAATAAATTCTGATTTTACCCAGTTAAAAATTATGCAGCGGAATATTTTAATGAAAACACAGAGGGCATTCTGGGTGGGTGTGTGCATGTGACACAGAGAGGGAGAGGGAGAAAGAGACATTTTAAAAAGTGTGGATGTCTTTCATGACTGTATATTGTTCATAAATACAGAGAAGCTGCCTCTAACACTATGCTGTAGGTTTCCCTTGTAGGGATAAACGGTCTCTAACAGACCCACCAAATAAGCCTCACTGACTTCCTGCAGTGCCATGACGGCGGAGCTCTGGAAGCAGAGGTCAGTCTTGAAATCCTGATTAATCTCACACACCGGGGCACTGGAACAGCTTGCGGTTCAGCAGCTCCATGGATTTTTGGTAACAGCGGATCCCTCTCGAAGCCACGGTGCTGGGCCCGTAATGGTGAGGTTTCTTCACGCCACCGGTGGCCAGAGCGTCTTGCGAGCAGCCTTCATGGCCTGTTGCTTCCTGGGAGCCTTACCAGTGATGGATTTGCAGCCAGTCTGCTTTGTTCTTGCCATAGTAGCGAAGTGAGATGGTGTTTTGCCACAAGAATAATAGCAAAAATTCTAGATTATACAATCCTATGTATTGATCTGATTAATATTTACATTAAACTTTAAAAAATACCAAACAAAAACATGCCAGACGGAGCAGTGTCAATCTCGCCTGCGCTCCCGTAACCTAGCAACCATGATTATATGATGCAGCCACACTCATGCAGCGAGTATTCATACAGATTCCTACTCAACAGTAATTTTTATAATCACTGTTTTGTGGCTGTTGAACAGAACAGAGAAGGACAAATTCGCTTGAAATATCTACCCAATGGACCATGGGAGAATGTAAGGTGGTAAACATAGCAAGCCTAGAATAGTGAGCTGTCTTTGTTAGATACTGGGGAAAAAATTATATTATTTTAAAGAGCAGTCACAAACTAAAAAAACATAATTGAGAAAGGAGGTTATAACCAATGGGAAATAAAGTATTTTAAAAATGTATAACATAATGGTATCACATTACCACATAATTTTTTCTCATTATTGTACTAATGAATTGGATTATTCCAAAAATTTAACCAAAAAATGTTGTTGCCTGTAGTGGTGGTGGTAACACTATTGGAATAACAACAACATATATTTTAATTATTATTATAAACGGTAATAACTCATACAAGTAGTAGCAGTAGCATATATTGTTGTTGTTATGCTGTGTTGTTGTTATTATCATCAGAATAAAATGCCATGACATAAATCTGAGGTCATATCGCCACATCATAATATAGGGCAGATAAACTGCCACTTTATTCCACCCACTAACTGTAATTCTCAGCAAAATTCCCCAAAACTACACGCGGCCTCCTGTAGACCAAATAGCAGTCAAAACAGACAGAAGTCACTACTGTCGTGGCTCATTACTAATTTCTTATCGGATCATTAGGCCGTTGCTGGGGCTTTGGGTAATGCAGATTACACTTAGGCAGAGCCGGCTCAGGAGGGAAGAGAATGTTTCTAATGACACTGCTCTCCTGGGTGGAGATTGCATTGTTCGAGTCCCTCCAGCTTATCTGTATTTGTACCAATCCCCCCACCCCACCACCACACACACACACACACACACACACACACACACACACACACACCATCACTTCCTGCTCCTCAACTCCCTCAGGAGCAGCATGCATGACTGGGCCGCATTCTCCTCGCTGACTGCTTCGCATGCATGACTGATGCTCAGCTGAGTATTCCAAACTGATTCTCGCTCCGAAAAACACCCGCCGAGTGCCTTCAGACCCTCCTCGCTCCTTCGCCAAGTCATGCCTCAAGTGTGCATGAGTGCGCGACACCTGTCCTCAGCTGTCCTGCAAATAAATGAGGCACATGCCATTTATTTGTAGAAGAGAACACTAAGCATGTAAAAGCAACGATGTGATGCAATGACACTTTTGTTAAGATCCCATGTGGCACAGAGTATAATGCCTAAGCGATTTTTTGGTGGGGAGGGGGAGATACTTACTTCAACTTCAGCGAATTTGCTCAGATCTGTGATTTTGGCTTAATTTGCCAGAATATTTTTATGTTAAAGTGAGCAAATGACACTTAAGCTGCATTTTAAAAAGAGTACACTGCAATGCTCCCTTTTTGTACTTCAGAGCTTTTTTTAATCAGGGTTTGCAGTTGTCTGTGTATGTTTATGTACGTGTGTTTGTGTGTGTGTGTGTGTGTGTGTGTGTGTGTGTGTGTGTGTGTGTGTGTTTGTGTGTGTGTGTGTGTTTG
>JBBJLR010000024.1:861735-878136 GCA_037577145.1 Brachypetersius gabonensis
TTAAAACTGTTCTTGTGCTTTTAAATCATGACTATGCTCTAAATATGCTGTTTAAAATATTTAAGAAACATAGGGCCAGGCTACTGGCAGTAGATGTTATGACCAGTGATGCTGCCGCGACGGGGGGTGGGGTGTTGCATACCCCCAAAAAGTGAGTAGTTGTGCCCCTGGCTAAATGCAGAGGGTGAATTTTGTGCTGTTCACCCTGTGTGCTGTGGTGTGTTCACGTATGACAGAATGGTCACTTTCACTTTTACTTGAAATATTAAATCTCTTCCCCTGGTCTAGATGGGTAAACAAAGAATAACTTGAAAGACTGAAGGCAACATCAGAGTTGATAGCACATTTGTCCGAACGGGAGGTACAATAAGCATGCTACAGAACTTAATATATGATCACCGCTGCTATTGATATATGAGAGCTATTGCTATGAGAGCTATTGCTAGGAAAGCACTCCAAATATACAGCCAGGCAAATGCACCTAACAATAAAACACATAAAAAATTCTTAAAGCCCAAGTGGACTTAAAATGCTAACAATAGGACTAAAGCTAGTATTCCGCAAATAGCACCATACAGTTTTAACATGTGTAACATAGCCTGAACTATTACTTTCTCTGAATCACTAAATGTGCAGATGGAATGCAGAGCAGCTAGGGTGTCTGGAACCCTGCTTGTCTGGCCCCATTGCCACTGGAGCAGACTGGCCTCAGGATGGTCCGTTCCACTGTATTGCATTTAATTTGTCTGATTTCACCTGATACAGCAAAACATCTTTTATTTATTTGCTTGATAAAGCCTCTATCAAATGAACCACTGAACCTGAGAATAGCCTGCCAGACAATCCTCCCACCTGCATGCTCTAATATTCATTTTTATGAGGCCACTTCACTCCTCTTGTGTAGTGCAGAAGCCACCAAACATGAGACCTAGAAGCACAAAACATTAATAAGTGGATTGCATTTTGATAGTCATCAGTACCTGTCAAATTTATGCTATGCTAATGAAAACTATGCTATCCTAATACACCACAAATAGATTTCCTACCAAAAACTCCTAAGTATACATGATATTCACTTTAGACCAAATAATAAATAATGTTAGTTAAATAATGTGCAATTTACATTCTGTATTAACAGATCTGAATCTTCTTTCAGTTAGTTTGGATCTCAGAGATGAAAAAGCTTAAATTCAAATAATTATTTCTTTCCTCAACTTTTTAAATTTAAATTTAAGTCTGCTTATAAATACAAATGTGTTGGTATGGACTGAAGATTTAGAAGCTGTACTTTCCACAGAATATCACTGCTTGTGACAAAGAGCTATACGTGAGAATCAATTAAAATGTCAGAAGTCAGTAACCTCTTGTCACGGTTGCCCCCGTGAACCCAAGATGTTGAAGGAGTCCAAGGAGCAGCCATGTCTTTGCTTGGAATATTTATTTAAACAGAAAACAAAACAGAACACAAACCTGGCTCAAGGGCCAATACAGGGAATCAGAACGTGGTCTGTGGAACGTGAAAACAGGCAATACATACAAGCACTAGACACACAGTAGCGACGTTAATGACCCGACCCTGAAGGTGACTCTAAACAGAACTTAAATACAGAAAACAGAATACACATACAACCAATGAACAGACAGAACGTGTTACCCTGAGTACCCCTCAGCTGAAACCATTTCACAGGCCAGGAGTACTCACGGTGTCAAAATAAGAGTCCCCAACATACAAAACAGATACATACTCACAGCTTCACCTAGTGGCAGCTGCCTGGACCGTGACACCTGTTTATTTGAAGTTTGTTAATGTCACTTTTAGAGAGTAGCAGTGAGAGACTCAGACTTTTAGAGACTCAACCTGTGAGTGTTATCACAAAACAAAAATACATTAAAATGTTGCTTCTAATTACTCAACCAACTAACTTATAAGCAAAAAAGAAAGCTATTCCTCTTAGGGTCAGAGTAGTAAACTGTTCCAGGTTTATAACAGTTTAGTAATTTCCTTTCAGCAGTGCCACTTCAGGCAACTGCGTATGGATAAAGTCAAGACTGCTCAAATCTGTAGCTCACTGACCAAAGATTTATTCTAAATTAACTGTGGGTGCTATAGCTTATTCAATATGCAATAGCACCACCTCGGACATGCAAGAGATGTGGCTCTAATAATAAATTGGTGTTAAAATTCCATTAGTGAAATCATCATCACCGGGGGTATGTTACAGACAAATGTCATGAGTTTATCGGTAATGTGTGCTAATAGTCAATACTGCACCGGGGGTATGTTACAGACAAATGTCATGAGTTTATCGGTAATGTGTGCTAATAGTCAATACTGCACTGCAGGTTCAAGTCTCTTGATATTCATCTCACAAAGAGAAATTCCATACATCAGCACACACTTAGGCTAATAGATAATCAATACTAAATATGTAAAATATGTGTCCAACACATTAACTCAAAGTGTAAAACACTCCTGTCCCAACACCAATACCCAAATTACAGTGGACCGGTTTCATGGGACAGCACTCCAAGTGTGGTGGAAGGTAAAAAAGAGGGTTACATTTTGGGTCTATTTTTCATGCGCTGTTGGATCTTAGCGGCTATTCCTTTGTTTCATTTGTCCATAAAACGTATGTTTTTGTTTCTCTGTGGCTTTGTTCAGCATCTATAAATGTGGGTGTGTTTATGAATATAACTTCCAGTTTGTTTTGTGGTGCCATCCAGGCTGACCTTTGAATGGAGTTTTTCATGCAAGAATGAAACTGTCTTGAGTAATGTGATTAGCCCAGCTCAGTGGTTTCAGATGGAACCATCTAACAGATCACGAACAAAACTAGGTCTAGAGAGTAGGCAGACCCATTGGCAAAAAGCAATTGTTGAGTTGGCAAGGAAAGAGGTCAATGGCCATACAGAATCAGCCTCTAATGCTGCAAAGGAAGTAAGAGTGTTTTATCGACATGATCCAGTTAAAAATGTTGCATTGCTACTCCTATTTGCTGATTAGATTCTTGGAGATGTTTTCGCTCTCCCCTTTGTGTGACCATAGAAAAATAACGAACAAGGTTCAGAAAATGGACAGGTTTCTAAATGATGCACATAAAATGGCAAACCCTACAGGGAGCAGACAGTGTGTCTGTTGAGGCACCACTGAGAGGTAGTCTTGATGCACAGTTGGATTTGTTTAGCTCAATTTTGGTAAATCAACTAGGACTATCAGAGTAGTTATAAGAGGCTCAATTGAGTGTGTAAATTATGTCTGCCAACATAGGATGTTCAGCCTCCTTCTCACTGACATCACCTCTACGGGTCGCACGCACATTGAACCAATCTTTGGGTCTGCTATTTATACACAGTTGTTGCACACTATTTACATGTACATTTACATTTACAGCATTTAGCTTATGCTATTATCCAGAGCGATGTACATCAGTGCTTAAGTACTCTACATCTGTTCTTCAACCTGTACAGCTAAACCTAAATTATTTATTTTGTTTATTCAAGAATCTTTTAATCAACCATTCTTTGTTTTTTGGATGTTGTATGTACACTTGCCACTTCCCTGATACCCCACTGGAACTTCTACCATTTAATAAACCTCTCTTCACTTCTTATTACAATGTCTGCAACTGTGTACATTCTCTGCACTGGTTCTAAATTGTCCAAATCATTGGAATTCTATTCTTTACCCTAACAAGCTGCCCAGTGGCAATAGTATCTGCGAGAATCACAGAATTATGTGTAATTTTATGTTACCATTACAGTTATACTGTATATGTGGTTCGAGCTTATTTTTACTTGAAACATTCATTATTTACTTAAGCACACAGGAATATTTTTCTTAAAAAGAGTTAAAAGGCAGTTTTATATTTGTTTAACACTAAGTCAGATACACAGAGAATCGCAAAACACAGACTGAAACACTGGGTTAGGGAGGACCCAGGAAAGAGACACATGTGGAAAAACTAAGGAGGGGGCAGGACTAAGGTGGAGACACATCAAAACAATAACAAACTCATTAGAGAGGACTGGCTGTGTAAAGGGGACTAGACAAAAGACTATGTGTGGCTGGGCAAGCAAATGAACAGGGACTGGGGGGATCAACACTGGGACAGAAACAGGGACTGAAACAAGAACAAACACCAGAACAAAAGAGGAAGTACCAAGAAGCTGATGTGATGAGTGGACAGGGAACTGAAACAAACGCTTGGCAGCAGAAACATCCTGGCCTGCTGCCACCTGGTGACTAAATTGCTGGTCTTGAAACTATGGGGTCTTTGGCAGGGGGCCAGAAGACTGGGAGGCTACCAACAGGGGTCTGAGAGACTTGGAAGTCCTCTGTGCTGAACCAGCAGGCTGGGGAGCTGGCAACATGGGACGAGGAGATGAAGCTGCTTGCAAAGGGGAACCAGGTAGCCGTGGGCAGCATCTGAGGATGGAGGAGATGGAGCGGTCAATGACAAGGAACCCTCTGGGCAGCAGGGGTGGAATGATGATGATGTGCCCTGAAGAGCAGCAAAGGTAGTGATGAGCTGCACTTCAGGGCAGCAGGTTGCAATGAGGTGCCCTCAGGAGCAACAATGGGATGCTGGTGGCAACAAGTTGCCCTCAGAAGCAGCAGCAGGCACTGGCCTTGACAAGATGTTGTCCATGGCAGTAGTGGGTGCCAACAGTGTCAAGGTACTCTCTGAGGCAGCAAAGAGTTCTGGCTGTGACAAAGTGGCCTCCAGTGTAGCAGGAGGATTTGGCAACAAGTAATTATCAATATGAAAAAAGAAGATGTCAGCTGCAAATCCATACAAAATACTAGGTTGCTACTTAGCTACCTGGAATTACCTGACATGAAGCTAATGCTAGCAGAGCCCCGATACGGTCTCCCAGTCAGAATTGATGTGACTGTATCAATGTGCAACAAGTTGTGCTGCATCTTCAAATAATAAAATAATGATACAAAAAATTTTAAAGATTCACAATCTTAATCATTTAAAATCATAAAAAAAAAATACAATAATTGTATTTAATTGTATTTAAATAATAATTGTTATAAAAATTGAAAAAATAGAAAAAGGCGATGGCACAGTTCTGTCAAGAATGAAGAGCTAGCAACCCGAATAGTTCATCTGCCTGGCTAAAAGCTTTGCTAGAGAATGAAATCAAACAGCTTCAGCAGGAAAGACCTAAGAAATATCATTCTGTAACCAGCTCTTCACCTTTGCCTGTTGGCCCAAAGATGGGAAACTCTATTCAAGATGGACTACCCAGACTTCCCCCAAAACTAAAAGGTAATTACCAGCATTGTTGCAGTTACAGGTAGACAATGGAATCTGGAGCCTTCATATTCAGACATCATGTAAGAAGCTGACATAACCCAAAAAAGGGGCCTAGAATTTTCATTGATCATGAACCTGTTCCTGGGTACATTACTGCAGGTCATTTGGAAGTTACACCATTTCAAGGGTGCTTTTAATAAATCCCTCCATCCTGAATGCAATATATGGGCATTCATTGAGGACCCAAGACCTGGAGTTACTGCTGTTCTGGAACCAGCAGACCGAGCAGACTCTCATGTTCTGCTGGAGATTAATGAAAAGGTGCCTGTTTTAGTTTTTTTCTGTTTGAGGGTAAAAAAGTCAAAACAGGGCACTCTTATTGTAAACCAGCCACCAGCCACCACTGGCCTTAGTAAACAACAGGAAGAGAAACTCCACTCACTTTTTTTAAATGATAGATGATATTTGCAGCTAGTGACAAAGACGTGGGGCTCTTTGATGTTTCTCATCAAATAAATACTGGCAGGCAACCATCACAGCACACACCACTCAGATTTCAACCAGAGGAACCAAGGCTTCTCCAAGAAATGTTAGATTCTGGCAAAATCAAAGTGGTCGTCCACAGACTTCTTCACCCAAAAATTTAAGTATTTGGAGGCAGCCGCTGTTTTCTCCACATTGTACTTAAAGACTGAATACTGTCAGAGTTGTATGAGGAAGACAGATGTAAAATCTCATAGAGCTATGGAGGTTGTGTTTCACAGGTTGCAATGGCAGAATTAGCTCTTAACTTAAACTACATAACATTTTAGGTTAAAGGTCTGTGACTATTTGAGCAGCCTAGAAGCTGTTTATGAGCGTATCAGTCAGTGTGGGTTAAAATGTAAGCCCATCACATGTCATCTTCTGAGAACTTAAGTTCTATTCCTGAGGCATCTCATTAATTCAGAATGTTGCAGACTGGAAACCACAAAATAATTTTCAAGAAATCAGAGCATTTCTGGGGCTTTGTAATTATCACAGACACTGTTTTGCTGTCTCTGGCACTAAAGGGGGCACATTTTATTGGGCTAAGACCCAGTAAGGTGCCTTTAAAGAGCAGCACCTGCTCTTTCCTACTCTATGAAAGGTTTTCTTGGACACCAACACCTCCAGCTGCAGGGTAGGAGCCATATTCACATAGATCCCACTTGAGGAGGACACGGCTATTGCACATGCCAGCTCTCACTTGCAGAGTACCCAGCAAAAATGCATGAACTGCTTGCAATAGTTAGATTTACAAGGCAATGTAGACATTACCTACTGAGACTGTTTACTCCTGTAAACAGAACATGTCACCAAAAGAACAACAGGAGCAACAGGAGTGTCACACAAACTGAATGTTGCAGTACAGCTAGGAGGAGCACAGCAAATGCAAGATCCCTGTGTAGGCCAGCTACAAAAATGGATGGACGAGGAAGAGATTCTTGCACATGAGTAGATTGCATTAGAGAGCCCAGCTGTCATAAAGGAGTGCTATAATACCGTTGTTAGGACTTTGCTTTGCTACTATGCTTATTGGTGTCCAAATTGCTCAAACAAGAGGTTATTGACTCTTTGGCCACCTCAGAATCCGAAAAACACATCCAACAACACTTTTTCTGGCATGGAATGGGTGGAAATGTGCAGATACTCATAAAGAATGAGTCAATCACATACGGATCAATAGGATAATTCTGCAAAGTACCTCTTTAGTCTTTCCAGTTTGGAGAACCTATGGACCAGCTACACCTTTGGGCCAATTCCCTCTCTCCAGTGGAGGTGACAAATACACAGACGTGGTTATCAACCAGTTCACTCAGCAGACAGCTGACATCACAGCTAAGAGGCTGGTGTTTGAGTTCATTGCCTAGTTCAGAGCTCTCCTAGAAATACATACAGACTAAGGCAGAATCTTTGAAAGTGAATTATTCACTCCTACAAATTATCTGATGTTATGTGGATACAAGACAAAAGGACAGGCACTCAACACTAGTCATCATATTTAATTACATTACAGAGGGACATGCAAACATTTTTGCATTGACTGCACTTACCTGATATGTTTAAGGATAGCATCAACCAACATTAACCAGTGATGACATCAACCAACCAGGAGGGCTGATTAGTACTGAGCTTCCAACCTATATATACATCTGACCATATTCTAGTACTTTTGTTGAATGTTTAATAGTACGGTGGAATTATGATTTCTAAAGAAAGTGCTGCTTTGGGGCCTCAGGATGATGGCACAGATCTTTCTGGATGGCCTTCGTTTAAAGCTTTCTTGACATAGACATGTTTAACTTTTGTCTGGCTGGCATCATGCAGCCTCTCAGAGTGAGATCTGTGGTGTAATGATGTGCAATGCTCAAGGTAAGACTGTTTTAAAATTCAAGTTTATCAGATATGATCTGCTTGTCCCAGTTTGCCATTCTTAGTTCAGTCATCTTTAAGGGGAAGGGGTATTACCTTTAAAGAGTTTGGTTGTGTTATTCTAGCAAGCTGTACTGTACTGATAATGCCCTTATGGCTCATGAGTAATGTTGTTTATTTCATAGTATAGTATAACATATAGTTAAGAGACAGAATATTTTCAAGTTACAGAAAGGAAAAGGTTAATATTGCTTTGATACGGGATTTTATTAAGTGACTTAACTGATCTGGAACATGCTATGCTACAGAGTGTGTCATGTCAGCTCGAGGAATGAGGCAAAAAAATGCAGGCATTAGCATGCAGAGCTTGGCAGAATAAAATGACTCTCCTTCTTCTAGTCATGCAAAAGGCACCTGTTCAGCAAAGCATGGACCTTCCATTTCAGTAACACAGTCCCAATAGTATGATTACTCCTGTTCAAGAGCCACGAGGGGCACAAGGGTTAGGGGCTCTCCTTCCAGGCTTAGAGGCTCTCCTTGAGCCTCTATGGGGGAATCAAGCTCAGGGGCACTTCAGCCTTGTTGATTAGTCTAGGAAACAGGACATGTACACACACACACACAGTGGGGCTTGAGGTCTGCCAAGTCAAACCTCAAGCCCCACTGAAGCCCCCATGCCCCCATTGCCAATGGTAAAGCCAATGTAGTTTGTGTCTGGTTTGGTTGGGGTTGGCATGAACCACTCGTCTATCTGGATTATTAGATTAGATTAGATTCAACTTTATTGCCATTACACATGTACAAGTACAGGGCAACGAAATGCAGTTTAGGTCTAACCAGAAGTGCAATAAGCAGGATAAAGGTAAAAGTTTTAAGTTATGAGTATACGTAAGGTGATATGTACAAGAAGAAACTGAATATTTACAAATGGATGTACAGTAGTATGAATATAATATACAGTTTATTAACTATAATCAGGAATTAGAAGTAGATGAACAATTTTACAGATTGCTACAGTGATCTTAAATATGCATGGATATGAACAAAATTTACAGTTTAATTATCTCCAGGATTGACATATGTATAAAAATATATAAACAGAATTTACAAATGTGTCTGTGCAATGGATATATACATGTACATCATGGTAGCACCGATGAGGACAATTTGGATTATGTCAGGGGTAAGCAATCTGACTCGCTGTCAGAGACCTTTGACCTGTGGTTCATCGTGAGTCTGCCTGTCTCTGCCTCCGTAAAGAAAACACAAAGAAAACCTCGCCGAAGAAGGCGATCCAACACTTTTGAGTTTCCTCCTACCACCACACATCCGATGGCAGTTTCAGCCAGTTCAACAGCTTCAGCCAGTTCAACCGCTGAATCCACTCAGTCCCATACAGGTCAGTTGAGCGTCACTCAGTCCCATACAGGTCAGTTCAGAGCCACTCAGTCCCATACAGGTCAGTTCAGCTCCACTCTACCCCATACAGGTCAGTTCAGCTCCACTCAGCTCCAAACAGGTCAGTTCAGCTCCACTCAGCCCCAAACAGGTCAGTGCACCACCACTCAGCCCCATACAGATCAGTTCAGCGCCACTCAGTCCAATACAGTTCAGTTCAGTGCTACTCAGCCCCATACAGGTCAGTTCGGCACCAATCAGCCCCAAACTGGTCAATTCAGCGCCACTCATCCCTATACAGATCAGTTCAGCGCCACTCAGCCCCATACAGACAAATTCGCCGCCAATCAGCTCTATACAGGTCAGTTCAGCATCACTCAGCTTAATCAATTTCAGCTCAGCTCCACTCAGCCTAATTCACTCAGCTCCATAACACTCAACTCAATTCAGTCCGGTTCAGCCTTACTCCTTCCAGCACAACTAGCTTCTCAGCTGCTCCAGCCACTCCTATCGCCTTCTCAGCTGCTCCAGTCAGCCCAGCCGGCTTTGTAGCAGTTCGTGCACGCCGCTCTTAGCCAGGGGGTCAAACTAGCACCCCACCAATGACTGCTGCTCGCACCCTACCGACAGCTGCTGCTCGCACCCCACCGCTGCTGACTCCTGACCTGTCACCAGTCTCCGCACCGGGTGACCTGACTCCTGACCAATCACCGCTTCCTGCATCGGGTGACCAGACTCCTGACCCAACACCGGTTTCTACACCGGGTGACCTGACTCCTCGACTCCTGCTCCAGCCTTCCTGGTTCCAGTTCCAACCTTGATGGTTCCAGCTCCGGTCGACTCCAGCGCCAGACTCTATTCCGACTTCTTCGACTCCTGCTCTGGCCTTCACGGTTTTGGTTCGGTCCTTGACGGTTCCACCTTCGTGACTCCAGCTACAGGCTCCATAGCTCCTGTGCCAGCCTCCACTCCGGCGTCCTCAATTTCAGGACCGACCTCTGCTCCAGTTTTCACACCGGCTGCCCAGACTTTTGTGCCGACTGGAATGTCTGCCTTGGCCGTTGTGGAGCGGAGCCTGCCTGCTCCTTCTCCTTCACCTCAGCCCTGGACGGGAGCCCTGGATGTTCCCGCATCCCTTCCCCTTTATGTTGGTTAAGGGACTGGGAGTGTTTGTTTCGGCGCCCTGGTGTTACGCCTTAGAGGGGGGTACTGTCACAGTTCCCACCGGCGACCACCAGGGGTCACCATCGGACCAAGGACTGCCTAATTACTGATCACCTGATTGGTATCACATAGTCTGTCTCTACCTGTGCCTTGTTTCCTCACCCTTGTTCCCTGGTATATATAGTGGTTCCATTCAGTAGCTCGATGTAAGAACGTACTTCACTTTCCTCGGTTCGTGTCCTTTTTCTCACCTCAACTCCCTGTTTTTGTTTGGCCACCGGGCCTCTGTTTTGTTCTGTTTTCTGTGTTTCAAGTTGTAAATACGCCTCTACTACAGAACCTTCACTGGCTCCCTGTGGTTGCTGTTAATACTTGCCTTCAAGGCTAAGAATGGACTTGCACCTCCTTACTTGTCTGCACTGATCAAGCAGAGTGACACTTCTCATCCTCTCAAGGCATCAAGCCCCGCTCTTCTTGAACCTCTGTTGCTCAAAAGAAGAGGAAGACATGCATCTAGACTCTCTTCAGTCTTGGCCCCCCAGTGGTGGAAGAAACTCCCTTTTGCAATCAGATCTGCAGAGTCCTTCGCTGTCTTTAAGCGTCGTCTGATAACCCACCTCTTTAAGGAGCATCTTGGAGACTAACCAGTCCTCCTGCACATCTCTTCCTATATATTTAACAAATCCCTCAGCCACTCATCATCTTAACTGTTGTTCCTTACTTGAGTATTAATTTCTGACTTGCTTTTTCTCTTTTGGTTTGTAATGGTGTGTAACTTGGTTAAATAGCTGTTGTTGATTTAAGTGTAGTTTTATAGGTTTTAAGAACAGTTGCGGATTACTTTAAGCACTGATGCACGTTGCTCTGGATAAAAGTGCGTCTGCTAAAGGCCGTAAATGTAAGCGTAAATAAACCCTTGTCACCGATGTAAGTCTGCGCATGTTCATCCTTGTATTCGTTCCCGACAGGACAGAGCCAAAGCGTGACAATATAAACCGCTAATCATCACAAAATCAAAATTAGTCTAAATATTCAGCCATGAACTGTTCCAGAGTTATGAGCTTTAGGCTGCAACCAAACAAATTGTCATCCAAAGGGGCCACCAAACAATGCCCCCATACCTGGGAGGGGGGTGTCTCTGATTGGCCAGCAACCAAATGGTGAGAGGGGGGGTCTGAAATCACCCCCAGCTAGCATAAAAGGACAAGACTGTTGACCATTTCTCGGAGAGAGCTACCAGGAAGAAAAGACAGCACCCTCTGACTTTCAGCATCTCCACTCCACTGGAGACTCCACTGGATCTCCAAGGCCCTGTCCTCTGTCCTCAAATTTCAAGACCCAAGGCCTGACACTTCCCTCCATATCTTCAGCACTAAGACTGACACCCGAGACTCCGCCCCATCTCCAGGACCAGCGCATAAGTAAAACCTTTTCTCTCATTTGATGAACTGTGGCCACAAGGGTTGAACATACCGCTAAACTGAAAGTGACAATCTGATCATACGTGAACACACTACAGCACACAGTGTGAACAGCACAAAATACTTCTTCTGTATTTAACCGATTTACCAAGTGAAATAGGGGGCAGCTACGAACACAGTGCCCGGGGAGCAGTGTTTGGGGATGGTACCTTGCTCAAAGTACCTCAGAAGTGCCTAGCAGTCTTGGGAATCGAACCCAGGACTTCATGATCACAGGATGAATGCCCTAACCACTAGGCCACCAACTGTGCTGTCGTGTTTTATGAAGCTTGCTGGTCAGAGACTGATTGACATAATCCTAGCAATATCACTCATACTATTATTAGGTCCGTCATTTTGTTTTATGTTAATGTATGTTTTATGTTGTCTCGTGTTAGTAAATAAATGTGTCTCATTTGTGATCGGTGATTCCATTTTTCTTGTTCACCGGAGAAATCACTTCATGGCTGCATTCCCTACCTTGCTGTCATTATAGACTAAAATGAAATTCTAGCAATTGCCCCTTTTATCTAAAGCAAGACTCCTCTTACTTGCACAATTAAGAAGAGCTTTATAAAGGGGTGGAGGTAGCTCAGTGGGTAGGATACTTGCCTCCAGATCATGGGTTCGAATCATACCTTCAGCATAACACCACTGAGTCCCTGAGCAAGACCCTTAACCCCAAGTTGCTCCAGGGTTACTGTCCCTTGTTAGAGAATGAAAGTAGCTTTGGATAAAAGCGTCTGATAAATGCCATAAATGTAAATAAAGGCTAATTATTGTATTCTTGCATGAACCACCTCGGCGGATGAGAGGTTCATGCTGGAAATACTTAATCAAAGCCTGTCTTTGATATAAGACCCCTAATAAAAAATTTTTTTATCAATTCATGATTAATCATTAATTAATCAATTAATGAAAATAGAGGTTACTTAAATAGTGGAAAAGTTTTATTTCAAAACTTAGGGTTCCTACACATGTGGGTGATGCGAGAGGGAATACCGTGCTTTGAATTCTGGTGAGTTTGACTGCTGGGAGTGTAGCAGAGATGGTACAGATGTGACAAAGAGAAAGTGTTGGACAGGTTTTTTATTCATTATTTCATTCACACATTAGGGACAATTTAATTTTGATCCTGCTTTTTCTCTAACTTAACTGCCATAATATCTACACATTCATGTCCTCTCACTCTAATTGGAGGTGACTTTAATACAATATTAAACCCACAAATTGATCTTTCCACATCAAAATTTTAAACTTAGCAAACATTTTTTATATTAAAGGAAAACAAACCTTCAGATGATCGTGCATCATATAGACCTAAATACTGGCAAACAGTTTTTATAGGTAAGCGATTTTCCTGGACAAATATGAGGAAGCTCCTGAATGACATCCAATACTGCACAAGGCATAAACAGTATGTTCTCTCTGTAACCTTGGATGCAGAGAAGGCATTTGACCTGGTGTATTGGGAGTAGGGTTGGACTGACCATCTGGTGCATCGGGCATCTCCCGTGGGGCCAATGTGTTATTTGGGCTGACCGACCCAATCAACTTTCGTTCTGGTCCCTGTGCCTGTGTAATTAATTCGCCAAAAAAGTCAGTAGAGGAGATTATTTTCTGACCACCAGACCCTGAAAACGGCCCCTAACTCAAAGTATAAACTTAAGCAATGTTGAGAACAGTATTTTTAATAAAGAAGACAGGGATCAGGCTGATAAAATCCTTTTTTCAAGATTGTCATGTCATGTGAGTGTGGTGCGGGGAAGAAGCAGGATATTTCTTAGAAGACAGGGATTAGCCTGATAAATTCCTTTTTCAAGATTGTCATGTCATGTGAGTGTGGCGAGGGGAAGGAGCGGGATATTTCTTAATAGTATAGAAAATGCACTCTGCAATACCGGGGTGTAGCGGTCACCTCGCTCTCACCCAATAGAGTGCGTTCCTCCTCACCCGAGTATTGATGTCCGTGTGTTTGTTACTGTTTTCCATGTCTCGTCTATCCTCCGTGTCACCTCATGTACTCCCGTTCTCCGTTTTCCCCTTTGTTTACATCCGTGTCTCCCAATGTCATTTCCTGTTTCCGGTTTCCTCCGTGCTCCCTTTCCCCTTGTTCCCTACCTAGTCTTTCTGTAGTGGTCTAGTCTTGTGTTTACGTTTTTATTTTGCATCTCTTCTGTTTTGGTATTTTGTGTTCATTTTGTTATGTTTATTAGATCCTGAGTCAGAGATACTTTTGTGTTTACTGTTACCTTTATTAAACATATCTATAACCATATTCTGGCGTCCACCCCTTTTCCCTCTCAGAACTGCGCTGTGACACAGGGGAAGACACTGGAGTACTTACTTCAGATGAAACTGGATCAAATAGTGGGAGCAGTGACCCAGGGGTGAAAGAAGATGTTGCTGTGGGAACAAAAGGAGCTGCATGCAGGTTTTCCTGTCTGAAAACAAACCAGTCACCAGCCACTGACAATTTATCCTATGGCTGTTGCTGGTCAACAGCATGGGAAAGGGTCTGACTTGTAATATGGGGAAGTAGCTTGCACCAGCGCTTTTAGCAGGGAGCGATGGACGTGATGGGCTGCCCCCGGGCCTTCAAGGGGTCTTCAGTTATAAAGACCACACAACATTGCATTAACTTGCCTCAGATGTCAACATCTAGATCCAAATAACCAATATAGGTGATAGCCAAACCATTAGCTGCAGCCAGTGGCAAGAACTCAGTCTATCCTGGCCCCATGTCTCAAACTCTGAAAACACTTTTTGTTAAGGTAGATACCAAGAAAACAGTATCCACCCAGCAAGAAATGCTAGTCCCACCCATGCTCACATTTACATGAGGACAAGAGGACATAAGCCTTGTGGCTTCCCCTGAAGTTACATCAGAGCCAGGGAATACACCCCCAAACTGTGGCTCTGCAGCTCGGTGGGTACATGTCTGATGGCTGTGCCAAACAATGCCGACTGCTAGACCGCTGAGCCACCAAAGCAGACTGAGTCTAAGAAGTGATCGAGTATTATCACACTCCCAAGCAAAATGACCAGGCTGCTGACAGTGCCTGCAAATAAAAGAGCCATGATGAATGGGCTGGCTATGCCGATGCGAGCTTTGATGTTGAGAAAAGCTATGAGTAAGCTAATTAAGCTGCTCTTGCTGAAGTTTTAACATTTCCGTCTCTTAACTCAGTCCCTTGGGGTGTGTTGCCTATCATGCAGGCTACTCCTAACTCCACACAGGGCCAAGCATAGACGGAATAGAATAATTTCCAGACAAACCCTCACGCTCCCACCTGATCACTTCACCTCTAACCTCCAACACAGTAGCAGCAGGGTACCATAACAAGGAGACCAGTTTGTTGAGGATGCCAGTTTGTCAATGCAAGAAAAAATGCTTGAAGGGTCTCCCTGCTTTTTCACCAGGTGCACACTCTTGCACAGAGGCCATTAGGTTCATCAATGCAATAGAGAAAACTCTTGAAGTGTTTCCCCTTCTTGTTGCCGCTGAAAAAATAACATTTTCTGAAAGGCTACAAAAAAATTACCTTAGCAGGGTTATCCCTCTCTGCCCCAGGACAAAATTTGATCTCCTCCCCTCCACATGGTCAAACAAGAAAAATGCCTGATTGGATGCAGTGAAACGGCAGGACATTTCCTATCTCGAGGTACATAAATTAGTCACTCTGTTACAGGTTCACTAGTGATCGGAGTAGTAAGGAGCAGAACAGCATTAGAGAGCCCTGCGCTAGAACCAGGCACAGCTGCAGCCTGTTTCTGACACAGCTTCTCATTTTCTGCTCTTAACTGTGCAATTAAATCAAAACTTTTGTAACTCTCCCTCCATACCTTGAACCACAGAATGTAGGCCTATGCCAAAGCCAGGGCACATAGAAAATGAATAAATCCCAGAGGCCCACCAAGAGAAACCAGCTGCTGCTTTGCCTTGGAACACAAACTACACATACTACAAGGAAAACCAAAAACACACAAAGAACCTAAGAAAACTGGAACACACATCTCCGCACTTAAATATAGGTCCTGCAGACTATGCCAAGAATGTGACGTGGGGAAGGAGCAGGATCATTTTTTATGGTATAGAAAATGCACCAACTATGCCAGAATATGGCATGCAAACATGTTAATTAAATCAACTAGATGAAAGTAAATAGTCCGACTACGCCACCCTGAGAATTTCACCCAGAGATTAGGCACACAGGTTTGCTCTACAATAGATAAGAGGTGTGGGTTTAAAATAAAATATCTTTATTACAAATTAATAAAAGCCATAAAATGCACACACAATAATGAGAAGGGCTGGGTCAATTATGGCTGAGGCTTGCCAGTGGGGCAATGCACCATAAAGAGGTGAGAAATACCAGATAAAACTAATTCACTCTTCCCAAGTACATGTGCCAGCCACACCTGTACACACAATCCTCAGTAAAAGGGAAACCCAGAGCATCACAACACACAGGAAGGGGCGACACAAACACCTTGGACACCAGGACCGCGACCTTGGGCTCTCAGCACTGTAACAGGAAAGAGGAAAGAAAAATAAATAAAATAACCTTAAATTAATCTAAAAAAATAACCAAAATGAAATAAACCAATATGCTGCCAAAATGATCTAAGCTTAACACTTGTCACGGTTTGGGCAGCCTCCACCAGGTGGAGCTGCATTTTCTCTGTTTTTTCGTGTTTTTTCCGTGTTTGGGACT
>JBBJLR010000024.1:884665-899334 GCA_037577145.1 Brachypetersius gabonensis
TTTTTTAAAGTAACGCAATAGTTACTTTGCCTGGTAATTAGTTACTTTTATAATGATGTAACTCAGTTACTAACTCATTTGCTATTTGTAAGAAGTAACTAGTAACTGTAACTAATTACTTTTTTAAAGGTACGTGCCCAACACTGTTGAGGACACAATGAAATGACAAACAATATTACGAAAGGCAAACCATTACAAACAATTACATGCTGAATATCTGAGATAACACTTCACAAATTCTGCAAGAGCAGCTATAACTGACAGGGAGTCTGTGGCACTATCATCCATCACAATAAACGCTTGAAGACAAAACCCTGATGAACAAATGCAAGCTAGCATTTAGGCTAATGTTTATACTTTTTTTCAGACTGTCACACTTTTTTTCCCCAGATCACATCTGCTAAGTAAGCTGGCTTTGCATTACTGACATATTTAGGCATGGTGAATCATTTCTTGGGATTTAGTATGTTTTTGAATAATGGCCAATGAGCACAGGAGAAAGAATAGTTCTAATCCTTTCTGTGACAGGACAAGAGTGGGAGAGCGACATCACAGAGTTTACAATAACTAAGCAAAAAATCCCTCAAAACGATTGACAAAGTGTGAAGTAACGAGAGATTTTCATACGGTTAAGCTCATCTGACCTAGCTATGCAACACACAGATTCCACTGTATTTAGCACATTTATATTAAAGCAATCAAGGAAGTGGACAAGGCGTTTGTGCTGCAGCAGCATTAGCAAGTCAATTGGGGAAAGAGGTGTCATTTCAAGAAAAGGCTACCTGGACTCCAAAATGTCTATGGACAGTAAAGAAAGCTAAAGATCATTCAAATGCACCCCCCTGCTGTTATGGTAGATTGTCCCAGGTGTCGAACAATCATTTAGAATTCCTGAGAAAGCACCTAGCCACTTTTGCTAACTGACCTTTTCAGTGTATTTTGGACCAGTAGGGTGAACAGAGCCTGATTAAAGGGATTTACTTTCAGATTTTTTTGCAGCAGTATGCTACACAAAAATAGGCTTATTCTGGCTATTCCAGGACCAATAAAACTATTGGTGTCTTCTATAGACCTTAAGTGGCATGTATTACCATCACAAATGACTAACTGTTCTGGCCTTCAGGTTCTGGTTCTTGCTTCAAGCAATCTGGTATCTACAGCTCGTCCCCATCGCTTTGGCTCATTTCTCAAATGACACTTTTCAAGGTTAAGCCAAGCTGTCTCAATGATGGCCATAACACATGAGCTACCATTAGCAAACACTGACAGGCATGTTTAAACACCCTCATGCAAGATTCAACCGGTATGATTTAAAGCCGAAACCATTCCCTCTCTGAGATATTACCGCCCCATATAGCTTACATTTATGTCACGTGCAGGCTATTGGTGGCCTACAGGCTACACTGTGCATTTTTATATGCTGTAAAAAGAAATCAGTGAAAACAAAACATTTTCTTTACAAGTTAATAAGGTCAGTGTTGTTTTCTTTATTTTGATCAAGATTTTCAATGTAATTAAAATGCAGGATATGTAAAAAAAAAAAAAAAGATCTTATTTTAAGGAAGTTTAGCCAAAGCAATTTTATTAAACATATCGACCTTTTGTACATTCAAAATTGTACAGCTTATGGACCACAAAAAAGCACCAGCAAAATAGTCTTGTGAATCCTGCTCTTAGTGTCCATGAGATGAAAATATGAAACATAAACTAGCACAAAACATTCTGTATGTATTTTTCTTACATCATGCGACAACTGTCAAATTAAACACTTTCCAATTACTTAAATATGTGAATGCTTTTAATGGCTTTTGAAGTCCCAGTCAGTAGTGCTGAAGGGCCAAGGGTCTATCATAGCAATATGAAACTGCTGGCAGGCTCCAGCTCTGCAGATATGAGTGCTTCTGTTTACTTCACCCAACATTACAAAAATCAACTCACAAAGGCTTTGCTGAATTGCTTATATGTTGAATCAGGTGTTTAATGAGGTACAATGCTAAACTCTGCAGTGCTGTGAATCTGACATATCTGGTCTACAAGGCCATAGACATGGCGTCATGAGGATCCAAATCTGCTGCCAACCGATTGGAACAAAAACCTGCAGCCACATACGCTCTTTGAAACATAACAGTGCTTCAAAGACACATCACAAGTCTTACAAAGACTTTTGTTGCAGTTCTTTTTCTTTAATCTAAAGCCCTAACATAATGTCTAAAGGTGGAGAGAAAATTTGTGTAAAGTGGCCCAACTAAATCTGATAAAGACTGCTATCACAAAATTAAATTTAAAATAAGAAAGGGAAAAAATGAGACATAGGTGTAGTCAATGATGATGGAATAAATAGTAAAGATTCATATCAGAACCTTTGCCACAGAGATTGACAAATCCAGAGCAAAAAGAAAAGAAACCTCCCTGCCCCACTTATCCATCTTCCTTGATTCATCCTCTCCATTCCTCGCATTCATCCATTTTCTTAATTTTTTCAATAACCAGTGATGACTGCAGAGAGACCTGCAATATAGCGGGAAGGCCACTGTTGTCAGTGCAACAGCAGTTTTAGAGCTAAAAATAAGCATGAAAAAAATTACATTCTTCTTTTCAATCTTCATAGTGAAGCAAGCTCTTGTATTAGGTTCTCCTTTTCTTTCTGCAGTTCAATGATGCTCTGTTTGTTCTGCTGAAGACGATCCTCCAGCCATTGTAACAGTGGGCCGCTCACTGCAGACATCTGGCTGCACAAGTTTTTAGTGAACACTGAAAAATACAGAGAGAAAGATTGAGGGAGACATTCAAATTCAGAATGATCAAAGATGACCACTTGTAAAGGAATGACTGACAGCTATATCCAAGTTTACTGAAATGTAAGCATTTAATTTTGGTTGAGCTAGAAATTGGCCAATTTACTATATTTATTTTATGAGCTAGACCAAGTGACTGCACTTGTGATGTATATAAATGCTGATAATACCCCTGTGCCAGGATGTCATGACAATTTATGAATTTAAAATGCCAGAACAGCTAATGGTATTTATACTGCAACTATGGTAATACAGTAAACCGGTTCAGCCGTTGCAGTCTCAGCCCAACGCTGATTTTTTCTGAAAACTGAACTAATAATTGTTCTCTGAAACCCCAGCACTAATATGGAAACTGCAGATATTCTCCACACTTTTTACTTTCGTGGCGTTCAGGCCCCATTCGCCACGCCACTTCGTCCTTGTGCTGAGTTGCTAAGCACCTCACCCAAACATAAAACTTGCACAAGGACAAGAGGACATGGCGAACGAGGCCCAGACCTCACTGCAGTTTTCGTGGCAATATACAGTAATCCCCTGCTTTTTACAGGGGTTACGTGCGAAGAGCACCCGTGCATAGTAAAAAACCACGTTGTGTTTTTCCCTACAAATACCTATTTTTATAGTGTAAACCCTAATTGTGCTCCCAAATTTGCTCCCAGAACACTTTATTTTCATTTTAAACTCAGTTTAATGCATTACCCTTAAAGAAAATGTAATGGTAAACTAGTATTCACCTCTTAATTTAAATTCCTTGCCAAGATATGCAACTTGGAAGGTTCCGCAAGTATTGGGACACCGCGGCAACGGTTTTTGGGGACTAACCCCTGTTCTACTCAAGCTAAAAGTAGCTCATTGGAAAGGTCTCCTGGAGATTAATCAAACTGTGATCATCAGCGTTGTGCAGGATATGTACCTACTGTCCGTGACAAGTCAGCAGATTAGGGAGACGTAAGTACTTTTAAATAATGAGTTTTGTGTTTCTATCGAACATATAGGGCTCAATAGCACCTCTGGTTTCTGCCGTTTTCACATGTGTCAAAGGAGCAGCATACGGAGTGGGTGGAGCATGGAGTGGGTGACCCAAACTGTGACAAAGAAAACTAGTGAGATCTCTTTATGTCACATAAAGAGCGATTTTGTGCAAAGAACTTCATGAACATGTTTTGTAGCCCATAGACGATTAAAACTTGTTTTTTAAAAAGTGAATTTTGCATATGTCCCCTTTAAAGTGTTTTGGGAGCTAATTTGGGGGCTTATTTTCACGTACGCTTATTTAAAAATAGGTATTTTTAGGCATTTTTATTAACACATCACAACAAGATAGCTTTTCACTATACATGTGTGCTCTTGGAACATTTACTGTATACTGGAACTTTGCTAGTGAGTTCATGTTCAATTGGGTTGCATAGAGTTAAAAAGACCTATAAGACACAAAATTATGCTCTTAATTGTAATCCACTGTAAATGTATAACCTATGCATCCCTATTACCCTAACAATACATAATATTACATAGAAATTGTAATCATCATAATATAATTGAAATGATCAGTTAGCTGGCTAACCTTTTTTTTATTCTACTACAGAAAGTTTGATAAATTAGGTAGATAAAACCATGCAGTGCTCACATTTACAATCAAAACATTCTGTGCAAGTGCCATCCTTTGCACTGCTGTTAAATGACCCTCTGTCCTAGGTGCCTCAGCATATAGAGTTGCACAAACTAGCTCATCCGAAAAGGTCAGCTTATTCAGACATCCCACTGCCAGTTTACATTTTTGTATGATGTTTTCAAATGTTCATAACTTTCTTTTGTGCAACTTAACTTTTTATCCTGTTATCAAGGTATGACTTAAACATAAACGACTTCTTGGTCTAAACACAGCTGAAAGTTTGACAAACCTAGCCACAGTATCTAGGGAAGGTAAAACACAGTAATACAGAACCGTCTACATCAAATAGCCTATGTCACTGCTTAACTTATCATAATTATTATGCAAGCATGACAAACTGCACAAATCACTTCAAAGTAAAGCAGTGTACCTGATCCATTGTGAATCTTTGTGATTGGATCCAAATGAGTTAAACTATAGAGGGAAAATAACAGAGAGAAACTTGTTAAACTGGCGCATTTTTAGTGCAAAGACATAATTTCAATAGGTGGAAGCGACAGTTTAAGCTGAACTGTTGCTCTGCCTAAACTTGACTCCACCTGACTTTAAATTTAGGTAAACTGTTCCTAATTGGATTTCACCTGTGAATCCTTCTGTATGTGTCCTGTTCTTCCTGACAGAGAATTCTCGGCAGTTCAACTGCAGATTCCAGACACACTTTGCCGATGGCTTCATTTGGAACTACATGGATTGGAATCTCAATTCTCTCATACCTTAATATGATAAGAAACAGCAGAACAGTCAAAATAACAGCAGCAGCAATAAAGTCATTAATATTTTGTTCATTTTACTAACGTGAAATAACAAGCAACAACAAATGACTTACATACACAGTAACAACAAAACAAAATGCAATAGTCAAAGAAATCATTTTAAAAATTCTGATTTTTAAAAAATTCACAAGGATTAGCAGTAACAGCCAAGTCTTTAACATACCCTACTGATGTTTTAATAATCTTATGATGGGTACTATTAGACTCCAGTCCTAGTGGTCTAAAGTATTTCTGCCACATTAAACACACTTTGTACAACTCACAAAGTAATTAGCAGGGCCTTCATGCACTAAATGCAGTGTTAGAACAAGAAAACAGAACTGTGGCCTTGAAAGAACACAGTTTGACATCAGCAATTGAAAGGCTTATGCTTCAGTCCGTGTAATTTGTTTGTATGCATTTATGATTGTTAATTTAACAGTACTTTGTGTGGAAGAGTGAAATTTTGAGTCTGGTATTGAGGACAGGGTCTATGGAATCTGAAGTGAAGACAGGGAATTAGTAGTGTTGAGCTAAATACGAGGTGTTTGGAATGTGGACCTAAAGACATGGTGTATAGAGTGTGGAGTTAAGAATGGGGTGTATAGAGTTGTAGGTAACCCTGCTATTGAACAAGTGGCAACACCACCAAAACTCCACAGTGCAAGCATTAGGGTGGAGTCTGCTCCTTGGAAGGGCAGGGTCTATCCTAAAATTGGTGACCAACCAATCAAGGCAGAACTCCAAAGGGAGGCCAGCACCTTTCGACTTGATGAAACCGGAATCTGCACTCATTCCAAATTTACACAAAAACATCTGTGAGGACGACAGAGTGAGCTTTAGATGAATGCAAATATTTCTAAATATAATGAAAATAAATATAAATATCTGAATCCAAATATAAATCTCATTCCTGGGGTGGCTGGTGTTCTTGTGGTTAGGGCGTTGCCCCTGCAATCAGAAAGTTGTGAAATTGAATCCCAGAACTGCTAGTGTCATCACTGAGGTACCCTTGATTAAGGCACCATCTCCTCACACTGCTCCCTGGTGCCCCTCAATGGTGGCAGGCCACTGCTTCACTTGGTGAGTGGGTTGAATGCAGAGAAAGAATTTCTAACTGTTCACACTGTGTGCTGTGGTGTGTTTACATATGACTATAAGGGACCACTCTACTCTTATCTTATTTTATACTTCTTTATTTGACCTCTTGTGTCTGGAACCTGAACTTCACCATTTCATCTCTCTGTTTACTGGATATGGTTGAAATGACACAGTTCACTTTTACTTCTTCTAGGTATAGCATTGCACAGCTTACCCTCAGAAACAAATGCTGTAAAGTAAAAATTTTGTAAATGTGTTCATATCTTTATACTGTGTTTGAAGAAATCTAAAATTCATGTGCACAGTAAAAGAGTTGCATGTTATCTCACAATAATATCTCAGCTCTCCTGACAATTACTGAACTTCATATTTATAAAGCTAGGAACTATTTGTTTAAGCCACATGCACTTTCTCAGTAAATACACATATTTTATTCTGAAAATTGCTACAAACATTAAGAACACAGCGCAAACAATACATTAGGGATGCAAAGAACTAGGGCTGAAACGATTATTCGAGTAACTCGAATGATTCGATTACAAAACATGTTCGAGGCAAATTCTTTGCATCGAGGCTTCGTTTGCGAGAGGAGGAGGAATAAGAGGCGAGAAGGTGGTGCGGCTCCCCGGGGGGGAGGAAAGGATGGGGGAAACCTTTGAAAGAACACAGTTTGACATCAGCAATTAAAAGGCTTATGCTTCAGTCCTTGAAATTTGTTTGTATGCATTTATGTTTGTTAATAAATATTTTTCAACGCAAACAAAACAGTGATTACACAATCAACAACCGCAAACTGGACGAGCCAAATTAGATTACAGTCAACATGTCTGCTTTTTGGGCGCATTTGGATATATCTCCACTGAATGGTACCAGCTAGGTTCGGTTCAGTTCAGTTCTACTCTGTTCAGTTTGGTTTCGGACCTACAGTTTTCCACTACAACTGGTTACTATAGAGACCAAACATTCTGAAAAGCAGCACGAGCAGAGCGCTCTAAGCTGGGGGAAATAACCCGGCATCATTACACTAATCAGCATGGATGAAATCAGAGGGGTTTTATTTCTTATGTGGCTGTTTGCAACAAAACGTAGAAAAATGGCACCAGACAAGGCTTAAAGAAGCAACATTGGTGTTAGCTAACGCTAATGCTAACGTTCAGTCAACAACACTGGCATAACTATAGCGATCACCAATCAGTAACCTCCAATATATACACATCATTATTTAATATTTGGCACGCTTGGAACCACAACCAAGGTGGTACCAAGAATAGTACCGGGTACCAGGTACCAGATTTTAGTTATGGAAAAGCAAAAAAAGTGAGCAGTGTTGAACAGAACCGAGCTGGTACCACTCAGTGGAAAAGGCTGAATTCATTCTCAGGTGCAAGACAACTTAGCCAGACTAGAAAAAGCTAAATTCATGAACATTCAGAATAGGCCACTGTTAACAAATAAACATCACATTTTCCTTTTTCTCCAGAGAACAAAGACCACATGCCATACATTCCTTCTGTGCTCACCAGTGAGCGTAATTTCTATCATTTAAACTCATAGCACCCCCTCCCGTTTCACACATAAATAAGAAAGAAAAACTCCTCCACTCTTTTACGTGCACCACAAATTGCAAGTTCTTTCTTTCATGCAGATGTCCACATGCATTAGTGATGTGCAATACTATAAGCTTTGATATCAATCCGATACCAAGTAAAAGCATGGTCAGAATCACTGATACTTATGTGAGTGCACCAAATTGTTAGAGTCTGCATGACCTTTTAAACGTTAAGTGTGATTTTTATTTTTTTTAATAAAATATTTTATTTTGTCATAAATACAAAATGAAATAAAGATGTCATAATTACAAGAAAAGATCTCATAATTTTTAAAAAGGATCTCATGATCTTGAGAAAAGATCTTGTAATTACAAGAAAAGGATGTCATAAGTATGATAAAACTAAACCCTTTTCTATCAGGAGTTGTTGCTCTCGGCTATATGAAGCCACAGTTGAGTAGTACTCCCTCATCGCTGATGAAACCTCAGTGACCATTCAAACCAAGCATAGGTGAACTGACCACCCCAGAGATCATTTAGCTACGTAAAGCAATTTTCCAAGGAAGAAATGGACTGGGTCATACAGAAGACTTATCCTTTAAATATCTCTTACACAACCTCAATCCTTGTTTGAGAGAGTAATCTTAGTATGCAAGCGATTTAATAAATCTGCACAGCTGGTTTGGGAAACAGTTGTACAGTCCAAGATACCTGAAGAAGACCTGAAGAAGTTCTCAAACTCCAAGGTCCTTCTCATCCTGCTCCATATCTTCAGGACTTGAACACTCCACTTCCACACAGACAGTGCAAGGAAGTGGAATTGTAGGCAGAACCAGTAAAAATTACAGAAAGCTAGGTGACCATCACGTCCAGTTCTATAGTAAGGAAAGGCATAAATGCAGAACTAAGCCCTCTCTGGAAAATTGTAACCTCAAAAGAATGGGTTCTTCCAACTCAGCCACAAGGCAATGAGCATCAATTAGCGAATCTCCAGCCTGAGCAAGGGGGAAGATAATACTAAAAAATCTATGCGCACTAAGTGTGTAACATCAGTCTGGAAGCATGTAGCTAGTTTTCATATCTAATGAACCTTTACAAAGGACGATATCCCTGGTGTATCTTCCAACCTATTCCCATATTTTCAAGATAGAACAGATTCTTTCCAAAGGGCTGTGGACCTGGCAATTTTAAACCTCAATCATGTATCTTGTTTTGTTGCCACTACATCAATAACCTGGTATTTGATAGAACACTGTATGGCAATTTAACAGGATTCCAGCATAGCTTAGGAAATTTGCAATACTTTGTTTACAATTTCTGTAGCAAACATATTTCTAGTGTGTATAGAATGTATACATAAATGTAGGGTAGCATATGACTGCTACCACCATTGTGCAAACTTAAATGCAAAGGCTAACATGTTTAGGCTGTTTAAAAAAAAACTTTATTACAGGACACTAGAGGCTGACATTTTTTCGGGACGGGAAACAAAATCCCTTTTAAAAACGTGATTGGGACGAGACTGGAAAAAAAGTACGCGGGAGTGGGCGGGACTGGGAAATTTCAGTGGGCGGGACCAGGAAATTTTTTAACGTAACTGACAGATTTTAGCCCAAAAAAACAACAGCACGGGAGTGGGAGGGAATGGGAGTCATTCTTCTGGGATTGGGACGGGACGGGATTTTTCCCCAGTTTTTTAATGGGAATGGGGCAGGATTTTTTTTGTGGGAGTGGGACAGGAGAGGTTTGAAAATTCACTCCCGTGTCACACTCTACAGGACACCTGACTGTTAGCTTCTACCTTACACGGCAGAAACACACTGACTGGGGAAGTCACACAATTCCCAGTGTACCACATGTTTACTGTATGGCTATCATTGTGACAAGTCAGATGCAGTTAGCCAAAAACACTAACCCTTTATATCCTCCATTCTCTAGGCCTGATGATGTATTTCCTCCTGCCTATCAAGAGCAAACTAATTTAATGACAAGGTATATAGAGTGTGGAGCTAATTACAGAAAGTGTGGTAATGAGTGATGTTAAGCACAGGGTGTCATCGTCTGACCATATGCTTAAAAATATATTACTTACTCTGAGCCTTTCTGGGCTTGGACTGACTGAAAACAGGTGTAGAGAACTCTGCCTGTCTGTAAGAAAACAAAGTAGATCATGAAAATTATTCAATGTACAAACAGCTGTTGATTCTAGTTACAAAAGTCTGATACATCACTGTACACTCTAACAGATGAGCAAACTCATGCTTTTAACTTACCTTGGTGTTTTTATCCTCAACAAAGCAAGAAAAGATAAGGCCAACAAAACCCTGATCCATCATCTGGTACATGGCTTGAGTCCTCACATCTATACAAAAATGACAAATGTAGCAAGACTTTATCTCAGAACTGCAAATCATGTGTAGTTTAAAGTGAAAGTGACCATTCTGGCATACATGAAGACAGCATAGCATAAAGTGTGAACAGCACGAAATTCTTCCTCTGCATTTAACCTATTCACCAAGTGAAACAGTGGGTAGCCAGGAACACAGTGCCCAGAGAGCAGTGTGTGGGGACAATAATTTGCTCAGGGTACCCTAGAGGTGCTTAGCAGTCTTGGGGAAACAAACCCACTACTTTTTTATAGCAGGGCAAACATCCTAACCACTAGGATTCCAGCTACCCATACTTAGTTAAAAAGTTATCTGAACTAACCAACATGTGATGGCCACACAGTGATGTGTGGATGAGAGTGGTACCATCCCACCACCCTCACAGGACGTCCAGTCATTTCAGCCAACCTGTACGTCATGTTAAGAAAGAAAACACAGTGAGAATATTTGCTCTGATTACAGTTAATAAGGCGTAGGACAACCTCCTTATCAAGGTTAAATTGTCCAAAGGTATCAAGACACCCTTTTCAATTTTATGAATTCAGCTACTTTAAAGGGGAACCTGCACCAAAAAAAACCTGCTCAATTCAATGGCTGTGGTAGAAACACGGTCATTCAGAGAATTGTGATGTGAAATGGTTAAATGAGTTTTTAAGTGGTAAAATCTAAAAACACTGCAAATTAACAACCATTTCTTGTAAGGTAGCTTTTAGAATCAATTTAGACGTTTGGTTCTTGTCACCATTTTTTTTAGGCCAAATGCACTAAGAAACATTAAAACATCTTGTCTACAGCCTTCTCAGAAGAGCAGATGTTATTATTGCAGGACAGAGTTGTAAATACCCATGACTTCAGAAGATGATGCAGGTGTCCTATTACGGACGTATAGTGAGTTTTGTTGGGGGTGAGAGACGTAATGACGAGGTTGTACATTTTTCGTTGCTATGTTAACTGCAATGAAAGGATATCTCGGCCTCAGTTGATGCAGCAGAGAGCTGCTCGGGAGAGATCTCCACTCGGTCCTTCCTCTTGTCTGACCGACGGAGAATGATGACGGAATGGATGTGGACGATGCGGTTGGTGTCGACCTGGGGAGAGATTTAACGAGTTTTATTAGCCATGGAGGGATAAGTAAGAGAGGCCAAGAGTCTCACAGCGTCCACTGTGCACTAATTCTCGGCCACAAACAGGAGAACCCAGAGAGAACCCTACCTCACCAATACACAGCCCCATAACCTCCTCCTTCTCTGTGCTCAGGGCATGGTTCATACACACGAGAAACGCGTCCGACTCTAAGTGTACCGCACTTACTGCCATGATAGGAATATAATTTCACCAAATCAGTGAATTGTCGGATTTGCACGTTGACGGCTGTTTATTTTCTGTATATCTCTAATTTTCTGTTTAGCTCTGCTCAGCAGTTCCGTATTGCCAGTGCAAGCGTGTGTTACATTAAATCATTCCGATGGATGCCACGAACACTGGTATGATTTTTTTCATTAATCAATCTGTTATTTTTAAATATAATTTATACAATCATCAGCAGTTATAGACAGTCAGTAAAATCAATCAACCTATTTTATTTCATATGTCAAATAGAACATTCCAAAAGAGGGGGCTTAATAGAAAACAGAAAAATATATACTTAATACACACAAAAAATAAATAAATGACTAAAAATTATGTACATATAAAAAGATTATGAGCCTTATAAAACCGCCAACATTCAAACATATGTTTCACGTTTTTACAGCTGAGTGTTTAAATGTAAAAATTTATTTTTAATGGGGTCTATTTTTGCAGCATAACCTTGTATATGTGTGACAAAAAAATACAATAAAATGAAATAAAAATGAAATCAACGAAAAATAAAAAATAAATGCGTTTATTTTTAGCACTATGCCAACCATATGTCAACTTTGAGAGAGAGAGAGAGAGAGAGAGAGAGAGAGAGAGAGAGAGAGAGAGAGAGAGAGAGAGAGAGAGAGAGCGCGAGCGAGAGAGCGAGCCATATTGGTCGGAAGCAAATAAGACGTGCACCGCGCTCCGATAACGTCAGTTTGTTTACGTTTGCAGCTCCGTGCTGCTTCTGGCTATGTCAGGTCAGTGAACGCTGCGTTGTCAATTTATGACCTCAATGAATGAAAAATATATCTTTAAAAAGTGAAATTGGGCACACTGGTAACGAGGCTGTGAATGAAGAAGCTGTGACTAGTTCTGCCTGAACAAATGTCACCGAAGGATCCTTGCCAGAAGCAAGCTTGCGCGATTCAGAAATGTTTGCAAGGTAAATATGATATTTGGCGTCGTGTTTAAAAGCTGCACTTCTTCCACAGCGGGGAATTTATGTGGGGTTTTTTTTTGTTTGTTTTAACAGCCAACAGATATATTGAAAGTCGCTGTGAGGATGTGATCAGGGCTATGCGAAAATGCTGCGAAGCCCATAGTGGAGTTTACTCTGCCTGCTGCTCTGGCTTTGCAAAAGAATACGGCCGAGAAGAAAATATGAGTTCTTGTAAACACAGCCCTGTCTGAAATGCTGCCTTATCATAGCTATTTAATCTAATGTCAATGTACCTAATTAAAGGAGGATCATGAAAAAAACAAGTATAACCCTCTCCTTTTTTGTAGCCCTATACACTATACACTTACCCACCTTGTACGCACACTTCTGTTCATAAGCTACATATGAAAGATTGTCCCTCTTTTTTCTGAATTTGTTGGCCATCCTGAGCTAGATGTTATAAGTTTATCCTCAGCTCTGTAATGTCAGTTGAGTGGTTTTGGTATGTACATATGTTTTGGTATTTTGTGTGTATGTGTTGTACAGATCACACACTAGATTTAAGCACCTCAGTGTAACTGCTGGTCTGAGAATACTCCTAACTTCAGTCATCTAACTTTAGATCTACTATGCGGAATGAAAAATCATGTGTGTTTAAGGGTGGACAGTGAATTTATGTGTATGTGTAAAACCTCAAGCAACACTGCGTGTGGTCCTCTTTTACTTGTTCAAAACACACTACTATGCCAGGCTCTACTGGCCAAAAAAGTGTCTGCTCTGCGATTGTCCTGACCAAAGAGAAGAAAGAGTTGGACTACAGTCTTTAACTGGAACTGTAGAGTGCACTTACACTGTAATGCCAAAAGTATTCACTCACATGCCTTTACGCACATATAAGCTTAAGTGACATCACATTCTTAATCAATAGGGTTTAATATGATGCCTATCTCCTGAAAAACAACCCCACACCATAATCCACCCTCCACCAAACTTCACACTTGGCACAATGCAGTCAGACAAGTACCGTTCTCCTGGCAACTGCCAAACCCAGATTCATCCATCAGATCGCCAGATGGAGAAGCATGATTCATCACTCCAGAGAACGCGCCTCCCATGCTCTAAAGTCCAGTGGCGGTGTGATTTACATCACTGTAACTGACACTTTGTATTGCATTAGATGTATGGCTTGGATGCAGCTGCTCGGCCATGGAAACCCATTTCATGAAGCTCTCTACGCTATTCTTGAGGTAATCTGAAGGCCACATGAAGCCTGGAGGTCAGTAGCAATTGACTGCAGAAAGTCAGCGACCTCTTCTCAGTATGCACCTCAGCATCCGCTGACCACGCTCCGTCAGTTTATGTGGCCTACCAATCGCTTCCACTTTGTTTTAATTCCACTGACAGTTGACTGTGGAATATTTAGTAGTGAGGAATTTTGCACAGGTGGCATCCTCTCACAGTACCCTGTTGGAATTCACTTAGCACCTGAGAGCAGCCCATTCTTTCACAAATGTATGTAGAAGCGATCTGCATGCCCGGCTGCTTGAAGTTAAATACATGTGGCCATGGAAGTGATTGGAACACCTGAACTGAATAATTTCAATGGGTGAGTTTTGGCAATATAGTATACGGTGAGTCAGCCTAATTAAAGAGATGTGGGTGAAACCATGTACGTAATAAATTGGCAAGCAAGTGTGGATATATTGTTTGAACCTCAGCCATTTCTATAACATATTTCTCCAAGAAACATCAGAAACCCAGTAAACATAGAAAAAGTGTTTTCTGTAAATAATTTTTACCTAACTTTTCTGCAGTGTCTGTAGAATACCTTTCAAACAAAGGCTTAGAACTAGAAAAACCAATCCAGCCAGTCTATTGTTAACAGTGGATAAACAAAAGTGAAACAGTTGAATACATTTGTTAATTTAGTTTTTATTTTAAGAAAATACAACCGTTGGTTGAATTCTATTTAGTGGCCCCTCTTTCTTTGAAACTAATGAGTTCCACAATTTTGCCTTACATTTGGACTTACATTTCTGTTAGATTTCACGCATTGAGTTTAAAGAGTGCCGTACATCCACTATATACACACACATATACATATACATATATATATACACACACACACA